>JAUNZM010000035.1:1800000-2176573 GCA_033459285.1 Clamator glandarius | reverse complement strand
ATTACTCTCTATAACTACCTGAAGGGAGGTTGTGGAGAGGAGGGAGCTGGGCTCTTCTCCCAAGTGACAAGGGACAGGACGAGAGGGAATGGCCTCAAGCTCCGCCAGGGGAGATTTAGGCTTGAGATTAGGAAAAAATTCTTCACGGAGAGGGTGGTTAGGCATTGGAACGGTCTGCCAAGGGAGGTGGTTGAGTCACCGTCCCTGGAGTTGTTTAAGGTTAGGGTGGATGAGGTACTTAGGAGAATGATTTAGGGATTGGTGGGAATGGTTGGACTCGACGATCCAGTGGGTCTCTTCCAACCTGGTTATTCTGTGTGATTCTGTGTGTGTGAAGACTCAGCTCCCCTGTGAATACCACTACCTTGCAACCACAATATTTACTATTAGGATGGCTAAATACACTTACTGACGTGAAGGCAGTTCAATCCTGACCCCCAGGGCAAGGTCTTCTTGGTTCTCAGATACAAGGAAAATAAGCATAGAAGGGAGTTAATCTGGACTCACTTTGCACCAGCATAACTGATGACACTTCAGACATCGAATGAACATAAGCTTAATGAAGGAGCCACCAAGGTTTCTGTAAGAAGGAATGGAATGCCAATCCACCATGTTCACATATATAAATTAGAACATAACTCAAGTAATGTCCTCCTTTCCTCATCTGAAACATACCAGTTTGATAATTATTCATAAAAAAGTATGTCTTGCTAGAAAAAAAAGAGAAAATAAAATGCCACAGGAAAAAAACCACAAAACAAAACTGGAGCTTATTTAGGAATAAACAAATGTAATAATGAAAACAATGGCATATTTCTACTCTACTTAGCACTGCGTGAAACCTCAGTGTGCCAGGCTGATACAGCTACAAAGCTCCATCTCCTAATGCCTTGCCACCAGCAAGATCAAGTAGAGGTGCCAACATTGTTACCTCTGTTTACAAAATCAGAAAGCAAGTCACATTGTGTTACACAGACAAGTCCCGCAAAAATGTGGTCCAAAAACCCACCTGTAAGGCTTAAAAGACAGTGAGACTCAAACCTGCAAACTCTTTCAGAGAGGCTCTAGGCATCCAGAGAATATCAGAAAGACTGGAGCTTCTCTCTGATACTCTACAAAATACATAGGACAATTAATACTGTATATGGACTCTGCCACTTCAGTTTCCTGGTCATCTCCTATGTTAACGACTTTTAACAATAAAAGTGAAAGCCTATCAAATTCATGTAGGCAGTAAACAGCTTTGAAATTAGTGTGAGCCTAGTTCCCCTAAAGACAGGTACATGCTCGAGAGAGACAATTACAGAGAAGTTGAGGAGATTTATATCAGCTGGTTTAGCATTAAATCTCTTCAGAGCATTTAGGAACATTAAACTGAGACCTTATTAAAAAACTCGGCATTTTTATTTCACTAGATTAATGATACTCGCATTACTAAATTCAATCTGTAGTTTCAAACACCACCAACAACACAGCTCTACCTAAGTGTAATTAAAGAACTAGTCATCATTTTAGGGAAAATTTCTGAAGGCACACCAGCAAGCTTGATAAATTCAAGGAACTCATTCAAACATGGAAATTCCAGCACATATTTTATAATTCTCTTGCCTTTCTGTGTACAAGGAAATATCCTGATAGCATCATGTTATAAAACAGTTCAATTGAAGAGACAAAGCTCACAGCAGGCTCCACTTCAACATACTAGTTAATCATCGTTTATTGGAAACTTTGCACTTGTATATTTTGGCTTGCTAATCTTCTGAATGCAGAAGCTGCAAGTCTGAGGGGGTTTTGTCTAAACAGTAGATTGCCAGTTTTAAATGAAGACATTTAGAGCTTTTGTTTTCATTTTCACCTGAGAGGAACACATCTAGTCCTATTGCCACAGGATGTAAAACGAAGGCATATTGCTTTGTAAGGCGCTAATCTGCTTTCCTTCTCTTTTCAAGCGATAATTAAATATGTGGAAACACCATTCACATTGGCATGCTATTTTAAAGCAGATGTTGGAACATGTATTTAGAATCTGGTGCTTCAGCAAAAGAGAAGAGACTGCAAATCACCCTTTTTTGTGAGTCAGCACAGAGCAAAATATTTGATCCAGTCTTTCCTAGAAGGGAAGATAAAGGTAGCTTAGAATACCATGTATTTGGCAATGGTGTTTCTATAACATTAAATATCTCCAATTTCCCCAATAGCGTAAAACATTAGAAATTAAATATCTGTATATCAGTGATGTTCTCCTGTCTCTAGATTTCCTAACCTAGTTCAGAGTATCCTGCAGACTGCAAGAACATGCAATACAAAATGTAATAAAACGTTTGACTGAGCTAGAGTTGAAATCCTGGCCCGGGTAGCTAGGGAAAAAAAAAACCCTCAACTGTAAATTACTAAATACATCTCTAACTATTACCTGGACAGCAAGTCACTTAGGACCAGCTAAAATTTAGTAAATACATATCGATGCTTACTGCTGAGAAGAAATAACTGTCCTCTATATGCATGGACATGTGGTTTAGCAAGCAGACTACAAGATTGGAGAGCCTGATTTTGGCAACTTCTTTCAATACTTTGCATCCTCATCACAAAAATATAAGTAAATTCATCAATGACGTACATCAGATATTTGATCCTGTGACAGAAGCCCTGGGAATTCCATCCCAAAGAGGCATGCATACAAGAAGCATAACTGAGACTGATTGCTCAGACCTTTTTCTTCATCAACTGCCAAACTCCACTGGCTTTGGAAAAGACATGTTAGCCCTGTGTAACTGTTATTAGTATTATATTGTTGCTATTTTAAAGCCCAAGAAATCATATATTTCCTTTACTGTCTTTTACAAAACATAAACATACACAATAAATTAGGACCTGATTCTTTTTCTTTAAGAAATGAAGATTCAAAACATTTTTAAACATGGTGATTTTTAAAGCATGCAGTAGACTTCAATCTCCTGCTGCCAAAAGGAGAAAAAATAAATAAATAAACAAAGCAATGACTAGTACAAAAAAAAAAAAAAAAGATAAACCTGAGTTGTGGGGTGTTTTTCAGGAATTCACACTTCAGTCTCATCTGGCATCAGCATCACATCCTTCTTTATTAAGTAGATGTAAAACATTTATGGAATAAAAGTACCAGGAAAAGATACCAAAGAGTCCCCATGATGCCTGCCAAATGTAATGTCAGTAGCTTGCCTGATGTGCTGTACCTCAGCCCTAGCTCTCTTTAGAGCAACTGATCAGTGAGACAGACCTCCTCCTTCTACAGGCAGGGCCATCAGGTATGGGAGCTGTTTGTATTTGTATTTGTAAGCACATCTGAAGCAGAGACAATTTATCAAGTTGCTGGTTATATTACATCTATGTAGCCAAAGCAAAAATGTTGGGCTTTTTCCCCATCATCCAGCCAGTCATAGCAATAAATGGTTTTTCCTCTCCTTCAGATTCAACAGAGTTTTAGACTAACTACTTCAAAAATCAAAACATAAGGGAGATACAACTTTTCTCTGGAACAACAGTGGCTTTTGTAATATTCTGGCACAAACTGACCAAGCACTTTTTCAGAGTAGTGCTTCATGTCACATAAATCTAAGCAAAGGGAAGGGATGAGAGGGAAAAAAGCTCTTCTACTATTTATCAGTCACACTCTCGAGTCTTTGCCCCTACAAGCTATTTCAGAAATATACAGACAAAGCAGAAGATTTTCCCTCATTAATTCTTTCAACCATGTTGATCTACAACACAACACTAAATTTACACTACACTGATTGCTATGATTTTTTTTTGTCCCCTAGAATGCTTAAAAAAATTAAATTCCTTTGCCTTTATGTCATTACATCATGCAACAAAGCAGCATATGAGCAGTGCACATTTACTGAAGCTCATAAGTTATTGATGAGAATTAAAAACTAAGGCGACAAACCCATTCCACTTCTGGTGATTTACATAATTATATTTTCGGTACAATTTACTTATTATTCTGCTGCCTATTATCAACCTTTAAGCAAACATTTTGTGTGTACAATTCTGTTTTAACCTGAAGCAATACAAATTACTCTACAAATGCAGTTTCATACAAGAGCAGGAGTCTCGTGAAATGCATCTCAGATACTTGTTTTAAAGCAGTAGGTAATAAACAGGATAAAAGAATACCAATCACCTGTTTACACTGCTGTGACTGCTCATTTGTTTATATCACAACAGCACCTAAAATCAAGGACCAGAAACATTTGCTAGTTGTTTTTGTAATTTGGGCATTTATCAGTTCTCCTTTTCTTGCATAAAAGCTGTTTCCGAACTGCTCCAGAAAGCCCTGAACAAACCAAGGTACTTGCTCTCAAAGCATACCTTTATTTTCTCTTATCTGACACAAACCCAACATTGTGTTCTGCATTAAACTGCAAAAACCGTGCCCTTGAAATTACTGTCTCAGCCAGGAGCAGTCACCTAAGCAGACCGCTCTGTTCCTTCTAACAGGAAACTCGGGAGGGGAAAACAATGTGCATACAAAACAAGATGGGCAGAAGGGAAGTGAGTCAGGGTTGCCGGAAAATATTTCTTTTGTTGGCAACTAATCTCAAGCAACCCTTGCCATTGCTTCAGTTAGGCTAGCATAGTCCAGTGGATTTGTCGATGCAGGCTAGCTAAGGTAAAACTCTGCCGTATTTATCCTCCAGCCACATCAATGCAAATTATTCCCCAGTCCCCAGCACAACATCACTTTGCAAGGCATGCCCAGCTGTGCAAGGAGGCTACACCACTTTATGTTAGGAAGCAAACACATGCCTAAATCCTTTTCAGGAGAGCAAGAGAGGTAAGAGGAATTGCTAATAATCTTGAATCGAGGATGGCAGAAGCAGGAAGCCCAAGACTCCCAACTCCATCAAAATTGTTTTGTGGGACCTTAAGCAAGTCCCTTAGCCACTGAGTGTCAGTTTTCCCTCCTAATACCTATCTAAATACTTAATATAAGTATGCACAGCTGATGGAAAGCTGGAAAGCTCCTCCAGAAGGCAGCCATGGCAAAATGTCAGAGCTAGAAAGCAGCAGTGAAATACCTCCAAAAGATCTTTCACGTTAATATTATTCTTCAAATAGGCACTGTAGAAGAGAGGGATCACTGCAGCTCACTGTGTTTTCAAAGCACTGATCTGGAAGCTATAGGCACCTGCAGCACTATAATCTCAGGATAAGGGAGTGACTCAGCCTCCTGAATGCTGGACAAGGAAGGCAGCAGGATCTCAGGGGTGAAAGTGCCTTGCCTTAGGGAAAGAAAGGATCAGATGAATCACAGCACGGTGTAACTCCTCCTCCCACACAACTCTTCTCTAGTGGACTCATTATCAGCTGAAGAAAACATAGTGCTGGCTTCTTTAACTGACAAAGGCAGGCCAAACTCGCTGCACCACAAACACACTTTGCAAGTGAAAGCTGCTACTTGCTAGACACTGTGAAAATCAGCCAGCCAACATCTCCCCGGCTCACAGCTGAAGGCCATGGACTGTGGCACTGGGAAGTAGGCAAAGGCATCTCATATTTGGCCATTCCCTAGCCACAACCCTCAGGGTGGGAATGGAGATGTCCAAGATCTGTACTGGGATATTGCAAATAGCCACAATGCCATTAGCAGCAACACAGACTTCAGCACTTCACACCCCCAATGTAACACTACTGATAATTAGCACTGAGAATGCTACTGATGTAAAACAACACTGCTAATGTCACTAGCGCTATCCCCAGTCTGAGTCACACGGATGATGGGCATTAATAAAATCATCTTGTATCTCCCACAGTCCTGTCTATGCTCAAGCCAGTGTTTAAATATTAAAATCATAGTCCTTTTGACACTTGAAATGTTTTCCATCAGAGTGCCCACAATTTATATATTACAAATATGGTTTGGCAGGATTAAATATGAAAATAATATATCAAGGTTTTGTTATCATTCGCAGCATACAACAGCCCAACAGAAGAAAAGCCTGATTGCTGTGATGAATAATGCATACTGCCTATGGTACTAATTAACCTTGTACTCCAGTAAGATATAATGGAACAATAAGGCTAATTTGAATGTGGCCCGACAATTTTCCCAATGGCACCTGGAAATCAGTCTTTGGAACAAGTAAAATATGAATTTGTTAAACCAGAAGCCTTTGCTCAATAAACTTTCAGAAAGAAAATTTTTGTTTCTCTGTATTCAGAGAATGCAGTCCACACTGTTTACATGCACGTACACAGTGCAAAACACAGAAGGGGACTCCACAACCAGAAGTGCTCTAGATCAGCTTTCCATGGATCCACACCTATCAGCCAGCTGCACGTAGGCCATGACAACACACCTACAATTAAATTGCACAATGCCTCTGCAGACTCAGATGTCCTACAGGCATGACTGCAGCATGATTGTTAAACAGGCTCGGTTTCTCCGTATCAGAAGGGTAAAACACAACAAGCTCACTGGAAATGAACACTGGAACTTTAAGCTAATGCATTTATGCCTCCAGCCTAAAAGCAAATGCCTCTATACCTGAAAACACTAGCTCTAGTTTGGTCTTGCTTTTCTTGTAAAATACTCATTTTTCTGTCAGCCAAAAGCTACACATTATATTAAAGTAAGCACACACACTACAGTAGAAGCACGATGTTCTTAGTTACATGCACTGCAAGTGCAAAGTGTGGCAACCTACTTGCATATACAGGCATGACCAAAGGCACAGAAGGAATCACACACAGGCATCTCAATAAACACCTTTTTTAAGAATATACATTCAGCACAAACAAAAACACACAAACCAGGGAAAAAAAATAAGTAGGTTGTTTGGGGTTTTTTGCTCTCTCCAAGCATCCTTCTGCCCTGGGAATTGCTGGTAGGCCAAACTAAACAGTACTCTACAATGTTTTGGAAGCTAGGGTCTGGCAGAGGGCAATGCTCCCTCCCATCTACCACTGCATTTAACGCACTACATTTCGAAGCCAGTGCGTGACTTGCTGCCTTCAACCATCAGGACAACACAGCTACTGTCAATGCCATTAGCCACGCTTAGAGCTCAGTCAATAACAGACCCATACAATCATTTCACTTTTCCCCAAGCACTAGATTTCTAGCTGGGAGCCATCCCACACACCAGACTGAAACACCGCATAGCACACCAACAAAAAAGCACGTGGAAACGTCTGACTTGACTGCCGAATATTGTATTTAGATGCATCCAGGAGATGAGAGCGCAAAGAGAATGCTGAGGATGTCAAGTGCAAAGCAAGAGTCAGTTGAGCACATAGCACTGCAGAAGCAGCTTAGGGAAGGCTTTCTATGATGCACCAAGTCCTGCAAGCAGTCTCAGAGGTCTGTCATGCCATTTTAAACTGTAACAAGAATGAGGAACAACTCAGAACTTCTTCCCTACTCCTCTCCAATGGAGTACAGTGCATAAACAAACGGATGAACTTTGTGTCCCCCTGCATGAAATAAGAAAAACACAACCACAAAGAGCCAGAAAATATCTGGTATTGGGAAGTTTCGGAGGAGATCAGGATCAGATCACTTGCTGAGAAATAGGTCTGATTCAAGTTACATCAATTATGAAAGTAATTTCTATCCTAAAGGCTGTGTGCTCTGCTCACAGTCAGTGCAACAGTTTAATAAAAATCTAGGCCAGGAAATCACCTCCCTCCCATCAGAAGTAATAATAAAATCCCCACCAACTACAGAAAGCACAAAATCACACTACAACTCACTTCCGCCAGGATACCTGCACCCAGGTGTATTAGTCTGGCAGCACTACCCTACAAGAAGGGCTCCAAGTGTTTTCTGCCAGGCTTACCAGTCTAGGCACCAATAGGGCTGTTTTTCTCTCTCTATGGTAGTAGCTTGACTCTCAATCCGGACCAAAATGCCTTTGCACATGAATGATCAATTAAGTCTCACGAGCATAAGCTTATCTCTGTATCTGCCTGTGTGGGCCTGCAATGCTTTGACCCAAGCTGTGTCTGTAGGCATTACCCCCATCTAAATTCCCCGCTAACCAGCTTTGTTGGAGCATGCTACTTCTGTCACAACAGGAGAACAGGTCCTAGCTGCCGTGACACTTCATTTGTCTGGCAGCATCATGCCTGGAAGGGTGACTGCCCTGATACAGTGAAAGTATGCAAGACAATCAAGGCCAGCTAAGCAAACTGGTTTTGACATATTAAATCATGCTTGAACTGTGAGAGCAAAGAAAAATAATGTAAAAGTGCTTCTAAAGAAAAGGCTTTACAAATAAATAAATAACACCAGACAGCTTTGTGCATGGGTAGGGGAGAAAAGCTTTTATCTAAGTCTGACTGAGGAAAGACTATTTTGCAAGACAGGCACCTGCTTTTTTTTCTGAAGAGATTTGTAGCCATTTCCATGCATTTCACTTCTAGGACAAGTCTCTTGCAGATCACCTGCTCCAGCACTAAAAAAACATCAGGTGCTCAGGCAAAAGGCAGCTCCCAAACCAGGCAAGACAGGAAGAATGAAATCCCATCATCGATATGCTTACCCCTTACCAACACACTTATATGCATGCAAAAGCCCTGAGCAACATCTGACTTGGTATTGAAGGAGCCCATGACTGGTTTTGCCACTGTACTCTGCAAGTCATTTTTACCTTAAACTCCCCCTGCAGGCATTTTATGCTAGAGGTTTCTTCCTGTAGACATAACACTCAATCTGCAAGCCAACCGCTAAGTGCAGGAAATCCCACTGACAGGGTTGCAGGCCATCCATGGACTTTGGCTGTCAACCATGGCACCTCCCAGTCATCCTGAACCCCTTCCTGCCTGCTGTGGATGTCTTCCACTAATTAACATGTCCAAATGCCTTGGATTTATACTAATATAACACTGTCTACCAAGATCCCACCATCACTAGTGTCTCTTGAACCAGCACAGAGCCCCAGTAGTAATGATGTCCATGAAGCTCTGACATTGCCTGGGTTACAGGCTATCTGCAAAGTGGCTCAGAGCTGGGAAACCTATAGGCTGTTTCTGCTGAATACTAAATTAGCATATTCCCTACGCTTGTAGGGAGCAACTTTTCCTTTGGCTCTGCAGTAATTAAAAAGCTTCTTTTCCAGACAGCTGTCAAAGGCAACACTGTGACCTCTGTCATCATTGCAATGATGACAGACTGTTCAACGCAGTGTAGGAACTCTGATACAGTATTTGGGGAATTAGTACTGTAATAGAGCAATCTTTATGACCATGTAGGAGGCAGCCATTTCATTTGGTGGATGGCAACCATGCCTATGGAGTTCCCTAGGCAGGCTCACTTATTTCAAACAATACTAGTTACACACATGCACAGAGGAAATGGAGAGTCTCCGGGGCAGAGGATACTATTTTATCTATACACAGAGGGTCTGGTACTCAATATCTTTCACTTTGGCAGTGAAACAGACCTTCAGGCAGAGATGTGCTCCTCAGCACAGCTTCCACACTAGGTAGAGACTCTTGTTAACATGAGAGTCCTGCTCAGAAAATGCACCTCCAGGCCAAACATTCTGAAGGAAAGGGTAGAAGAGCTAGCCTTTTGCAAAGACAAGGTCTGTTCAAATCCCAGCTTTAGAGTAATGGTAAGTTTGCTATTACTTCCTAATGAATCCACCTAGAGGTGTATGATCTTACAAGAGTTTTAGGTTAGTCTAAGATTGTAAAAAGAGCATATGGGACCAAGTACAGCACTGGCATCCAGAGCCCTGGTTTAGGTTCTAGCTGAACAACTCTTGCCCAAAGCTGTCATGCATTAATTTGGAACAGTGATTTTGACCTCCTTCATAAAGTTGATCCTTCAAAATCCAACAGAGGAAGCCCTTTGTATAACATGGAAATGTTTTTAATAACCTGTATTAACTATTTCTTTCTTCAAACTGAACAGTTATATCTAGACTGCCAGTGAAACTACTCACCAACCACTCAAAGTCTTCTGTAAGGACTTATGAAACACCACCAAGTCTTACCACGAGAATGTGTCATGTCCCAAGTTGGCATTGACTCCTGTGTCACACTGGCCAAGCAAACTTGCCATGGGAGCTCCACAATGGGCTATGCACGGATGTCAGGGTGAAGATGTAAATGAAGACACTCTACAAATATATATCTTCTCCCATCCACCCTGCTTCCAGGAATATAATCTTGGGCACTATTGGAAGACATGCTCTTTACAAAGGCTTGTAGTGATAGGACTAGGGGCAATGGGTATAAACTGGAGAGAGGCAGATTTAGACTAGGTATAAGAAAGAACTTCTTCACTATGAGAGTGGTGAGACACTGGAACAGGTTGCACAGGGAAGTTGTGTATGATCCATCCCTGAAGGTGTTCAAGGCCAAGTTAGGCCTTGGGCAGCCTGATCTAGTGGGACGTGTTCCTGCCTATGGCAGGGGGGTTGGAACTAGATGATCTTTAAGGTCTCTTCCAACTCTAACTATTCTATGATTCCATGCAGGCAGGGACAGCATTGTTTTACTCCTCAGCCAGTGAATTTGTCCTGATAATGCCATGGAGCTGCAGGTCTTAGAGCTTGGATTTTCAGGGGTGGGAAGGAAATTTCTGTGGCCTTAACCTGATTGACTGTCATTTATAGAGACAAGAAAGTTGTTATCTTAAATCTCAATTCTTCAAATTTCAGCTGTTGCTTTAAGGACATATTTATAAAGATAAGACAGGTAAATGAAAGCAATAAGGGATATCCACAAGCCTAACATAGTCTTTTGTCTTTCCTTTAATCTGTTTTGGGTATACAGTTTGGGGTTTCTATTAACACCTAGCCTCACTTTTCAAGTTCGTTCCAGTATTAACAACCTCAGTCAGTCTGAGGGAAATAAAGAATGGAAGCACATCAGTCCTATGCTAGACACAACCATAATTATGTGTTGTTCACTGATACCATGGTCTCTATACTAAATTAACTTACTTCCCCAGTGACAGAAAATAAGCAAACTTACAGTAAAACAAACAGTCATCTCTAGTTAAATGAAGACCAGATTTACCTCTTTCTGCAGAGATCTGTGTTGCAGTCTCTTTGCTTTTACTGTAGTCTATCGAACACTCACCTTATAGGAGATATCAGTTTATCGAGCTAAAGAAATGAAATAAAAAGCAAGCTGCAAATCTGTTCATACAAGGCACAATTATGGCCTCCTTCTGTGGAGTCTGGATTTCAGCCCTAATGTTAATCCAAAGCAAGTTACAATGGTCAAGATGTAAAGCATGCAGATAGAAAAGCTTATTATTGAAATGTAAACACATCATTAACTACTGCTTAGTGTTTCTAAATGAGAAACATAAAACTAAAAACCTGCATTATAAACGAAACGGTAAAATTTCATTTTAATACCCTATATAAATTAGATGTAGTGAGGGTTCTGACAAACAAGCCCTGGCAGACCTTTGGCACTTCAAGAGGTTGCAGCCACCCTTCTGCTAAAGCTCACCAGCCAGGAACACTGACCACATCTTATCTGCCCCCAGGCTGGGGCATCAAGACAAGCCCTTCATCGGTCACATCAGCTTATGGGCAGACTGTTCAGTTCTACAGACCCAACAGCCGATTCCAGCAATGGGACAAAATGAGTAGCTGGGGAATGCCATATCTTAATTCATGGCAATTAAACCACTACATTGCCAGCCAGCATTCATGTTCTTTATCCTCAGTATTTCTCCAGAGTCCTTAATTGTTTCTAAAATGCACAATTAATAAGCTAGTCGTTTCAAGCAAGTCAAAGTTGGCCACTAAAGGGTCCTAATGGCACCATGGCTAACACCCTTTCTCCTGCAACACTTCGACCAACCCATAATTTAAGAAATTCTGTAAGCTACCAATGGATACTCTGTACTCTAGAATGCTAAAACCAAAGTCAATATTCAAGGAAATATCAGTTAGTTATCTAGGACTGGACTGAAAAACATATCCTTTTATCTGTCCCAAAATATCTTATAGCTAAGAAGTAACCACGATCCTCACAGTTTACGCTTTCAAAGACATTTCCTAGCTCATTTTATTTGCACTGCTCAATCTATACTTCAGGGGGAAAATAGAGTAGTCCTTGACTGTCCTTCTGGAATATGACTGCACAGCAGCCACACTGCAAAGAACACTAGGGTTAAGTTGGTCAAAGTAATGGCCTGAAAGCATCACTGCAGAATGAGTAAAATTTCACAGTCACTGGGGTTCTGAGCATACAAAGTAGTGCAGAAGGTTATAACTCATTAGCAACTCAGTATATATTGCACATATAATAAAGGCAAATACATATGCAAAATAAAACAAAGATTATAGTAATTTAAGTGATCCTGTTGCAACAATTTTGATGCATGGAAAGCATTTCCATGCTCTTATTAATCATTTCAGCTGCAGAACAGAACACATAACTATACACATGCACACACTTCTCGACAGAATAAAACCCATTCCCCCTCCAGTGACAAATGCATTTTGCTAAAATGTAGCATTCAAGTGATTTTCTTTACATTTGAAAGAAAAGATAATAAAATGTGGGAAAAAAATCAGCTATTCTGACACTAGTTGGGGGTTTGTGTCTAATTAAAATTAACTAGACACTTCAGCTCATAATGATATAAACACCTACCATGCCATACTCCCAGCCAATTTGGTTTTAATCAGAAAAATGCAGGAGAAGTATGAATGATGGGCAAAGAACTCCCTGGAGGGACAGCTGTATTTCCTGATTCAGTACACTCCATAAACTGGATATTTCCATCAATGTTTTTCTTGCCATGTAATCATCTCCCAGTAGAAGAATTAAAAAGAGATTTTCTTTATCCCTGGACTTTGCTTACTTTCCACTCCACCATAAGTATAAAAGCATACTTGTCTTATTCACCCAAGTCCCATCTGGGAAGTTTCCCACAAGACTGGCAGGATTTAGCAGTACACTGTCCTTTTGGCATCCACAACAATGAGTTTAGACTGAGAATTCAACAGACAGGCAGAGAAGCACACAAATTGTGGAGTGGTTTGAAGAAAAGTTGCCCTCCCTCCTGCACCTATATCAGATACAAAACCAGAAGCAATCGCTGCTTTGGAGAAAAAGCCCAGGCTCGAAAATAAGGTTGCCTGTGCAGCAGCTCATTTCCATTTCCTAGAAATAAGAGGAGAGGGAAGGCAATGGCTCAATAGCAGCACTGCGTTACCTAAGGAAACCACACACAGTGAATTTGTTAAAAACACATTTTTCTTTTAAGTTGTGATATCAGCTATGTATTTCATTCACAAGCCAGGCCTCTGGGATAGCTGCTGTGCAGGCACAGAAACATGACAGCCCTCAAGCATGGCTCTGCCATCACTGCTTTCTCAAATCCTTAGTTGCCTCAGTCCCTCCCAACCCTCCACAGACAGCGCTTTCTGCTACCCACCAACCAAGGGTCACTACCTCTGCCTCCTTGCTCCTGCACAGCTGCAAAAAAAACCCAGTTGCCTCCAAATATCTTTCTGGTAGCTGATCAACAGGGAGGCAATCACTACTCTGGTAAAGTGCCTTCAAACATCTTCACTGATTGCACTGTTCTCAGAGGAAAATGAGCGGCTCTGCTTTGCCCCCAATCAGGTATCAACAAAATCACCTGAGAACTGATTTGGCAGGTAAACTTCTGATCTATGTAAGCTAGCTACCTATGTTGATTAGTTTTAATTGCATCCAGGATGAAAGATCTGTGCACGTAAGTTTTTTCTGCAGCTTTTGTTTTCTGTAAGAAATTCTCATTTCCCTTGGCAGGAGCTCAGCTGAATCACAACACAAGTAATGAACAATCAGCAAAAATAAATATTGTTTTGTAAATGCATTGAGGTATGTTCAGCAAAGTTGATTAAGGGAAGAGTAATCAAACAAACATCAATATGTAAGACAGCAGAAGGGCTTAAAACTGTTCTAGAGTTGTATTACAAAAGAAAAATCCAAGTATTTCCTCTAGCAGCGATTCCTTTCCAAAACCAGAAAACCATGCCCCAATACACCCACTCTGTTTCAAAGTTCTTCCACAGAAGAAGGCAAGGCTGAGGAAAGATTTCACTGAGTTTTCCTTCATTACTTTGCCCACCTCCAACATCAGTTATCTTATCCATACTTTGTAGCTGGCTCAAACCATCCGTACTCCTTTTGATATATCTTCAAGTAGCAGCATGCACCAATTCTTTGAAAGCACACCCTCGTGGCCTCCAGAACCGATTATTCACTGTTTTGGTTTGACTCTTATTCAGTGCAAGTTTTCTTGGGGTTTTATGTTTTTTTGTTTTGTTTTTTAAGCTCAAATATTTAATTAATTCATGATTCAGCTCTGAAAGCATCTGAAAAAATACAAGCTTTCGAAATCTATTATAACCACAGTTACCATTCTGCAGCTCCTGAGTCACTAGCAGGGCCTTTCCACTGCAAGAATATCTGGGTCTCTTAAAAGTCTCACAGTCCCCTCCCTTCCAGTAGCATGGGCTCCAGAATCTTTAAATGCACTTCTAGCTTCTCACTAAGAACACATTGAGTGGAAGGTAATGATGAATACAAAGAGAAGTGCCAGAAGGTGTCCTTTTCACAATGACTTATTCATCTCTTATGCAAATGCCAACGGTGTATACCGTATAGCCCTGCTGTATACAGTAAGCATTGAAAATTGAACTTGCAATAAAATTCAGCTATGCCAGTACAGGAAGAACCTACACTCCAGCCTACACTGGAGCAGTTAAAACTGTTTGGCCAGGCCACTGCATGGGTAAAAGCACAGACTTCAGTGTCCCTACTTTTAAGTATTATAGCATTTTAGGATCTGGCCCTCAGGATTAGTGGAGTACTGCCTTCTAAGGAGACAACCACCATTAGAAGACTTGAAATTGGCCAAACAGACTTGAAACTGGGCATTTTCAAGCTAATGCAAATGCTCAAGATTACTTCCTCTAGGACTCATTCAGACAGCACAGGCTGAACCAAGACAGGACAATAATATTGTTCCTTTAGTGATATCAAATCACCATTCTGGAAACCAGGATAGAGATTCACAGAGTAACTGTTTTTTCCCTTTTATTAACTAGTACAGTAATTTATTCTTCTGAATAAGAAACCTTAACACTGGTCTGTTATAAACATGTCCCAAACCAGTTACAATTTATCTCTAGCTGTCCCATAGCAGTTGCTGATAAGTAGGCCATGTTACCAAAGGAGTTGTAAAAATCCAAGCAGTTTGGGTTCTTTACCACTACCTAGCTGCCTGTATTGATTGAGGGAGAACACACGTTATATAAGGAGACTAGACCATGTCTTATTTACAACACCAGTGTCCCCAGCCAGAGAAATTGCTCAGCCATTACTGTCAGTTCCTTCTTCAAACAGGAACCTGCTGACAAGATGATGAATTCATAATATTGTTGCCAATTAATGATTTGTACGCAGAAGGGACTTTACTAGTTCCTGTATGTTTGTGAGGCTGACTGGGATTTACATCAACTCTAAGAGAGTGTACTCTGCTCTGTCCAGACATGAGAGAGGGAAAGCTTGGGAAATGTCGTCTTTTCAGGAGAAATTTTAATAAACAAAGCCAGGCTTTTCTAGGTTGAAAAGGTTTCACAAAGCCTGGTCACTAATAACCTGCTTATGCCCAAGAGAATGCAAGCAGGGAAACCACTTGCAAGATGCACCTACATGATTTACAAACCAAAGGTCAGGAGTTATTTAGGTGTTTGTAAAAGCTACACCTCAGAGTGCCAAGACTGTCAGCCAGAAGCATGGAGCGCATTTACTAAACACTACTCAGGCTATGCAGGGGATGGGACAGAAGTATCTACAAGCACATATGACCTTTCTTGGTGTTACTTATTCTGCTTATTAAGCTGCAGAGTTTAACTTCATTGTCCTAGAAAAAAAAATCTCATCTTTGTGAATATAGCAATATCCAAACCAGAAAGGATTTACTCACACAGGATATCACCATGAACTAGGTACACACTGAATGCAGACCTCCTGAATGGCCGTAGGCTGAATGTCTCCTATTGACTCAATATCTCCAACCAGCAGGAAACGCTTGGAACGATGTCCTGGGTTAAAAACATTCAAGTGGGGCCCTCAAACAGACCTTGCTGTGGGCACTCGGATCCCAACATCCCAATGACTTTGTGATGGAATTTAAGGCTTTCCTACCAACAAGAATTATTGGATTTAACAGGTCTACAGCAACTAAAGTGATGAATTCCCGCCAAGGGTGCAGGCTGTAGGTGAAGTGTAAAAGTAGTTTATGTGGGTACACCTTATGACAGAGCAGCAAGGGTACATCACCACAAAGCATCTTTACACTTTCAAACTCTAGTCACAGTCCCACCCAGCACTGTCACAAATTGCAGGGCCAGATGCTGTTCTCTCAATTGACTAAGACAAAAAAAAAAACACACATCCCAAAACAGAAATCAGAACCTCAGATCATTAAGGTCTTCCAAAAGCACACACCAGATTGCTATTTCAGCACAACCAGAAATCCAATCACTCTGCAGGCACAGTAGGCTCGTCAAAGACATTCTCAGTTTTATAGTTTAAACTAGTCCAGTATTTTTGTTTAGGGTTTTTTTGGTGGGTTTTTTGTTTTGTTTTGCTTTCTTTTTCTTTTTTTTTTTGAGATCTTTAAGAGTGTTTTGAGATATCCCATGCTGTTCATGCTATGGGAGGGAATGATTTGAAAGCTGACTAACGGATGTATCCCTTTCATCCAAAAATTGTTGCAGGTGACCGAAGTCAGTATGTAGACATCATACCAAATCAACACATGCTCATTTGGGACACTATTTTTAGCCATAATGAAGCAGTTCCTTGCTGATCCATCTGACCCACATCCCTCATCTGTGACAGTCTAGATTTCCTCAGCTTAGGCTAATGTCGATCTTAGCTCCCTTTGTGCAGTACCAAACCAAGTCCCACTTTTCTTCCCCCATAAATGGGAGAAGTATATTTACAGGTACAAGAAAGGTAAACCAAGGCAGATTTTGCTGTATTGACTGTATCTGCAGAAAAAAAAAGAGAATATCCTGGTCAAAAAGCACATGCTGTTTACTAGAGGTTTCTCCAAAACCAAAAATGCCTGTTTTCTCTCCAAGTTAACCCTTTAAGAGATTTGATCTATCTAATCTTCAGGGCATAGTGTGTGACCAAGGACTAAAGGATCAAGGCTACTGTTTGCTTTGGATATGCATTGATCTACCCTTTGTACCAATACCACAAACACTCATAATGAGTGTCTGAAGCAAGGTAAAGAGAAAATGCACCACCAGCTTTTTTTGGAGCAGAATCCCTCTCTTTTCCCCACAGCTTGTCAATTACTAAGTAGCTGCAAGTACCAGGCAATTAGGACAGGTCTGATGACCAACATAATTTTGCAAAAAGTAAACCGCATTGAAATCTTTCTCCTTTCCCATTCTCTTTTATGTCCAAATAGGTTTTAAGCTGCCTGTTACATATTTACAACAGAAGGACAGTTTTATAAACAAGCATGTAATGCAGCAAACCATAAAATGAGGTTATACGCTCCTAGAGCATATTGTATTTCTTTAAAAGTATTATTTTTTTAGGTCTTGAGCTCCAGATACCCTAAGTTTCTTACACAAGGCCCACAGTGCTGACCAGCAGCTCAGCTAGCTACTTACATGAAAACTTCAGCACATATGGAAGCACTTTTATCACTGCGGCTATAGGTTTAACTCTGAATAACTGAGCAGCTTTGTATTAAACTATTTATCAGAGAAGAATATCAATTAACTCACACTACAAATCCACACACACACACCACCCCCTCCACGTATAGCGATAAAGAGAGAAAAATATACTCCTTTAAACATAAAACCGAAACATAGAGAGATTAACTTCAAACGTTCCCTAGAAACACCCAGGAAATAGTACCTGGGCTTCTAAAATGCATAAGAAAACTCTGATACTGAGAAAAAATAATGTAAGGCCTTAAATTATTTAACAGAAATAATAATTTAGATATCAGATAAGATTGCAACCACCTCATGGACCCAACATTCATGCTCCAAAGGTAACAGTGGCATGCCAGATTCTCTTTGTCCACAGCCCTGTAAGCACCACAAGGCTCCATACACCCGTAAGTCCCTCTATATCCAACCAAGGTGTCTCTCTTCATCCTGTCATGATCCAAGGACCTCAGTGGAGGTGAGAAACTGACCAGCCACTGTCAATTCAACTGAACATGAGGGACATGGAAAAGAATAATACTATGACCACACATCACCTTAGCAGCCTCAGCACATCACCCTCTCTGCAGACCCTTACCTTGGCAAGTGTTGTTCTTTTCCTCGTACCCTGCCTTGCACAAGCACTTCCCAATGGGCACCAGCCATTCCCCCTCAGCACTGCAGTGCATCTTCGGTGCCTCATCAGTCACTGAGTGGTTGACACAGACGCCTGATACCTCTAGCAACTGTGAGGAATCTGCTCCGGTGATGGTGTCAGGAAAGCGGGCCAGGTTGCGGATCACCGATGGACATTTCTTGTAGTAAACACGCACAGAGACAAGGGCAATGCACGCACCCACATCCTGGAAAGCAAGATAAAATCCCTTTTTTGTTAGGGGACCAACATCTCTCACTTCTGTGTTCAGCTTCATAACTCTGTCACCAAGGTCTAACTCTGTGAAGCTCTCATCAGCAGCGATGGTATCAATCTTGATGTACTGATTTTCTTTGATGTTTCTCCCATCTTCATCATCTGATTCAAAGTAATACATGTTAAAAGTTTCTTTGCAAGTCCCAAGTCCTCCTGGAAGGCTGTTACAGTCCCTCAGGGTGAATTTCAGCTCAATGAAGATGCGTGATGCGCCTTCATTAGAGATCCAGCTGGTTAGAAGCCAGTTGTTCTGGTTCTGTTCCATTACCTTGCATACTTGGTATGTGTGTATTGGAGCGTAGTTTTCATCCACCTCACCAATTTCTTCCCACTGTGTAAAAAGAAAAATTATTACTTTTAAAAAAAGTTACAGCTCACACAAATTCTTAGCCTGCCCGTCTAAGAGCACCTTAGGCTTCAGAGGTTCAGGAGGACTTTTAGGTGGAAAGTGTTTTAAATGGCAAAGTTTTCATGCTGCAGGCTTGATACATTCCTTATAAAGTCAGACAAATTACTCTTTAGAAATACTAAAAGATGCTAGTTTAAAACTTCTATTTCAGAAGTGGGAAAACATAAGGCTGTTTTCATCCACAAGCACTTTGTTAGGAAACAAAAAAAGAGAAGATGGGGCCATGAGTTGGCCTTTTCCAATGCGGAAGGAAGGAAGGAAGGAAGGAAGGAAGGAAGGAAGGAAGGAAGGAAGGAAGGAAGGAAGGAAGGAAGGAAGGAAGGAAGGAAGGAAGGAAGGAAGGAAGGAAGGAAGGAAGGAAGGAAGGAAGGAAGGAAGGAAGGAAGGAAGGAAGGAAGGAAGGAAGGAAGGAAGGAAGGAAGGAAGGAAGGCTACTTATAGTCAGTTTGTCCCTACTCCCCCATGCTCTTTTCTACCACATCTTCCAGTCACTGCCGAAGGACTACAACCACATTTCTCCAAGCTATTCTCCACCACCAAATAGCCTGCCAGAAAATCATCACAGTGATATATAAAATAAATGGGCCTTTGCAATCCAGAAGCGTGCTAGTCAGAGGAGTTCCTGCTCATGCAGAGAGATTACTTCCAATAAAGATTACAAGGATCTGTAAATCTTGATCTGTTTTTGTACCAAACAGGTTTTTTAAGCAGAGCTCCAGATAACTTCTCGCACCTGTTTTTTCATTTTATTTTGGCCACACTCTGAAGCACGTCACTTGGAAGAAATGCTTTTTCCTGACCCTGCATGCCACAGTTAGTAGCACAGCAAGAGTGCCTACAATGGAACCACAGCACTAATGTTTGGTCTCTGCTTTTGACAGCTGTAGTGTCACATTTAGAGATTAGATTAACCCATATAAGTAAAGCAAAGAATTCAGGAGAACCAGTGATGGTTCCAGCTTTGTTCTCTGTTACTTTTGACTTGCCCATCTGCAAGGGCTTAATTCCTAAATTGCTTAATTCCTCCATTCTCCACTCAGCATTGCTGCTCACATCTATTTGCAGCTGTGGACACTGCATCAAGTAAATGCACAGAGCATAATTAAAAGGTGCTCCAGTACAAGGTAATAGAAGATATGCAATTTGGAACATAGCTAAGGCCAAAGGGCAATCATTGGAAATATGGCCTGGGATGAAGTTGAGTATTCTCAACCCAGATGCCATTACTACAGAGTCAACATAACAATTAAGTATTTTTAAGGGAAATACTGTTCTTAAAATTTAATATAAATGGCAGCAATACATGGCATGAAAACAACCTGCTCCTGCAGTCCAAAATGAGTTATAAATAGAACCAACAGAAAAGCATTTCCTCATCTGGGACATGAAGTAGAGACTTCTGCAATTTCAGCAAGTTATGTCCACCACTATGTGTAAAATTTACAGGTACTGCAGCCTGAGTGAAGAACCTAACAACATTTTTGTCATTTTAAGCAATATTTTTATTTCTAAACCCTTTTTTATGTCCCTGGGTTCATGCAGGCCACGACCCTCCTGTGATTAACCTGTACATGTCATGTCATGTTTCAGGATAGCACCACAGAGTTAGCTGGAGACATGCGTGCAGTGAAAGCTAGGCAGATCTATGCAGAATTCACACCTCACTTTGAGGAGAGACAATTATCAAGTACAAAGTTTAGAATAATTGAGAAGACACACGGGAGAAATGTAAGGTAACACAAATCTGCAGCTAGCTTCAATATATTCCAATAAATAGAGTGGGTTTAGATATACGAAATTAAAAAAACAACAAAAAGCACCATTCCACAACTACTGTGGTTGATTTCTCCACTCCTCCCCAACCCAGGCAGAGGTCCCTGCCAAATCAGCCCAGGGGACAGATGAGACCATATAGACCATGATGATTTTAAACCTTTGATTTTTCTGGCTGAAGGTCAGAGGATCACATGAACCATCACATATTGACCAGACATGGAGAAGTGTTAACCTCCAGTAGGTGGGCTGGAAATTGCTCAGACTAGTTATAATGTGGATGTGTATGGATGGCCACAAGGTACACAGGGTAACTCCATACAACATTTACGGAGCATCTAATGTATATTTCTTCCAGACAGCTAACATTTGTAGTGACTGTAATGACACCAGTGTCATTAGTGACCTCACTTGAAGCCATATCTGAAAACATCCCTTCTCTTTTTTAATAACTGCCAGATTGGTTTTCAAAAACGCAACCATCACACTCTCCAGTTACAAAATTAATCGCATTTTTATTGCTGCTTCAGAGTGTTAGTGGGAGTGAGTATAAAAGCTCATTTGCTCACAAACTAAATCTAGTGTTTCTAATGGTAGCTTTCACAGACAGAAAACACTAAACTCCATGAGAATGTTCAAGTATAAATACAACAACTGAGCTAGAGTCTAATCTCAGCTGCAAGAGATGGCACACAACCTAAGATCTCGGGCTTCAGGATGTGTTGCATTTTCATCACCAAATCCCAGATCTGAACAAGTCCTGCCACCACCACTTGCCATCAAACTTAAAGCAATCATCAGCAAACAAGAAGAAAGGGAGGTGGTAATGAGCTAAGGCTGCTTATCTCTGTATAATCCTCCAGGGAAAGCCAAGCCGATTTTATCAGAGCAGCCACTATTGTGCAAAACCTCTGCTCTGTCATTTATACCCATTTTCACTCCTATCTCCATGTAGGAGTGCACCATTCTCTCTCTTCAGCCAGGTGTGTCTCCCACCCAGAGGCTGCAGGCAGCTTTCTGCTTCTATATCCATCCACAAGAGTAATAACCCCTGTACCTTCTGCCTAGTTTCAGCTTACCAATAACAACAGACCTCAGACAAGTATTACAACCGACAAAAGAATAAAAACTGGAATCATTAATGAAAAAGAATACTCACAGCATTATATATATGATGTCTAGCTGAAAATACTAGCAAAAAAAAATTAAGTACAGCTGAAACATTGTGTAATAAGTATAATTCCTCTCTGCAGCACATATTTTTGAGATATAAATCTACCCCCTCTGCAGGATTAAAACACAAATGCAACCATTAATTTGGTGCTAAATGTTTTCTCTACATCTTTAATAGCCCCAAGAAGGGAAACACAAATGCATTCCAATGGCCTGATGTTAAATAATTTATAGAAGACCTATTTCCAAATCAGAAATTTCCAGTACACTACTGCTGACGAGTTAACAGAAGCTCAAGATGGCATTCAGCTCTGTCAATAGGAAGCATGCAATTGATACAGGTTGTGTGATTATGGAAAGGCCCAAGATATCACACATCTAACTGAAAATATAAGAGCTAAAAAAAATTTAGTGAGTGGCATTGGGTTAAACGGACAATTTCAAAACACATTCACCAGCTGTCCACTACTCAGGCTTGTTTCT
Organism: Clamator glandarius; assembly: GCA_033459285.1. Taxonomy (NCBI): domain Eukaryota; kingdom Metazoa; phylum Chordata; class Aves; order Cuculiformes; family Cuculidae; genus Clamator; species Clamator glandarius. Next base: position 2,154,102 of record JAUNZM010000035.1, on the reverse strand, counting down.
GATCTCCAGGATTCCAGGACTGCAACTAACTACTTCAGCAAAAAGCATGCTGCCCCAAAACCAAACACTGACAACAAGGATGAATATTTCAGAGCTTATGTTTATTTGGCTGGATTTTTGAGGGGGGGAAGGGGATTGTAAGGAAAGGGGTTTTTTACTGGTCTTCAGTAACTCCATCACTTTCTTTAGCAGCCACTAAAGGTGGTGTGAAAATTTCAAGTATCTTTCCTAATTCTACATGTACTAGCACCGCTGAAAGAAATTAGGCATTTAGCAAAATCCTAGGAGTCTTAAGAGAGAAAAGCAGCTTAAGCACTTTAAGCAAAGGGGTTCCTAAGACTCACCTGGAATCTTCCCAGCAGGATTCCCTTCCTCCAAGGACTGTGAAACTTGCCTCTGTTCCCAATACCTATTTCACAGGCTCCATCATATACAAAGCTTCATCCTCTCCCATTTCATTTTCCACTTCCCCATTAATATATCTACAACACATGCATGTTAATTCAGGTATCTGCTGACTCAAAGATGTAAAATTGGAAAAGGATTTATATATATTCATATTTTTTTTCTTTTGGAGAAAGGCAAGCCTGACACAGATCTCTGATCCCAGGCTTTGAATATGTGGAAGCATCTGAGATACTCCACACACTTTGCCCACAGTCAGAGGAGCATAATTTTCACCCCAAAAATCCAGCTGTCAAACGCAGCATGAACACACAGTGGTGCAGAGGACAGAGTGGTGTGCAACTATGTAATCCCCATGGCAAGTTAAAAAGGGAGATCTGCTGTCTTTCCAGAAAGGCAGACCAGACCAGCACTCAGCTCTGTACCATTTATCCTGCCTTTCATTCTAGTAATTTTTGGACAGTCTTTTCAATTTCCTTTTATGCAGATGATGTAAAGACCTGGCTACCAATCAACAGTCTCCAGATCATCTCCCACACATAAGTTCCCTCCCATTATTCAACTATCTCACAACCTGCTCTATCCCTCCTATCACAAAACCAAAAAACCTTGGGCTTGGGAGTTTTTCTGGGCTGCCTACTGGCCTTTACACCAGCTATCATATTATTAAGTTAAAGCGAATAATAAGCAGGCTTTCTGTGCAGTTTCAGTGGCTTCAGTGAGGTCACTTAAGGCTAAATCTCTAGTGAAAGACAGGCAGAGCACTACGCATCTTTTTTCTGCAGAAGATTTTGCAGGGCTGTGCTAGCTGTAAAAATAAGCCTAATTGTTTGCCTGTTGCAAAATACCATTTACACACAAACACAGGGGTTCCAAAATTCAACTACTTCAAAGTCTGCTACCAATAACATCAGTTTCACTAACACAACCACAGCATTGCTCAGATTTTCAGCTCTAGAACAATATAATTAAAAGAGAGTATTTGTTTTTGCTGGGGATGTTTCAGTCTGAATTATAAGAAAAAGGGGTTCGTTTGCTCAAAAGACAAGAATACAAAATAGAAAGGACCCAAAAGTCACCTTATTTGTAGCCCCCTCTAAAGTGATGACCACCTTACGACTGGCAGGAGCATCGCAGTTCTGTTTGTTTAGGTATAATCTATATCACCTACCAGTTATGGCAGAGCCCAGCGCCTGATGGAGCCCTTGGGAATTCTGGTTCCCACACCCAGTATCTTACCATTTCCATACATCTGACACTCACTCCACTCAAGGCTCAAGCCTCATTTGGATGGCAATTTTACAAACAAGACATTTATAGAGAGACGTGTATATCTACTGACAACAGTTACCAGTCAAGTGAAAAACATAATTGATAACAGACACAGAGGATAGGAAAGATCTGATTAATCTCTCTGTTCAGCCAGAAATCTGGTCTAATGAAATTAATTTTAAATGCTGAGTTTCAAAAGAAAGAACTTAACATTTTTTGGTGGTTTGGCAGTGTTGACCAATTACAAAAAAAAAAAAAAACCCTAAACAAATAAGAATACCACAACTTTTGGGCAACAATTCTCATTTTACAGCAGTTTTCTACTGTTTCTTATACTACCACTCTGCTTTGGCCACTAAACTGCACAGTCTGGTTGATGCACAGCCTCAGAATATCCTGAAGATAATCACCTGAAGTAAATGTAAACTTCCTCACTCATTACAGTACATTTCCCAGCCAAAAGCTAAGGATCAGCTTTCATAAACTAGAACATAAATGGGGGAAGAATATTGCAAAGAGGTATGAACTGTTAGTTTAAAGCATCTTTCAGACATGATGCATTTGACCGGTGAACTTTTTTCTGCACCTCTCTATTAACAAAACTCACATATTCCCTGCTATCCCACATGTGATACTTGCCTAGCAGAAAGCAGACTTAAAACGTTACTTCCATTATTGCCTTCCCCTCAAAAAACACACTCATAAAGAGCAAATTCTCACTGCGGCAATGTTAAAGGAATAGCCAGACACGTGCTTCTGAACAACCTCTTCCAATATGTTGGCAGCAAAGGTGTTAAGAGAAGAAAGAAGGCCATGTTAGAGGCTACTCACTACTGCATCAAGGTTTAACAAAGTTCAGTTTCTCCCAGTGCCAAAGTTTTATATACTGCTTTGCACTGTGACTGAGGGCAGGAGAGAGATTAACAAAGATGAGGGAAAGATTACTACTTTATCACCACTATAAAACAGAACTACATTGGAAAGAAGTCAGGTGAACATTCGGAGCATCATCATGCTCCATCTCAACTCCATTGCAGCCAGCTGCATGCATCAACATGTGGAACAACTTATCAGCATAAATTAGTTTTAAAAAAAATAATAAAAAGAGGAGTTCTTAGAAGAGAACTGAAGCATCTGGGTGAATACTTCTGTATTTTACAGTGTTTGGGATCTCTTTAATTCCACCCAGGTCACACTTTCAAAGTCCTGTACATATCAGGACTGCTAGAAATCCTCCAGTGAGAAATGCCAAATAGGTTCTCAGAGTCACACTTCTCAGAGCTGAGAGAAAACACCAAGTAGGGAAGACCCATAACAAAAATGTGACTCTAAGCATGACTGCTCCTCTCAACAAGTGCTAGATAACATTACATATCAGAAGTCACCTCAGTCTACATGGAGAACTTCACAGTCATCAGCTCTGGTTGTTTAAACATTTGAATTTGCTGCTTTAACAATTCTTCAATGTTCTTTTGTATTTGTAACATGCGCATAAAGTTTATATTGCAGACTTCTATTTCTGCAGCATGCTGTGCAGGAGACTTCCCATAAAACTGCCTTGGTATAACACAACAGATTTGACAGTTCCTGGATTGTTCTGCACTACTGATGAGATCAGAAACAAAGCAGATTTCTGTAAAGCTGAGATAACATCTCAAGACACAAGCAGTAATTTGATAAACAAAGTCTCAGTCAAGCAAGCCTGTAAGAAAGAAGAGCAATTAAAATCTTAAAAAAATATTTGCAGTACATTCTTATGATTAAATGTATTATCTCTTCAGACATGTGAACAACTCAAACCATTGAAAAATGAAACATCAGGACAAAGTCACCTGGAATTTCAGTGCTGCACACCAAGATGCAAATGAAGAAAAAATGAAAATGCGACAGAAGTTTCGCTCAGACTTTGATCATTTGCATGATCGATGAAAGATGTCAGGACCAGAACACAAATGGAAGGAGAACCCAGCTGGAGTTTAGCACAACTGAAATGAAAAAAAAGCACCAGCCCCTGTCCAGCATGCCTAATCAGAGACTGCTCTGACCCCTTCCTAGAGCAAAGCGATGTATTATTTTCAAACCCCACCTCCCTACCCCACATTATTTTTTTAGAGCTTTGAAATTCTCTGTATATCTGAATTAAAACATTCATTTCAAACTGCAGAGCAATGATTGAGGGTAAGACAACGGAGATGAGCGTGAAAGAAGCAATGAAGAAACACAGTACCATTAAATCATTTTTCACTGCCTAATGTAACACTCATTGCAGAACAATTTAACAAATGCTATAACAAACAGTGTTGACAACACACGGTTTAACACTGGAAGACAAAGAGCCAGATTTTCAGAAGGACTCGCAGTAAACATATATTAAGTTTATAACCAAATGCTTAGATTTTCAAAGCTTTTGGGATACTGTTCACATTACTCATCATCTGATAATACCAAGAGGTTCACAGAACAATTTTCAGAAGCAGCAAGAAAGGAAGTTTCCTTGTTACTTTAATGTTGTACTTAATGTCAATAATAATTTACTTAATGTCAATAAATCAAAATTTACTTGGGGCTTCTAACTGTTTACTACAACTGGAATAACATAAAGCATTTGGCTTATTTTTAATGCCCACAACAGTGAATACTTGCAAAAAACTACCCTAAATCCTTAATCTTTACCATTGTCATTGACTATAAATTCCTGAAAGCAAGGAAACATTTTTAAGACTTTCCAGTAAAAGAGAAAAAAATACTTGATCAAAAAGTGCATTTAAAGAAAATAAAACATTAAACTCTTCTGTTTTCTAGTGTTTCAGGCAAAGTGAAGCAATTACCCATGTGCTGTGTTGGCAAAGCCTAACCTCTCATGCATATACTAAATTGTACTAGATTATAGACAGCCCCTATACCATATTAGACCCTTCAGCAAATGCATTATTTTGCCTCTGCTCCCTGGTCTCTAATCTACCCAAAGCTTTTCATAGAGATAATATTACATTCATGGCTTAGGTCTTGACAACTGCACCCATAAATCAATTTTAAATCTTGCATTAATCATCTTTCTGTAATCAGTGGCTATTCAGCACAAATTTACATCTCATTTCTGTTGGCCAAACAGCCACATTAGAGCTTTGAAGCTTATTCAGGCTTAAATGATTATATTCCCCTAATAAACACTGAAGTCCTCTCAGTCCAGCTGCTGTGAGCTGCATTAATGACATGCCGCGGCAGCAGGAACCATCCAAAGTCAGCCTTGTGCAGCAGCAGCCCCCATGCCAAACAGATTTTTTTCATTTCAAATACACTCAGACAGAAGAAATGAGAAGGCTGCTCTGCCTGTGCAGACCCTCTTATGGGAACTGGCGTGCACAGCAGGTGCATACAGCATGCAATTTATCACACCTCCTCATAACAACTCCATTTGTCACCTTTTGAATACATGAGGTTACCAGTTAGAAAACCGAAACCCAGATTTTCTGATTCCCCACATGCTGAGTGCCTTACAACTGTCACCAAAACCAAAGCAAGCTGTTGAAGCTGAACCCTGTAAAAAAATCACCTTTTCCATTTGTCATGACAGCTGTAACTTCGTTTCACAGCATCACCACACTGGGTCTTAGCACCCTTTTGTTTGTTCACCTCAGAATTAGGCACTGCATTTTTATATCTGACTACAATCTATTCCTGTTTTTTTGCATTGTTCTCACTGGATTGTGTGACAAAGGCTATCACTTACGCAGGATTACAGTAAGCAGCTAAAACGTGATCAGTTCGGTGTGGAATTTGCATGTTCATGCCTACAATCCCTATAGCAAAGCAATCTATTCCAATTGAACAAAGAATAATTATTTAATTAAAGGTTCCAGGCAGGCCTTCATTATTAAACCAGCATAAAAAGCCTCACATTGATTGTATATTCACTTTCATTTAAGGTCTGAATCAGTATGCCAAGATCTAAAAATGAATGAACAGAAAGAGTTTATTATGACTGTTGTTAAGTACTTACCCACGACAGGTAATAAATTATACATGTGGATGCTTGTTATACTTATTCCACAACATAATGCAACTTTTAGTTACTTTTTATTCTATGGGACTGAATTCCCACTGTGTCAGGCTTATGTTACTATTGAAATATGGCACCAGAACCACAAGGATGTAAATCCATCTGACAGAGATGCAACGTGGACCTTGTTCTTTCTTTAACTCTGGAATTGAAGAAACATAGATGAGTTCATGTGTTTGCAATGGATGCCCTATATCCGAACTATCTCCGAAAAGATACATTTCTAGAGAGGTTCCATACTTCATAGGCTATTTTTCCTCACCTGCAATCCCCTGTTAGTCCACACTCTCTTCTAGTACCTGACAACTACTAACACACCAACAGAACATCAGTATGCCATGGGTAGGAAAGCAGCCCTGGGCGAGTCAGAAAACCACAAGGCAAAGACCTTCCTTGGACTTGAATATGGAAGAGACATTTTCATAGCAGGCTCATCACCAAGTGCAAGCTTTTCTCAGTTTTGTGCAGCTTACAGATATAACAGCCAAAATACAGCAACAGTATTCTAATTCTAGGGAGGATAAGCACATCTGTGGTGTGAATTTCCAGTTTTAAACAGTATTCAAGAGTCCAAGGAGGACAGGCACTACTCAAAGAAACTACAAAAGGTTATTTATCTATCCTTATTTTAGGCCTTACAGTCCCTCTACAAAAAGGCTTGATTGACCACTTCACACAAACATTAAATTACAAACTGTTTTCATCGTTATTTAGTAGTTAAACCATGAAATCAATCCCCTTTCATTTTTTGTCTCTTCAGCTTGACTCTTTTAGTGAAACTGGATGCATCCTTCATGAAGTGCTGAAGTCTGAAAGAAAAAGGACAAATGAATGCACTTTAAAAAATAAATTAAAAGTACAATTCTCAGAAGAAGAGCAAATTAGCATAGGAAACAGCACTTCTACAGGTTATGTGGTAATTGACAGCATTCTTCTTACCAAAACACATAGACAGATGAAGAAATAGTGCTCTGGTATTGAAAATAATACAGAAAGTGAACGCTTTCTAATAATGTGTGCTCTCATTCATCATGCACAAAGAAACTTAAAACAGTACTCAGTGAAAGAAATTTCATACTAAGAAAAGGAATATACCATTTAGGGGAAGGACACGAAAACGTGTTGTTTCATCTCCATAGCTTCCTCTAGCCTTAGGACCAGACCTGAGGAATTCTACCACTCATAAATACAAAATGGGAATTTTCATATTTGTGTGGACTGAAGCAGTCGGAGAGAGGCCATCAGAGAGAAGCACACGGGTGATTTCAGTGCAGTTTCCCCCACTCAGAGATGCGGAGTCCAAGTTGCTGCAAGGTATTTGGCTTTGCAGACATAAAGCCTCTACTTGCACTAAAGCTGATGCTAAGCCAAGACTGAATCCTACCTTTTCTAGGTCTTTAGGAGGCTGCAGAATTGTATTTTTCCTTGTAACAGGAACATGTCTTCCCAAAAGAAATGATGTGCGTGATGTAGTAGCACATCCATCTCCATATCAAATAACCTAGCATCCAGGTCAATATATGGCAGAGGCTTCACCACAGCTCTAGCACACAATTTCAGGTCATGAATACTTCTGGCACTGTACCACAGCTCCTCCCTGCCACAGCATCCGCCTGAGCAGCCAAGACTCCCCTTTCACTTCTACCTCCCCTACATTGCAAGGATGATTTACTCCTCCTCATGATCAATTTGCCTCATAGAACAGACAAAAAGATAATGCAACACTTTACTAAGAACACTTCCAGAAAGCCACTTTCATTTCAAATGGCAATACTTCAGCTAGGACAAATTGCAAAGATCCCAGAAAGGAGAGTCTACAACTACTTGAGAGATGAAAAAGCTACTTTACAGCACAAAAGTCTGTAAAAAAAAAAAAAGAGGAGAAGGCTGGGACGTAGCTAACTTGTTTGTGGACTCTATTTGGTGAAATGGAGTTCTGGGAGTAGAGACTACTAGTACACATCTGTAATGTTAGCAAGAAGAGGCACAGCAAGATCTGTTGACTGAGAACTGAAGATTGACCAATTCAGGCTAGAAAGAGGAGCTCTACAAAAAGGGCAGCTTGATGTTGGCACAAGCTGCAAAGGTGGATTCATAAGGACAGGAAGACTAAAAGGAAAAAATCCCTCTCCAGAAGGTGCACTGTAGGCCAAATCAATGTTACAGACCTCCTGCAACGACCCCTGAACAAGTTTCTACATGGCACATACCACAGGAGATTCAACTACATAATGTCAACATCGCCACTGGCCTTAAATCCTATGAAGCTTACACTACCGTTACCTTCAGCTCACACATTCACAAACGTGCTTTTATTTTTTAAATGTAGACTATCAAATACAACTATATCGTACTTTTTTTCCCCCCAACTGATTTGTTTTGCTCCACCAGCAAGGAATCTAACTCTGTAAGAAACAGCATGCCTAGGATATCAATGATTTGCAATTAACATATTTGAACAGCAGGGAGTTGTTCAACTTTGTTAATATATTTTGATTACTTACGTATTTACTGTAATATAGGAGAACACTCGTTCAGTCCTTAGATTTAGAACTCTGCAGAGCAGTGACAAGGAGATTTGCCAATTAATAGCTCTGGTCACAGCATTGTGTGAGGGAAAAAAGAAAATGTTTTCACTCTATTTTCTCTCTCTTCTGCTTTATTTTTGAACAGAAAAAACAAAGGTTAGGAAAAAAAGGATATGGACATTCTGGGATTTTTAAAGGCAACAATCTTAAGTTAGGTCCATTCTCAGTTCAAAGAAACAGAGGACACCAATGGCAGTAGCACCCATTTTGGGTCTCAGTTGCACTTTTTATCTTTGATCAACAGGGACACTACGTGGTCTTACAGCTGGAAGAGATATACCAGGGAATTCATGTGAGAAAAGCCCCTCTCAGAAAAAAAGCTCACCACAGATTCTGGCTTCTGCCAAAGATCCTCTGCAAGCCATGCAAAGATGCACAGGGACTGCTGCACAACCAGCTTTTGCAAGGTCAGTCTCTGCAAACAGCAGGACTGAGGGAAAATGACTCAGGTTAGCGCTGAAGCAGCTGACCCTGCAGAAAGCCTCAAGAGTAGTGGCAGGGAAGAAAGGAGTCCAAAAGGTTTACCTGGGCTAGTGGTATCAAACGAAATAGCTTTGCAAAGACCTAGCAAGGACTGCTTAAGATTCTCTGCTTTCTCTCCAACACCTTCACAGCAAAAGTCTTTTACAAATATCCAGGCAGCATCACAACCAAATCCCCTGGGGGCTAAAGACATTTGCCAGTTCAATACACTTATACAGCTCTAAGAAACAGGCTCTGCCAGACTTAGTTACTGTGACTCCAAAGGACACAGTAGCTCCTACCTATCTGTACAGCCTACCCACATCGAGACCACCCCTCTGAGCTAAATACACCAAACTGAATAAGCAGCATTTTGAAATCAAATACACAGGGCTTGGAAAGCTGACTTTATAGTCTGCATAATCAGCACAGACATTAAATTATCATTAAAATTAATAAGTAGGACAACAAAGAAATCCCCTGACAGGTTTTGATTACCTCAGTCTGGATATTTACCAGAATTATTCTGACACTGAATCATTGGGCTCTGGCCAACGGGCACAAGTTGCTCTTTAACCCACTGCAGCTTCCTTTGCACTGAAACCATCATAACATCGACCATCAGAAAACACGAGGACCACACAAGAAAGGAAATGGATATCTGAAACTGCGCAAAAAGCTTAGATTTGTTCTGAAATACATTTCCAAGTCAACTGTTCATTTTGTTCAGCAGCTGTACTCTGCCTCGCTATAATTCTGTAGCAGATTGATTGCACTCACTGCTTTTGCAGTGAGGCACCAGCCTGCTCGCAGTCACTTACCCCATCACCTAACATCACATATCAATGATCACAACTCATTCATTTTCTGATTACCTCAAAAAATATCTATTGTTATTGACAAAAACAGCAATTCTTTCACAAAAATTCATTTTTAGGTTGATTTTTCCAGCACTAGAACTGAATTCATCAGGGCTCTGACCAACCATTGTGTCAATCAATATCCATATTTTTAAGGATATAAAATAAACCCCAGAAATAGCAGCAACCCAAAACACACATGCTGCTGTTGAAGTTAACTACACAGGAACATTCAATCTGGCATCAACATAAAGCAGACAGTAAGCCAGAAGGAGATTGTGCAATGAAGTGACTACCTCACAGGATTATACTTGTGGTTACGACTTTAATCGTGTAGTCTAGAACAATTTGAAACAAACTGAATAATCTCACATTATTTTAATGGTGCATAGTCACAATACTGGCTACAATTTATAGTCTTACTATATATTTGCATTGCAATCAACTAAAACAGTCAGTGCATGCCCTACAATTTGTAACCGCTTAAAATGATGTCTTGCAAGGAGCTCCAACAGCTGCCCTGTCAAGCAGTTTGGAGGTCTGAAACCAAGGCAAAGCTCTCAAGTGTGAATCTCAACAATTTCTAAAGAAAAGGTTAAATGAAAAATAAAAAACCCTAGCACTCCCAAGGCTTCTGAGCAGAAGACCAAAGACCACATTTTTGCTCTTCTTTAATGTTGGCTGAATCAGGAGCAAGCAATGCTCAGCAGGCATTATACAGAGTAGAAGTTACTTTGATGGCCCTCAGCTTCAAGTGACAAACATCAGGAGTGGCCCATAGGCTCCCAGCAGGAAACCAGCGTCATAACTGGAATTTTCAGGCTAAATATACAAAGGCAATCCCCGCTGTGGAAACAAAGACAACCCTGAGGGCCCAATGAAAAAGGCTGCCAGCAGAGGCAGAAGATGCTAGTTTTTCTAAACATTTGGAGTTAAAAACAGCAAGTCTAAGTCCACTTTTTCTGAAACAGACAATTTCCCCACCCCACTTGGTGTCCACTGGGTACAGCTGGGTCTCAGGGATGTCATCTCAGCAGGACTACACCCTACAAACAGTATATCTGCATGAGAGAAACTCAAAACACCTAAAAAGTCAATTCATTCTGAAAGATCACTTTCAATAAATAGATATTTCAATTACAAAGCCATGTCATTACCTCCTCTCCCAGCTTGCCCTCACTCACCAGTTGTTGGTCTAGCTCACAACCAAAGGCATGGCAGGAGAGGGACTGACTTGAAGGAAAATAACACCAAGCCTGCAGCTATTCCTCACAAGCACAACAGAACTGCAAATGGATTAATGATGTACACTAACATCTCAAATCACATTAAGAAATACTCCGCACTATCTTCTCCTGTCAACTGCATCTTCTGCACAGCATTATTGGTTGTCAGTATTACAGGAAGAGTCATCGCTGTTATAGGAAGATCTTTGAAGAGGAGGGCCAGTTCACTTGCCCCATAATATTTTTGCCTAAGTCAAATGAGAATACTGCAGCATAAAGGTTCAGTCATTCCCTGACCCTCCCCTGCCCCCTTTCAGAGCCAAAAGTTCAACTTTAATACTGCAAGAAAGCATCCACAGGAGGGTAATTATCCACAGAAAGCACAAATCTTTACAAGCTTCTGGTTTATCTTACTTCAGTATGGTAAGTAGATCTACGGGACACATTTTTCTGTGTTTCAATATATAGGTAGTCCATATGTACTGAAATCAATAAGATGCACAGAGTCTTAAAGTGCTATCAGGCTTTAAGAATGGATAACTTTTCCAACAATTTAAACACATCTTCTTAAAAGAAAATAATTTGATTTTTTTCTTACTGTTCATTTTGTTAAATCAGGATTTTAATATAATGCCAGTGGTCTGACACTTGCTGGAGTATTGAACACAATAGACAAGCAAGATTGTACAAGTTAAATGTTCATCAGAGTATTTTGGCATGGATAAGGTATCTAATAATACTTTTCTTCTTGGAAAGCACAGAAAGGAGGCAAATCAAAAGTTCTGCTGGGAGCGTTTCAGCCCAGCAGTTTTCAGAAAGCCATCAGCAATTTCTGCTCCTCACCATCTCCCCCTTCCTCTCCCAGGAGCTGCCCTAGATGTGCCTAGCTCAGCAGGCAATTCCTTGTCCTTTGTCAACATGCTGACATACAGCCCCAACTCTTCTGGGGGGACTTGCTTTCCATCAACCCCCAGGGCCTGATCCTGTTCCCCTGCAACTTATCTGGCAACTTGTCCATAGGTTATTCCTTACCAAGATCACCAAGATCATACAAGGGTAGATGAGGATGAAAATAATATGCAAGTGTCATTCACTCCTAACTCTAGACCACTACTTAATCACTAATGTGCATTCAGTGAATCATCTTGAGGCAGAAATAAGAACAGTAATTTCCTATTATGTATGGAAAGAATAATTGTTTTCTCCCCTAAATGCTCACGGATCCCCACAGGATGACTGAGTCTTTAGTTTTTTGACAGGTTTGGAGTGTTTTTCTTCATCCCCTCACCCAAACACTCCAATCAGGCAGGGGAAGTAGAAGCCACTGTTGAGCCCATGGGGTACAGACGATCGATCACAGGGCTTGGCAGAACACAGTGTCGCAGTGGTAAAGCAGCGATGACTGATAGCTAGGTGTCACTCACTTTCCCTTCAACAGCACTTCAATCATCCATGTTGGGAAGAGCTTAAAAGCTAGTGAGAGGAGTTACTACCTTTCATTGGAGAAGAATTAGCACACAAACCATAAAAGCATGTATTTGACTACACAAGTATTCCTGGTACTTAATCTCCAATCTGTTTTGCCACAGTATTTTCAAAATTAAAACTGACAGGCCTTGTGATTTGTGCCTGCTTTAGTCAAACACACCAAATTATAAAGCTCAGCATGCTTTTTTCCCCAAAAATGAAGACATCATAACACAAATTAACCAAAATACTGTGAAGCAAAAAGAGCTTCCAGCTATAATACTGGCGCTTTCTTTTGACAGCCAAAACTCCAGTCCCACCTTTCATATGTGCACATACCCACCAGCAACTGAAAAAACACCCTGCTTTTATAACTGGGACAAAGAAACACAGAACATGGTACTGCAATATACAGCCTCTGAAAATACTGAGCCATTCCCATTGCTAATTTGAAAAATGGATCAAAGTCTGTTCTAAGTCCTAGATGTTCAGTTGCTGAACCATTTCTTGAATAGCCAAATATCAGAACTTTGCAGTAAAACAGAAGTCAATCAAAAAGCTCTCTTTACTGATTTTAATCTGGGTAGTGTGTCTTCAAAAAAACCTTCTAATTCTTATTGTCTTCATTCACTGTGCAATGCATAAAGCAACCACTGGTCATGAAGACAAAATAGCAGCTTCCACTTGAACACTACTTTGTGAAAATTTGTATTTAATTTTTTTCACTTTATAGACAAACCCACCATGTGTTTCCCTTTCTAAAATTAGCATTCATTTTATTTCATGTTTTTTTGACCTGAATGAGTAACATGGAAAGAAAATCAACTTTCCTCAATTACAGGAACACTAAAGTAGTCAAACAGGACTGCAGTCTTGAATTTAGTTACCCAGATAAGCCACAAACCTGAATAAAAATGTGTACTGTCAAACAGGGCAAGAGCAAGCTCTGTCCTTTTTAAATCTTATAAAAGGATTATGCAATTAAGTGATAAGTAATCCAATGATATATATATTTAGAATACAAAGTAGTCAGTAACATACTACACAAAATCATCAACTTAAGCTATAAAATCCTCATGCATGTTTTATAAACCCTGGGCTGTTTCATACATAACCTGTAATGGTAATACTTCCATTCTGCAGCGTTTCAGATTCTCCATGACAGCACTGCGTTTATACATCTTACTTGTACAGTTGTTAACTATTAGATACCAGTATTCCTGAAATTGGCACAAAAGTAGCAGAGAAAACAATGGGTTTAGAAGATAAAGCTCTTCAAAGCTCTTTTATCCCCAAACATAATTCACAGACACTAGAGAAAAAGACTTTTTAAGCACAAAAGATTATTGTTTGCTCAGTAAGCCTGTGGAGGAACTTAATACTGACAACTGTATTTACAAAACAATATATTGAAGGCTTCATGTCTTCTATCGTAGGTTTTTGAGACCAGGATATTAATATATTATTCCAGTAATACAGTTCTAGCTGAGATAAAGATTTGCTTTATTCTTAATCTTACTAGTATTAATTTATTTTACACTACTTTAGAGTACTCTAGGCATTTTAAATCTCCTTTAACAAGAACTATGCCTCACCAGATGCTGCTCCCAATAAAGACTTGATTCATGTCAACAGCGTACAACCTAAAGAGCAGCTAGCTGACTGTCCAGGACATCAAATTTAAGAGCATTTTCAGATGCAGTGAGATTTAACTTCAGATGGTAAAGAAGATATGAGAAAGGACATGAATAAAATGGTGAGGCTATTCAGTGAGAACTGTCATCTAGCATGAGGAGCTCTGGTTTAAAGGCAGCTACATACCATAGCTAACATGTTGTAGACATCAGAGGATAAATACAGCGTGCTGAATGAGTAATAGTAATGTAGTTTTTAAGCAGAGCAAGATTTTCAAAAAGAGAGCTCAGAGAATCAAGAACTGAGCTCACCCCAGAGTCAAGACAAGATTTCAGAAAGTAGGGGTGTACATGTAAAGCTGGAAAAGAACATAACAGATCACCTAGCTTGTTCCTTCAGAAGAAATGAGCTCCACTTAAACAGAGATGATGGTTTGACCTGCTGTTAGATACCTCCTGTGAAAGAAAGCCACGTCTGCCCCAAAGATGCACCAGTGGAAAGTACTTTCCATCAAATTTAGCCTGAACCAGCTTACCTGAAACAAATTCTGTTTTTCTTGTCCCAGCCATTGCCAGCCTTGTTAAGAGGTTATTTTTTTTTCTCTGCATCATTCAAGGCAGTTGTGGACAAGTTCAATACTCCAGGCTATACCCAACTTCACCAGCCTTTCCACACAAGACTCATCTCTCCATTGTGAGGCTTATCTCTTTATATTTTCACCAACATATTCAAGCTCTGTGAACTAAGGGCAGCTTGACAAGCACCGGCAAGGTTACCAATTCACCAGGGAAATCCACCAATCCACAGTAGTCAGCTGTCCAAATTCTGCTCCCATTAACTTCAGCATCTTCAGTCTTACTCTGGAGCTTTCAGAGTTTGAAACATGAACTCAGCACTGCTTTAAAACACAGTTAGTTCAATTATCACAAGGGTCCTGCACAACTGCATTGTTATCTTCTGATGTCTTTTCAGACCCAAAGCTCAGCCTCCTTTGTTATAACTACATTATACAATAGCTAGAAGATAGAAGTTCGCATATATACAGATACTGCATCTTACCGTATAGAATCCTAGTGAAAAACAAACCCTCATATTTTTCAACACTACTGAACTCAACATCATTCCATAAATTATTCATGTGAAATTCCGTTATTCTCTATATAACAAAAAAATTTAAGTATTGCTTTGGTATGGGTTACTTTAGGTTACTTGAAATATTTAGCTGTGCAGTATATTTCTTACTAACCTGCACACTCACAAAAGCATGTATATACAAATAAAACAACCAAATTGCAGGTGTTTAAGGTGTCATTAATGTATTTTCTTCACCTACTCAGCTATTACTTATGTCCATCATGCTCCCTGCTGTAGTATGAATTGCATTCTTGCCATTTTAGCATATTTCCGCCATTCCTCTTCTACACTGGTCACAGCCAAGCAGCAGCATTGGCAAAAAAAAAAAAGAAGAAAAACCCCAAAACCCACAAAACACAGGCTGCCAAAAGTATTGCCCTGAAAACACCAATTATGATCATAGCTACAAGACACAGCTCAGTGATGCCAAGAACCTTCCTTCTTTCACTATCCCCAACCCTCCCCCTTCATTTCTGTCCTTGAGGGCAAACACTGCCTCCAATCCAGGATTTCTGAATAAAATCTCTATCTGAACTAAGACAGACAGAGAGCAAATGAATCTATTCACAAGCCATGCTGAGTAATCTAAATTACTGTTATTTTTAACTTCAAAGCAGCACCCTAGCATACCTGCTCTCTAAATAATAAGACAAAATTACTGCTCACAAACAAAAATAAAAATATCAAAACCCACCAATGTCTTTCATAAATGAGAAGCAACTTGCAGAGTCAATCTGGCTGAATTTACCCCCCAGCTTTTGGTACTTGATCTTAGTAGAGTAAGGGCAATTGCTTTCCCTCTTGCCATTCATGTGCAACAAGACATGTAGCTCTCTCATTTTCTGCAATAAAGAATTACGAACATCTCCACATGACCAAGTTCCTTAGTAAATGTTTGTTTTCCTGTCTAAGCTGAAAAAAAAAAATCTCAGCACATGGAGGTATGCAGTGAGTCACACCACACAGCCAATACCACAAAGACCACAGAGGCTTTCCTGTTCTGTGCTGCAGGAAGGTCAAGGAAATCAATGGGAGGTGGAGGAGAGGGGATAGGGCCCATTACACAAAAGCAAAGCAGGTGTGCAGTGCTCCACTTTGGATAGAAAAGGAGTAAAGAAATAAGTTTTAAAATAAACCCTGAAAGGAAGGAGGGTCTGAAACAAACAAATCAGAGCTATTATAGCCACTAAAACAAAAATCAGTCATATTTACTGACTAAATCAAGCCAACTAAAAGAAGAAAGCATGTATTTTAATCACCAACATTTGCAGTTATCTGGATACTGTAAAAAGTGGTTGTGGTTCTACTTGGTCAGACTAAGTAAGACTGAACAGCACAGGTTTACAGGGAGGTCTCTGTAGTTCTCCCACTGCTATGGCTTTGCAGGGTGTCAAAATGCATCACAGAGAGCCTCTTGCCAAATCAAGAGAGTAGAGAGGGCAATACAGCCTACAAACACTGCCTGAGACATTTCTCTCACAGCACTTACCATTGTACTGGCTTCTGTGAGCTTCCATATGATAAAAATGTATGTTTAGAACAGGCAAGTGCAGGCAGTTTCTGTAGGTCAGAGCTAGTCAGTGTCACAGCCATCACAGCCATATATCATGCACATATAAACACCTGATGTGTCTAGTTTGGGTAATCCCAAGCAGCACCCCAGGAAGAAATCCAGAGGTAAGAGACTTGCAGGCCTTGCAGACCTGCTGCATAAAACATAGGTTTTAATAAAAAAAAACCTGACTGGTTTTGCTGATGTGCTTGAAGGATTTCCCATTATACAAGAGGGACTAGAATTTTCTGATATATCCTCTGGTAATTCCACTAACTTCCTTCAGGTTAAAGTAAATTTACAAGAGCTGCAAAGCAAAGCCCAAATTGTCCCTTTGGCATTTATTAACAGGATCAATTCTCAATCTGATCTGCAGAAGAGGCAGCATTTCCATGCTGACCACACTCCACTGGCAGGGAGAGTCCTTTTTCCGTGTAAGGACTTTGCTCATGTTCTAACAGATATAACTGCAGGTTTAAAGAGCCAATTGCACAACTGCTGCAAACCATGGTGCCAGGGAAGGCCTCCTTGGGCAGCCAGGAAGAACACTACCAGGATTCATTAATCCTTCAGAGCAATGCGGAAGAAAGAAGAATGAACCTTCTCCTGTGGAACAGCCTGTCCTTCATACCAGGAGACATTGTTTCAACACTTGCTTGGCCACAGCATGTTTCAGTTATGTTATTTCATTACCACTGGCCCCTCCACGCTCCATATGATGAAAAAGAGGGATTTTTCTTACCTTTCGTGTGCCTTCAGGGGAAATGAAGGCCAGCTAGGCTGCAAAGATACCAGACACTACCCAAACCTGCACCAAATAAGAACCTAGCTAGACAAAGCTCTGTAGAGGTGATCCTTGGCTAAAATGCTTTTCTCCCTTCCCCCTCAAGCCCATTACTCAACAGATGAGCTGATGCACACTGTTTAGCAGTGGACCAAGGTCTGATCTCGTGGGGACTAAAGCAGCAGCACTGCTTCATTTAGAATTACAGCCATGAAACAGGTCTACATTTAAGCCTAATCTGTTGAGGGTCAACCTCCTTCCCATACACCATTGCTTTCATTTCCAAGTTAGATAACATTTTCCCAAGTTAAATCACATTTTCCCATTGTGATCAGCAAAAATGAGGTGAGCAACTGGCTAAAAATAGCAACTGGCCCTCCTTGGAGCATTGAATGTCTTAAAGCTTTAATATACAAAAATTACCATGGTATGCAACGATAATAAAAATTTTGACTGTGTCATCTACAAATGATCTGCCAAAAGTAAGTTCATTTGACCTGACTGGACCTCTTACTCCCATTGTGGGGATGGGGTGGGTGGTTTCATTTGATTTTTTGTTTGGGTTTGTTTGGTTTTTAATAAATACGGAAATCTGTTTTCAAAACCTACCAGCTTGGGCCTTTGCGATACACAGATAATTTCTCCCAGGCAATCCCATACAACTACAAAGACTAAACACTTGGTTTCTTTAACAGTGGCTGTGCTCCTGGTGCAATCTCCTACTTCTAGCAGATGTGGTTCTAGGAAAAATAATAAGTTGCCTCAAGGCTCATAATGAAAATCAAGCAGAGAAGCATCAATGTCAGAAGAGTTGAAGGCTGCTTCAAAAGATAATGTATCTTCATGTTGGAACTATATCACCATTGAAATTGCTACCAAGTATTTACACACTGCAGTATTGCAAAGTGTCACATATATCAGTTCCTTGATGGGGGACTGTGCAGACAGATACATGGACTTTTCATAATTTTCTCTAAGGAAACATCCTCAGCTAATAAATGTCTGTGAGATAACTGAAAAAGAACAGCTTGCACATCTCTGATCTCAATTAAAGCTCCCTCCTTTTCCAAATTCAAATCTTGAAGTGAGAACTACTTAAAATATTTATACAAGGTAGATCTTTTTAAAAAAATTAAGTAGGAGTATGAATGTAGCAAAGCTGGTAAGAGGGTTAGAAAAATAAGACTGGAAAGACTTTTTTCAGTACTTGTAAAATTCTTGGCCTAATATATTTGCTGTAAGAGACAATTGGGCTAACCTCATGGATTTTTATGATGTCCCATGAAAACAAAGAAGATTAAGAGGAGATTTCTGGAAATTCAAAAAACAGCTGCCTGATTTGCTTTTTATTTGTGGAGTTTATTTAAGGAAAAATTCCTCCTTTCGGGTCAGTAACCATTAATTTGGTATTCATGAGTGCACTTCCAGGTGTCGTTTGGAAACAGAGCTTGTAAATACGGAAAGGTTTCTCTAAGTAATGAAAAACCACAACTGAGGCTTATGCATAAGATATTTAGCTTTTCATTTATTCTTCTACACATACAGACCCAGGAATCTTCTTCGTTCTTCAGGCCTAGTTATTTCTTTACTGATATTCCCATAAGGACATTGGGATATAGAGCAACTGCATATTAAACCATAGGAAAAATACCTAGAGGTGTTCAAAAGGAACGATCTTCCATTAGGCAGTGGACACTGGGATCTTTATGGTGGGCCATGGCATCAAGACACTACTCTGCTAGCACATCTCACACTGGCTATTCTGATGGCCACATACACAACAGTAGCAAGTTTAGTTCTTGACTTTAAATCAATAGAGAAAAAAATATTGTTATAGATGCTGACCACAACAGGATTAGACCTTCAGCAGAGGATAAACACAGCTAGCTCCTTATGCGGCTTTTACATCCCTGCCATAACCCTTGCCTGCAAGCATGTAGCTTGTCTGAGCGAGGCTGCCATTTCTACAATCTTTCAGCTACAGAACACATGGAAAGCCAGAATTTTAATTCACTACATAATAGGCATATATATGTATATATATGTATACAGAGGCAGGATTGGCTGCATTTTGTATAAACATTGCCACCATTTTTATGACAACCAAACTGGAGTCCAAGATAATTCTACCCATTTCAGCTGGTGAGTAAAACTCCAGCACAGCACATTCTGTGAGCTGCTCTGTTAGAGGGCTCAGTCATGCAGCATTTCTGTCTTGGGATACTTTCTCTGCTCACACAGTACTCGTGGCTCCCAAGAACTGACAGGACTGCTCAGCACTGTGCAGAAATCAACCTTTCGAGATCATACCAAAGCTGTGTTACAGTACAGTACTGAGGACGGCCAAGCCAAACCAAAGATGAAAAGTCACACAAGTGGTGCTCACACTATGCAGTCGGGCCAAGCACACATTCAGGAGGGCATTAATGCATCTAAAGTCCAGCACTTATTTCATGTTTCAAATTAGGAGGCCAAGTTCTTCCAATTTCCAGTATAGTTAATGGTAAGGGACAGAGACTGTCTAAGATGCTTAAAACTCAGCTCCAGAGTTATCAGCTCCCAGAATTTTACTGTGAGGCTGAAATGTATTTCTGCACAGCCCTGTTCATTTAACGCTACCAGTAATGTAACAGACCCTGTGTTTCATGCAAAAACTTCCAGAAAATTGTTTTGTACATTTACCTCAAAAGCTCAAAGAAGAGGAATTTAAAATTTTAAAAGAATTTAATTAAGCTCATGGATTTTTTTTGGTGAGGGAAGGAATGACAAGGCCAACTCATGATTTTTTATTTTTTTTTAAGTAGTTGTGGTTAGCTGTGCTGCATAAGTAAATCAATTCCCTAGCCGCACAGCTCCAGTCTTCCAGTCACAGCTTGTTGTTTTATTTATTTTTTTCCCTCCATTGCCGACAAATCACTCCAGGGAGTTTTTAAACCCAGTACTCTACTTTCCGAATGGAAACAGTTAGTAAAATTTGTAAGAGAGAAAGCAAAAAACAACAGAGACTTACTCCATTTTTTGGGTAGGCTATCCATCCGAGATCCCCCATTACCGTGCGTGAGTCCAGTAAATTCACTGAAAACAAGAGAAAAAAATTGTTAAGAAAGATGGATGGATTACAACCTTCAAATATTTCAGTGTCTGGGTGGCTACAGTAAACACGCTGATTATAATTAACAAAAGGAAGTTGGATTTTTGTAAAGCAGAATAACAATGCAACAACACCTCTAATGAGGTCATACACCGAAAACTGTTCTACACATGTACTGGTTTGTTCCTTTGAGATCTACCATTGAAACAAGTTGCAAATGCACTAAAATTCTGTAACATCCACATCCCTCATGTTCTTAGGGTCTCATCTTTCATGGGGAATAAATAGATAACACACTGTGTTTGTGCATCTGTTTATATGCCATCATAGAAGAAATGCATATATTCTTTTCACAGGTCTTTAAGATAAGACCTGTGCAGTGCTACAGACCAGGGGAAAAGTGGCTGGAAAGCTGCCTAGCAGAGAAAGAACTGGAGGTGTTGATTGACAGCTGACTGAACATGAGCCAGCATTGTGCCCAGGTGGCCAAGAAAACCAATGGCATCTTGGCTTGTATCAGAAACAGCGTGACCAGCAGGTCCAGGAAGGTTATTCTGCACTAGTGAGACCGCACCTCAAATACTGTGTTCAGTTCTGGGCCCCTCACCACTAGAAGGATGTTGAGTCTCTGGAGTGAGTCCAGAGAAGAGCGACAAAGCTGGTGAAGGGGCTGGAGAACAAGTCTTACAAGGAGCAGCTGAGGGAACTGGGGTTGTTTAGCCTGGAGAAGACAAGGCTGAGGGGAAACCTTATTGCTCTCTACAACTACCTGAAAAGAGGTTGTAGACAGGAGGGAGCTGGCCTCTTCTCCCAAGTGACAAGGGACAGGACAAGAGGGAATGGCCTTAAGCTCCGCCAGGGGAGGTTCAGGCTTGACATAAGGAAAAAATTCTTCACAGAAAGGGTCATTAGGCAATGGAACGGTCTGCACAGGAAGGTGGTTGAGTCACCATCCCTGGAGGTGTTTAAAAGGTGGATAGATGAGGTGCTCAGGGCTATGGCAGATAGGAATGGTTGGACTCAATGATCCAAGAGGTCTTTTCCAACCAGGTGATTCTATGATTCTATAAAAATGAAGCAAGAAAGAAAATGCAAATTTTCCTGATTATCATTAATTCCATTTTTAAAGTATGTTATGTGCAAGTACTACAGTATTACTGTTAACAGGCACCTATTCTTTTCTCCCTCTCCCATATTTTTCCCCAAGTTCTTGACAACTTCATTGTAAGATACCCAAGGGATTTCTTTTTACCTACACACAAAACTTCAGGGTAGCTTCAAGTCACATAAACAATCAACAATTTACATTAAACAGCAAAAAAACTATTCCCAAACTTAAAACACTCTTTCCTCTCATATTACCTGAAACACTGAGCGGGGGACCCCAAAAATCAGGGTGGGGGGCTGAGATCTACTTCACTCCTAATACAAAATGGGGGGAGGCAAAACTCTCTACAACTACCTGAAGGGAGGTTGTGGAGAGGAGGGAGCTGGGCTCTTCTCCCAAGGGACAGGGGACAGGACGAGAGGGAATGGCCTCAAGCTCCGCCAGGGGAGATTTAGGTTTGAGATTAGGAAAAAGTTCTTCATGGAGAGGGTGGTTAGGGAGAGGGTCGTTAGGGAGAGAGGGTGGTTAGGGAGATGGTCGTTAGGGAGAGAGGGTCGTTAGGGAGAGAGGGTCGTTAGGCATTGGAACAGGCTGCCCAGGGAGGGAGTTGAGTCGCCGTCCCTGGAGGTGTTTAAGGTGCGGGTGGACGAGGTGCTTAGGAGAATGATTTAGGGATTGGTGGGAATGATTGGACTCAACGATCCAGTGGGTCTCTTCCAACCTGGTTATTCTGTGATTCTGTGAAGTAATTAAATATGCACAGAGGTAACTCAGCTATAGAAAACTACAGCACCTTCTGGTGCCAAGCTTTAACCTCCTGTACCCAAGGCTTTAAATCTCCAAGTTGAAAGCTTGTTTATGAATCAGCAGCTGTCATCCAAAAATATCTACTATAAATGCACACAGTTTCCTTCTCTTTGGATTACAACACTCACTTCACAGTGTGTTGGTCTGCTTAATACCTCACACTTTGTACTCATGTCCCTCCTGAAAAGGAAGTGATTTCCCTGGGTCTTCAATTCCTGATCTCCATGTTATGTGCTCTTTAAAATTCCCACTGGAATTTTTCACACTTGGACTTTCAAGACTTCCCAGCCCCTTTATGATCTAGCCCAAGAATAAGCTTGAAACAGGTGGAGGCAGCTTTGTGCTCACTCCTTCAATACCAACCATGTAGGTACTTCAAGATTGCTAGAATAGAGAAACAAATAGGTTGCATGCAGAAGCATAAAGGGTGTGAGTATCATAACCCTCACCCCTAATACTTGTATCAGGCTGATTTATTTTCTCTGCTCAGGCAAATATACCAGGGCAAACACCTATAAGGCCTACAGACCCTTTCTTACACCAGCCTATGTCATTCCACTGCAGGGCACCATGGACAAAATTAAAAATACTGCCAACTGACTGTCTTGGATATCAGGATTACAAAGGCACAGTAAGAAAACCCAGAAGTACGCTATATAAAAGGCATGCTCCTTCAAAAACTGAAGGAATATTTTAAAAACAAATTAAGATTAAAAAACAGATTTAGTTTTTAAAAAAATCTCAGTTCTCTGATTCAGTTTGGTCTTAATCATTGTACTGCACTGAAGTCCCTTGTACACAAAAATGACCCAAAACACAAAACCACAATGCTGAGGCAATGGGAGAGGACTTATCTTAAAATAGATATCCAAACATTTTCACAATAGATGCCAGTATTAATGCAGCAGACTATCATAAGGCATGCAGATGTTCTGCCTAGTCAAGTATATTTTTGTGATGTTGAGCAAAAACATTGGTAGCTCAGGGGTTTTATGCCCACACTGCTTTCTCCTGCCAAAACAGAGAATAGCTGGGAGCTGGCAAACGTTACTGAACTACAGGATATTTGGTGGAAGCAATACTCAGACTACACTGAACTACATCCACAGTAAGCAAACATAAAATTAAGTGGCTTTCCACCCTACAGTTTAAGCAAAATAAAAGTACTGCTATCGTTTATCATTAGATATGTCACCCAGTGATGGCCATCCTTTCCCATCCTGAAGTCTGCTCATTAAAGTCTCTCACTCCAGCTGAAGTCAAGCACTAGTACCCAAGCACTCCTGAACCATGCTGCATTTTCTTTTTAATGGGATAAAAAGGAAGATCTTAAAATATTCTTCAAAATAGGACACATAAATTGTGCCATATGGTAACTGCATACTATTTTAAAAAACAAGAGAAGGGAATGAGTTTGCCAAATTGGCAGGTTTACCCAAATTCCTTCCATTCCTTCCACAGTAATTAAACTGTGCAGACAGTATATTCCTCTCTTAAGTTACAATGGAAGTAAAAGTATTGATCTACTTCGTACAACTTAATTAAAACTTATCTTGGAGATGCTACTAATGAATGCAATCACACAGTGTGTTTGATGCCACAAACTTCTTCATGACATGCTAATTAAGGCAAAAAAAAAAGGCAGGAAAAAAAAGCTTTTATTCAAATATCAGATCATAGAAAGAACATGATACAACAAAATATTGTATTATCTTTCTATCAATTACAATTTTTAAATTACTGTTATTAACTTCAATTTCAAAATAATTTTCTGCATATGAAAAGATAATACAACCCATTCAATTCTAATTCAAGCCAGTGGGAATCTTCCTACCAGCGAGTCAGCCAGCAGAGACGAATACTAAATCTCCAGTTAGAAAAGATTTAATTTCTCCCTTATCTTAGTAGAATTCTGCATAGAGCAAAATAAATAGGAGAGGACAGGATACATGTTTTGGCAGCTGCCACAGTAACCCAACGTTCATGTTCCAGGAAGACAAAAGCCAAAAGTGAGTTTAAGTTCCTCCTGTGCCTGG
This sequence comes from Clamator glandarius, assembly GCA_033459285.1. Lineage (NCBI taxonomy): Eukaryota > Metazoa > Chordata > Aves > Cuculiformes > Cuculidae > Clamator > Clamator glandarius. The sequence goes on along the minus strand of JAUNZM010000035.1, from coordinate 2,129,615 downwards.
GCTGCTCTGGAGATCAGAGAGGCTCCTAGCACAGCTCAGGCAGCCCGAGGGGCTGCAAAGGCACAGCAGACTGACTGTCCTGTGGACTTTTTGTTTTGAGAATCCCCCAAACTCTAATATAAACACAAATTGCCACTGCACCATGCAGATACAAGTTATCTGCATTTTCCATCTCCACCCTAACCCAGTCATTTCCAGTATATCCGTCCTTCACTCGCAGCATTGCTACTTCCCAACCCCACCCTGATTCAGCCTCAAACCAAACCAGAGCCCCAGCATCCCCTCTCCAATGGCCCAGCTGCAGGAGCTCCCCACACAGGGTACAGTGCTACCAACAATTCTGGGGTGATCCCTCAGACAGCCTTCCCATCTTGCCCTGCTGGAGCAGCCACCAGCCCATGCTCCCACTACTCAAGTCCATACAGGCCTCAGCACCACCTCTCTTGCCACCATCTTCCAGTCTGGCAGGAACATGATTTTTGTTGAAATGGCTTTCATCAAAAAGCTGCAGATGGGCCAGGCTGAGGAAGAAACAGTGGGCAAACAACAGCTCAAGTATGTGTCTACAACATGGAAGAAACTATTTTAGCAGAGACTTTACAGAAGGAATGTCACCATCCCAAACAGATGCTTCCTTATCTCACCATGTGGCTACTTGGGAAGAGATGAAGCTTTTTTGCGCCCGAATTAAAAACCCTGAAACTATCTCTGGTTTGACCCACGGCAAGACAGAGAAAGAGATTAGAGGTAGTCTTCACAGCTGCAGAACTAGTTCCTCCCCGTCCAAACTGTGATGACCATCATGTATTTGGCCATGGCTGTCTAATAGCCAACTAACCCAAACACTTAGGTAACCGAAAGATGCAATTCAGGAAAACCTCCAACTTTAGTGTTTAAGGCTTCCACGCTTCAAGAGGTCTAGTGTCAGTTCCTATACAGCTCAGGACTCCTGAAAGAGCCCCAGTACCTCCACAAGCATAATCCAGGACAGTTCTCAGCCACTGCTGGGATGCAGGAGAGCTTAACTTACTGAAGAAATCTAAATCTCTCCAGAAATCATTATCAACTCTGCTTGGTCCATAACCTTAAAAGGCTCCAAAGTAACAGCAGAACTCATGTATTCCCACTTCCTTTCTCCTCTGCACCAGCTAGCTATGTCTCAATGAGCAAGTAAGAAACCTCAGAGCCCATAAGCACACTCTTAGCACCTGTATCTTTGCCAGCAAGCTTGGAAGAGGTGCATGCACACATTCAAAAATGTTTTCTGCTTGTCTCTACCATCAGTGCATCCATCCCACAAGCCCTAATTATTTCTAATGCTCAGTCAAGGGGAACACAAAACCACATAGATCTATATCATCATTAACTTCCATGCCTTCAGGGTAGGATAAATGATGATTAAGTCTAAAGTCATACCACAACCTTTTTTTTTTTTTTTATTTTTTTTTGTACAGAATAATAGCCTGGGGAATTTGCATGCACTCTTGTTCTCAGACAAGCTAGTTACTACTGGTGAGCAATCAAGTTAGGATAAAAACAGAAGTGATCTAAACCTTTACTTTGAACTCTAGCTACTGAATTAATAATGTTTTGTCACTCAAAAAGCTGTCAGGAAGACTAGATACTACTTTTTACTCAAATGTCCCTATCACATTCATACAGACAGCATTTAGTATCTTCACTATGGCTACACAGGGATCGTGGCTGGAAGGAAGCACAATAAATGCCAGGGCTGACAGCATTCAACATTGACCTAGACCAACATTGCTGCCTACACTGCAGAGTATCCCATTTGACAGACACCTAAAACAGTGCCATGTGGCAGCATTAGCTTGCCCAGATGGAAACAGGACAGGTTTGTCATGATGGCACAGCGCTTGAAATAGAAACCACTGATCCATGGATTTTTATTTTTTTTTTTTTTTGCCACACCACAGAAAAAAGATGGCTTCTCTGGCTCTGGTTTTGAGCACAATCAGCTGGAGCAGCTTCATTTTCTTCACTGAAATTTCAAATGGGAAAAAAAAGAAGGTAGCAAAAAAAAATCCCCCACCAACAGACTCCAAACTTTTTTGGAGTATTTCATATCCTAACAGCCACACATCCTCCTGCCATTTCAACACCTAAGGATCTTTCAGAAAAGCCTTCATTGCTCACATTGAGGCAAAGTCTCTGCAGACATAAGAAAGATTGAACTCTTCTGGGTCCTGCTACAATCTTTGAGCTGATTTCCAACAAAGCCTTATACACTGAAGTAGTTCTGCCCTTCAGCAATATCATTTGCAAGCTAAGGCTTACCACGGGGTATGCTCTGCCAAAGTTTATCCTGGTAAGTCGTGCTAGAAAAGGCAAAATGGTCAAGATAGCAGAAGTTAATGGAGTTAATGCCATGAAGCTGTCAAGCCATTTTTTTTTTTAATTTCACTAAAATACACCTAAAGCAGGAAGAAAAGAACATCATCTTTGACCAAACCAGTACCCTATAACTACAGTTTCCATTACAAAACAAAAGTAAAGAAAACTTCCTTAAAGCCTGCATAAATATTTCAAAATGCCAAATGGTTTCTAAACTGGCATATTTTAAAACAATAACATATGAATCAAAATATTTTGGTTTTAATAACTGAATCAAAACCCTGCTTTAAGATGTATTAGAAATCAAGCAGAAAACTGAACATTGTTTTGGGTAACCTGAACCTGAACTCCTATATGAAAAAAATGTGTGAATCAAGTGCTCCTACATCCTCTTGAAGCTCCTGGTCTGCTTTGCACAGCACTCCACAGGGCACAGCCACCCATGGAAAGGTCAGAGCTACATCAAGGTAGCCCAGGTCTGACCCAATACTCATAGCTCGCGGGAGCAATCACATTTAAAAATCTTGTGAGAAACCTGCCATGGGAATACTACCACATTTCCAATTAAGCACGAGGTGAAATGCTCTGTTGGATGGGAGGCAAAGTGCACAACAAGATGCAATGGCAGTGTTCTGCACCAAAGCCTCATCAGGAAGTCTCCTGAACAGCATCATAGGCTTTCTACCAAGCTTCATGCCTCCATCCGCCTTCTTCCCAGAGCAGGGGGCATAGCTGTCAATGGCATCATCATTAATAGAGCTGGTTTCTCCTTACACTGCAAACCTCCCCATCCTTTCTCCTATGTTCTTGGAGTTCACAGCACTACCAAGACACCCTGACTGAAAAGGACTCTTCCTCATCATGAGTCAAGGTTTTCCTGCTTCATAAATCTTCACTGGCTTTATTGCAGTATTGTTGCCATTCATTTTCCAACTGTTTCCCCTGTTGAGCCAAGTATTTCTTCAAAAAGTATAAATCTGAGGCACTCCAACAAGTGACAATCCAAAATAATCCAAGAAAGCAAAAGCAAATGAAAAAATAAACTCTCAAAAGAAATCAAAGTGATCAGGGAACAGATGTTTTGTATTAATTAGCTACATTGAGTTGGGACAAAAAAAAAAAACACGCAGGCAAGAACCTCAGAAATATTTCCATCGGTGGAAACCAGCTACAGCAGAGTGCAAGGCACAGCAGTACCTATTATTTATAGCCCACTAGAGGAAGAAAATATACACTACTTAATGAACTTGCAAAGTAATATTAACTGCAGATTTTTATTTTATTACATTGGCTTCATTCTGCTTTTACTTTCCCTGTGATTCCCTTTTATAGCAAGAGCCAAAACGTCACAATCTGCACCATAGATTCTTAGGTTTTCAAGGCCAAATGGACACTGCAATCATAACATGAGCCAGAGAATTTTATCCAGTAATTTCTGCATTATGTCTGTAATTTGTTTGAATACACTGTTTACGAGGGGTGTGATATTGCCCTTTGACAGAGTTCTTTGGGCTGGCTGCATTTTTCACCCAGCAGGCACAGCACCAGCCGTAGCTGCAGGGAGCGGGATCAAAAGCTCACTTTGACAACCAGACCCACTAACCCAAATAGGAAACTGCAATATTTTTCCTTACAAGGAGTTGCATTTAAGACAAGATGTGGTCATTTATTCTTCCTACCCTAGATAACTTAAAAGCAGAGGCTATCAGGAGATTATTGGCTTGACACCAAAGTGCCTGGAAACTTAAGAACTCCTGAATGGTTTGCTATTTTAGTATTAAACACTTCCATCCCCACCAAACTCACCATTTAATTGAAAAGGAATTATTTACTGTGAAGAAGGTCAGTAAAATGCTTTGAACACCATTCATTGCCACTGGAAACAATGCTGTACCAACACAACAGCAGATCTTTGAGCTGGCTGCAACACACATCTTGTGGGGAAACCACCTAGACAAGTATCACTTTGCCATTAAGAATGAAAGAACTTCTACTGAAGGCAAGATATAACCAGAATCTGCAAACAGCAACCCAACAACCAGCCTGCACAAAGAAACAAAATATTAGTGCTGCCTGCAGACCTGTGATACCCACAAGTCATTGAAGGAGGCAGCCAGTCATCTTGCTTTAAGACCCTAGGTAAAGCAAGCCCTTATTTATTAAGCACTCATATAAAGTCAAGCTCTAAAATCTTAAGAGCTTCCCAGTGCAATTTGGCAGTGTCAAGATGAAATCCCACCTAAATTCCCTAAATAGGTGCATTATTAACTAGAAGCAATGTGGTCACTGTTCCTAAAAGGCATCACAAAAAGATATAGGCAAATACTGTAATGTGTATAACTAAACTTAACAAAAGGAAAGAAAATTGGCACAGACACATACAGAGCTGTCAAAGCTGTCAGCTTTTGCTACCAGTGGACTCGCAAGACCTCACTGTCCAGTGCCAATAAAGCCTTCCTGTTGACAATAATGACCTCTCTGCTGCCACTGAGTTCACTCAAGTAGAGAAAAAAAAAATGGAATTGACATAACGCTTAGATAGCATTGAGGAGCAAAAAAAAAAAACCAAAAAATTTTAAGATGATTTCCTGGCTTTTCAGGGGGGTTGGCAGTTTATCTTTTGTATTACTGTTGAAGCAAGAGGGTGGAGGTTGCTAATGGGAACAACGCATTGCTAACACATTTTAGGAAGAAACTGCATGTGAATATTAGTAAAGCAAAGATGAAAAAAGCAAAATGTCAGAATTTTTTGAGAAATTAACTAACAAAGGCAAGCATGCAGATAGTTTCCCCAAGTAACATAGTTTGAGACATGCAATATAGTTAAAAATATTACAGAAATCAAGCCAGAAACATTATGAAATGCACATTACTGATGCTGAATTAATTTCCTCTCAGGTGTTTCTCTATCCCCACAGAGAAATAAAACATTCAAACTGGTTTTTCTGACCTCTTTCTAACATTAAGTGATCCAAGTTAGAGAATCCAGGAGTTAATACTTTCACAAGACACTTCAGGACTTCCACCTGCACCAAAATTAAGTAGCTGGCATGAAAGTCTGCAAGCCCAGTCCTACCCCTTCTCCTACAGGCTAAATACCTGCTATCACGTAAACCTAGAAGCTCCCCTCCCTTTCACCATCCAAGGCACTGTCTGCTCAGGAGCTGACTTCAGCTGAAGTTCAAGAGCTTGCCAGTGGGAAGAATCACCTTTTAAATTTACTGCAATGGAATCAGAGGCAGGAATCACCTTCTGCCTCAGGGCTGCCAGACCAACTCACTTACGTGTTCCTTGATTTGCTGTGATAGTACACATCACCATCTCCAAGAGGCATCTCTCATCCTTCCAGCTAGTGGTCACCTGGGCAGCTCTACCTGGTCAAAGCTCTCCTAACACGCTTCTTTTACAACTTAAATTGCATGGAAGAGGGGAGGGTGCTTTCCTGCATTGACACCTCCAGGGCACAATCCAGGGCAACCAGCAGGTTGCCTACAGCAGGCAACATGTCACTGGACACCTGCAAACAGCCACCCATCACCTCCCACCTTCCAAACTCAGAAGTCAAGTGCTGTGAATCACAGTGCTTACATTTCCTCCTGATCGTCCCCTCCTGACTAGCTTCCTTGCAGAAGAAAGGGATAATTGCTTTCTGCCTTCAAGAAGATAAGAACATTAAACCTTCGGAAAGGCTCAGGTAGTGCATTGACCAAAACCACAGCAAATACCAGAACTGAGACTGTAAGAGTTATAATAGGTCAAAGAGATAACTAAAAGGGCAACAAATTCTAGAGAGACCTAAGCTGCTGAAGGCCAGTGCTCAAGTTTGCCAATACAGCTGGCTGTGAAAGCAACTGGGGCAGCAAACACTTCCACCTCAGCTAAACCTGTCACCTCAACATCCAGCCAATCACAGAGCACAATGAGTAACAGACACTATGTGAACAGAACAGGATCTCTCAGTTCTGCCTGAGCCAAAAAACAAGGACATCTTTAGAACAAAATATATCTTCAAAGGAAAAAAAAAGGGATTCTCTACTGGCTTTTAAAATTCAGAGCAGTTTTACAGCAGAGATCAGAGAAAATGAGTTTAATAAAGAGTAAGTTATATATAAAAAAAAAAAAAGTTCATTCCAATGCAATCATTAGCACAGTATTTCTGCAATGTTCTCCGAGAAAAGAAAAATACCCGTCTTAAGTCCATCCTGGTTGAAATGAGGCTCCATCTCTCATCCGCACTTATGGTCAGTGAAAACAGTGCGCTTATGACAGATATTTCAATCCTGTGTTTAGATGTTTTACTGTAAGCACAAGATTTTCTTTTTTAAGAAAAAAAACCTTTTTCATGGATGTCAGGCTCAGTATCTGCTGAAGAACTGCGTTGAATACTCTTCCCTTCATAGAAGTGAGCACTTAATAACTAGGAAATTCAGTGCTTCAAAGAAGTGACCAGACTGTGCATTTGTTTTTTCACATCTCATCTAACCCCTGAGCCACACAGAGATTTAGATTTATTTTCTGAAGAGAAAGTGAGAACATTTTAAAAAAAAATGCCAAAAGGTTTATTTTCTTTTCATTTTGGGGCAGGGTCTCACTTCCCTGACATCCCTAAGCAATATTTAAAGCTTGTGCCTATTCAAGAATATACATATATGCACACTTCCAGGAACAAACCACTAAAAATGTAGCTCCAAGACCGAAACTAAGGGGCTCGAACAGCCACCATTCGCTGCTAGCCGATAGGGTCCAAACACCATGGCTCAGCTGAGCAATCTCAGCCGGACTTTTCCTGGGTCAAGGGCTTTACACTCACTCAGCATGTGCTGGAAACAAAGATTCCTGCAGAAGCAGCAAAGAAATCCTCAGAACAATAAAGCATAAAACTGGTGAGACCAGAGAGCAAGATACCACATAATAAACTGTCCTGGCTTTGCAATTTCTGCCAGATTTTAAGAAAACCCACTCCCACTGAGCTTGCTGCAGAACCCTTTGTATTTTAGTGCAGAGAATAAACATTTCTTCACAGGTGACATTCTGTTTTCTTATTTAACAGAAAGAGAATAGCAGATACAGAGATGGACTGTGTACTAGAGCTACGTAGTTTGGTAATGATGGGAGAGTTAACACTGGAGGGGGAAGAAGCTGTCAGACAAGCCAAATAACATTTCGCTTTCTCCCATGGTAGCTGCCAGCTTATCCATCTGCAAATTGATGTGGAAATAGGAGCTTTATACATCAAAATACGCTGTCAACATTTACAATATTACAAACAGGCAGTCTGTTGGTGGTTCACTGGTTCCCTTTAAGACAGTTTGCCCATTTTCTAGTATTTATTGTAATTTTTAAGATAAGCATAGAAAAGAAACAGGTAATACCCTGGAGTCAATCTTTGCTACTGTTTATTTCCCCTTTAAAAAAAATTGTCATTAGGCAGCAGTGCTTTTAGTCCTATATTTAAAAGTGCTGCATTTCAAATGTTGTTTTACTGTCAAAAGGATAGTCGCTTCCATTTTAAAACCATGATTGAGTCATTCTAAACCTCTTGAAAAGCTATACATCACACATCAGACTGATCCCAAAAAGACCATTAGACATGAGCTGTCCTTCCTCATACCAGTAATTCCACTGCAGTAAATTTAAAAGTTAATGGGATTACTCCTGTGAGTAAAATAAACACTCGGCACTGAGGCAGGCTCTGCAGTCATGAAGAGCACATGGGGAACCATTCCAATACACAAAATTAAGAACAGGTACCTCCTCAAAGCCTCCTTACAAAGTAGTTAGCAGAGTGAAATGTGTCCAAACGTACCTTTTCTGCAAACACAAGGTATATGCCTGCTAGCAGTACTTAATACAGACAGAATTGCACAAAATGCAATAGCTGTGTGTATGTATGATATACAAAGCCACGCTGCTAAAAGCGACCTAATAAGCAAAATGTTCTGATTGTGTGTGTTTTTACCCAACACATTAGACTAACTGGAATACACTGATAGGAAAATTAAGACTATTTTCACACCTGCTTCTACTAAACATGGAAAACACCTTTGAAAAAGACTTCATTCACTGATTAAAAATAATTATTGTGATGTTATACCTAAACAGGCATTTATCCAGTGCACCATGACACAGAAATTATATGTCAGTATGAAACAACACACACAATTCAACACGTGAAGAACAGGTAGGCTCCTTCCAGGCTCTCGTATGAATAATCTGCAAATTACAACCTTCCTTTATTTTTGCTTGCACTACATCCACCCTTGTAATTGCATACATTCATTCATTCAAATTAAAATATGATACATTAAGATTAAGGGAGCTTCAAAAAACCCTAGAAGAATTAAGGGAAAGAGGACCAAACGCAGGAGCTCATAACCAAAGAATATCCTTCTTGTACTAAAACAAATACAACATCAGAAAGTCAGACTCTTTATCGTGTCTTACTGCTATTTAAATCAATGTTACTATTTCAAACTGTATTTAACAATATACTCTGTTACAGTTACAGCACTGCCACTTCAGTATTTCTGCTCATAAGCCCTAAAATGAAATATACTTTGTATTTAATGACAATTATGGCAAGTAAGGAGTTACTTTGTTCCAATCCATCAGTTGCAATGTACTCCATTCTTTTCATTTGCTCACATGACACTTTTTAAGGTCATCTAGGTGAAGTTCAAATGAGATCTGCAAACCAAACCAAATCCACAGGCGATGCATAACAAATCACAACTTTACAGTGGAGGGGAGATCTTTAAACAATTCCTTCATTCATTTTATTCTGTGTTTTACATAATTTATATAAGCCACTTCTCAAACTCTAGTACTTAAAACAGAAAGATTTAAAACACTTGCATTTTTAAACTAAAAGAGGTGCAGGAAACGCAGCCACAGACTGCAGGGCTGCCTCTCACACCCTATTGTCACAGGGAATGCATTTTAAAGTAATGATGTTCTTTTGAAATAGCAGCACTACAAAACTGTGTAATACTTTCAGTATACTCTTTGAAATGTTTCCTTTGTAAGTAAATTTCTGAATTTGTAAGAACAGTCAAAGGGAAGAAAGAAATCTCCAGTTCTAATCAACAAACTCTTCCAAACAGTTAAAAATAATGGCTAAACAATATGAAAATGCATGAAATAGCATTAAGCCTTCCTCCTTTCCATACATATTTTGCTTTTAGTATATAAACTGAGAAAAAGTGAATGAAATAAAAATCTGGTTTATTTTCCTAGTATAGGAAAATCATGGCAGTGGAATAATTCTATTTTCCCGATGTATATCCTTTAATCTATAACTGGTGATACCTGTGAAGGTGACTAGGTTTATGATACAGGCTGGGCACTTGATACTTCCCCATAATAATGGTGGGAGCTTCTGAAACTCAGCTGCCTTTGCAAAAAGCTATTTCCATGCTAAGGAACCCAAATACTGAATTTACTTTTTTTCCTCCAAATCTTAACCCAGATTTTTTAAATATTTTCCCCTAAGCACTCTTACAGCAAAAGGTAAAAGACAAAATCATGCACTGTGAATTGTTAATTGCATATACGTTATCCTACAAAGTCACTGTCTGTTACAGTAAGATTTTGAAAAACAAAAATATATGATGCAGAGTTAAACGAAAAAAATTACGAGACTTTGTCATCCTCTATGCAACTACATATATATTACATACCTACAAGGCACAGAGTATCAGCTAGTTATTTAACCATGATGTGTAGGGTAAAGGATATTAAAATTAAAACCCAGAAGAACGAATACCACCAACTTCAAGAAATATTATTCACGGGTCTAAGATGGCTACCTTCATCTGACCAAAAGTAAAGTTCCCAATCAACTGAATATGACAATTAACGCCACAGGAGAATCTCTCATCAGAGCCCAGAGGCAGCCAAACTGGACTTTTCAAACCCAAACGGGTGACAAGTGTCAGCAGCGTAGGGCTAGGCAGGCAGACTTGAGCGGCTGAGGTTTCTCATGCATTAGGCTTCACGTACTGCAGGGTGAGCTATTCCCAGAAACAGAGCTCTTCAGTAGTAATTGGCAAAGGAGACATGCTGTGAGAAGCACTTGTCAAATAATGCTTGTTTACAAATAAATCTCCTAGCAGCAAAGGATAGCAGTTATTGAATAAGTTCAGGTCCGCAGTCAGACCCCCCTATGAGCAGTCTTTTACCTTTGCGTTTACTGAAGAGACAAGAATTCTACAGAAGTCACAAAAGTAGAGGGAGACCATGAAGCAAGCGCTAGTGCTGCTGGTCCTTACCGTAATATTCCTCTGCAATCTCCCTGTAAAGATTACTTCAAACCCGTTTGCTACACAGCCTCATTAACTCTTTCCAGTAACGCTCCCTATTGTGTAAAAGTCCTACTCTGCAGCTGCCTGTTTGTACAGAGACACCCCTACGCCTGGTGCCCAGTCCCACTGACTCCAGAACCACTGTCCAAGAACCGGCAATGATGACCAAGACAGAGCTCAGAGTATCTGCTGGTCTCCCGGCAAAGCATCTGGACAGAGCAACAGCGTGCCTCCAAGGAGTGGGCAAGGAACAGGGAGAGCCCTTTGAAGAGCCCTTTGCCCAGTGCCATGGGAACTCCCAGCACTCTTCCCACAGGTGAAATTATCTGAACCTGTGAGGGCAGAAGGACTGGGTCCAACGTTATCTTAACAAGGCAAAGCCAAAGCCATTTCCATCATCCTCAAAAAACCAATGCGCTTCCCGAGCATTTGATGTCTTCATACACAGAGGATCAGCATTTTCACCTTCCTCTGCACTTTTTTTATATTTATTTCAAGAAAACATTATTCCTGCTTTCCAAAAGAAATTACAGGTTACCTCAGGCCACATCTTTGAAATTCTGGTACAGTTCTCCTTCACCACTCCCTTCATACCTTCTCCCTTTAAGGGAGTTTCACAAATAATTACAGTGCATCGCGAAAACCAGCCTGCTACGAGCAGCCGGCATCTCCTTCAGGTGCTGAACTTCTCTACCCATTGCTTTCACATTACAGCCTGCCCGCGGATCCAAAAATAATAATAAAAAGCCCCAAGCAGTGCCCACATCACGTATGGAGGAAAAAAAACCAAACCAGTGCGATCTGAAAGCCTGGAAAGACCTTGCCAGACAAGGCGGCTGGACGAATGTTTTTGGCTATTGGCCTTACAGAGATTAAACGTGTGTATTTATATATACAAATATATATATATTTAAAAAAAAAAAAAAAAGAAACAGTCCCGCAGCGTTGCCGGTGAAGTAGCGGCAGGTCTGCGGCTTCCCCTCCTTTGAACAGTCGCGTTTTAAGGCACGAAGTAAGCGCACTGCGGCCAGTGCTCCTCACCAGGAGCCTCCCCGGCCCGGCACTCCCGCTCTCGCTCCGCCTGCGCGCATCCCTGCCCCGCGCACCCTCGCCCCGCTCATCCCACTCCGCATCCTTGCCCCGCGGAGAGCCGCACATCCTTGCTCCGCGCATCCCATTCCTCATCCTCGCCCCGCGCATCCCACCCCGGGCAGAGCCCTACGACCCGGCGGGCCAGGATGCTCCCGTGTAACTCCCCCGGTGCAGCCCGCTAGGAAGCAGCCGCGCAAACGCCCCGGTGCTAAGACACCTCTGACAACACCACCTCCCCTCTACCCCCCAAAAAAGAAAATCCCGCAACACTCGCCGAAGCCCCTGCGCGAACCCCCCGCCCAGCTTCGCCCGCTCTCCCGGTCCCCCAGACCGGCGCAGCCGATCCCGGAGCAGCGCCCCGGGGTCTCCGCTCACCCTCGCTGCCGGGGCTGGCCAGCAGGCTACGGAGCGCGGCGCTCAGCAGCAGCAGCAGCGGCAGCGCCAGGCGGGTCCAACCGGGAGCGGGCGGCCCGGCGCGGCGGGCGCAGCCGGCACCGCCCCGCGGCCCCATCCCGCCGCCGCCGTTCCCCTGCCCGGGCTCGGACGGGGCTGGCGCCGCCGCTCCGCTCCGCTCCCGTCCGGCCGCCGGCGCGACTGGGGGAGCCGCGGGGCGGGGACGGGAGGAGGTGGCCCCGCGCCGCCGCGGAGACGCCCCCGACGGGGCGGACCCGCCGCCGCCGGCCCCGGCCGCCCCGGGAACCCCCGGGAGCGGGCGGCTGCGGTGGGAGAAGCGGGTCCCGTTACAAGGAGTGCGGTGTCTTTGATTTAAGCCAAAGCGGAGTTGAGTTTCATCCAAGTAATTCCGCTCCTTGAACGCAAGACAGAATCCCCCTCCGACCCCGTGTGTTCTTGAAAACGGTGTTTTTTCCCTGACACTGTTCGTTCTTTGGAGATGATAATGTCTGGTGTTCAGTCTGATCTGTGCTGAACTGGTGTCTCTTCTCCTGCAACGCCCTGTGTTCGCAGAGTTTCCCCATCTCAAATGCGAGGTCAGGCAGAGCTGGAGCCAGCTCCCAGTTAATAAGAGTTTTGAATGTTGCAAAGTTCATAACTACATTAAAATTATAACTTGGAAAGCAATACAATATGCATAAGATTTCTGGGAAAGTTCATCTATATGTATGTAAGCAGGAAATGTATTCTGTAACCAGCTTTTGTCTTCTTGCAAGGTTGATGGAGATCATTCCTTCACATTTCCCAGGCCTGACAAAGGACACTTGCTTTCTAAAACTCCAAAATGAGTCTTAGAGGGTTGATTTGCTGGCATTTTCATAGAATCATAGAATCATAGAATCATAGAATAACCAGATTGGAAGAGACCCACCAGATCATTGAGTCCAACCATTCCTATCAATCCCTAAACCATGCCCCTTAGCACCTCGTCTACCTGTGCCTTAAACACCTCCAGGGAAGATGAATCAACCACCTCCCTGGGCAGCCTGTTCCAGTGCCCAAAGACCCTTTCTGTTAAAATTTTTTTCCTAATTTCCGGCCTAAATCTCCCTTGGCAGAGCTTGAGGCCATTCCCTCTCATCCTGTCACTTGGGAGAAGAGCCCAGCTCCCTCCTCTCCACAACCTCCCTTCAGGGAGTTACAGAGAGCAATAAGGTCTCCCCTCAGCCTCCTCTTCTCCAGGCTAAACAACCCCAGCTCTCCCAGTTGCTCCTCATAAGATTTGTTCTCCAGCCCCTTCACCAGCTTTGTTGCTCTTCTCTGGACTCGCTCCAGAGCCACAACATCCCTCTTGTGGTGAGGGGCGCAGAACAGAACACAGTACTCGAGGTGCGGTCTCACCAGTGCCGAGTACAGAGGGAGAATAACCTCCCTGGACCTGCTGATCACGCCGTTTCTGATACAAGCCAAGATGCCATTGGCCTTCTTGGCCACCTGGGCACACTGCTGGCTCATGTTCAGTCAGCTGTCAACCAACACCCCCAGGTCCTTCTCCTCCTGGCAGCTTTCCAGCCAGGCTTCTCCTAGTCTGTACCTCTGCTCAGGGTTGTTGTGCCCCAAGTGCAGGACCCGGCATTTGGCCTTGTTAAACCTCATGCCGTTGGTCTCAGCCCAGCAGTCCAGCCTGTTCAGGTCCCTTTGCAGAGCCTCCCGACCCTCCAGCAGATCCACACTTCCACCCAGCTTGGTGTCGTCTGCAAACTTGCTAAGGGTGCACTCGATGCCTTTATCCAGGTCGTTGATAAAGACATTGAACAGGGCTGGACCCAGCACTGAGCCCTGGGGAACCCCACTTGTAACTGGCCTCCAGCTGGATTTAACACCATTTACCACCACCCTCTGGGCCCGGTCATTCAACCAGTTTTCCACCCAGGAGAGTGTGCGCCCGTCCAGGCCAGAGTCCGACAGTTTCCGAAGCAGAATGCTGTGAGAAACTGTGTCAAAGGCTTTACTGAGGTCCAGAAAAACCACATCCACAGCCTTTCCCTCATCCAGCAGCCGAGTCACTTTGTCATAGAAGGTGATCAGGTTAGTTTGGCAAGACCTGCCTTTCGTGAATCCGTGTTGACAGGGCCTGATCACCCGGTTCTCTTGCATGTGCTTCATGATCGCACTCAAGATCACCCGCTCCATGACTTTCCCTGGCACTGAGGTCAGACTGACAGGCCTGTAGTTTCCTGGATCCTCCCTGCGACCCTTCTTGTAGATGGGGGACCCTTTAGTACCAGAATGGGAAGCCCCAGTGCTCCCTGAGGTTGCTGCAGGTCACGGTCCCAAAATCTTCCTTTCCCCTCAACCCACAAAGCCAGAGAAGCTGCAACTTCACTGGGTGGGCAAACCCGAGTGGAAGGGTCGTCCCCTTCCAGAAGAACAAAAATGCAGAAACTCCACAATGGAGCCAATAGAAAGATAATTTTTCAGGTGTGTTTTACCTCAGATCACCACCAGAGCATAGCTTTGAATGCAGCGCTGACAACTAGTTTCATAGAAGTTTTCACTGAGGTCCTTTAACCCTCAGAGCCCTAGTTGTCACCCACTTCATCTTCCTAAAAAGTAAAATAAATAAATCCCAAAAGTATAAGAAGTCAATTCCCAGAGGTTTATTCACCCACATCAGCTCCTCCCCTGAGAGAACTTCCTCCAGATAAAGACAAAACCCAGCCTTGTAGGTGCACTAGCAGCGAGTCAAGGCCAGCCAAAACCCTTCTTACTTTGAACTGCCTCGTCCATTTCACTCTGCTGCCAAGATAAAAGCAATAACTGAAGGCTGTGTAACTGCAAAAGGCTCTTTCTCCAGGGGGGCAAGGCCTAAGACCAGGGTTCCAAGCAATACACAACTGAAATTACAGAATACCCAGTGGGGAACTGCCAATAGCACATCTCTTGGCACTGCCACTGCTTGTTTTTTATTCATAAGTAGTCGGACAACGTATTTCTCTGTGCGCTTGGTACCATATGTAAATCTCAGTGTTTACCAAAATATAAACATAGTCCTGTACTGTACACACATATTATTTTCAAAAGTCTTTGCCTCTTTTGCGTGAGGTTTTTCTGCCTCGAGCTATCCAGCATTTTTACTGCCACCAGGAGGACAAGGAAGGGGCTTTGCTTTTACAGCATGAGGTGTATCAGTAAAGTTGGCAAATGAAAAGCATTTTATGCATCTGCTAACAGATGTTCATTATCCAGACATCCTGCTAGTCTGTAGTTTGCCATCAAACCACCCCTGCATAAAGCTGTATTATGGTCAGATCCTCAGCTGGGTTAAACAACATGAGAATATCTGACCCCAGGCCAGCATCAGATTTAGGGTAGGAGTAGCACCATGAGGTATACTCATTTCTAGGTTTTTGCCATCTGCAGAAGGAGTGGTGAGTTTTGCCACTCAGAAATCAGGCCAATGCAGGGAAATGTCATTAGAAACAGCACCTTACTAGCAATAGTAAAAAGGATCAGATGGCAAAGAACAAGTAAAACGCCGAGCTAGATGGGAGCGTCCACTGCCCAAGGGGCAAGACTGCTGTAGCTAGACAAGTCTCTTATCACAATCTCATGTCAAACTGTTGTTTGCTCTTGATTTTCAGCTGCTATTTGACAGTCATTAACTGCTGTTTGGACTGCCAGACTTATAATTTAGAGGCATTTCAGATGATATGTTAGTGACATCTTAATTTTCTAGGAAACACTGAGATGAGCTTCATGTGATTCATAAACTATTTAAGAATAGCCACCACGTTCTAGCTTTCATCCTAGCTGCCTTTTTTCCTGCAGGAAACCAGCTTTTATTACAAGACCTTTGGCTTTTTCTCCACCCTGGCTGTTGCACAGGAAGACGGTCCCAACTTCATCTCCCAGGGCATCACTGAGTACTGATAAAAACCTAAATACAGCCTTATATAAAGGTTATTGCCTTATCCCCAGACAGAGAGTATTGCAAATTTATGCAGCCTAGTGAATCCCATTTGGTGGGGACACAGTCTTCTATGACTCTCCTCCTGGTTTTGCCACCAATCTTACTAGCGGTCTCCAGCAGGGAATTCTCTCCTGCCTCATCAAAGCACCATGTATCTCTTAAAGAGAGGGCAGAAATTTTAGCCAAGTGCTAAAGCATTCCTTGTTGGGTAATCAGAAAGAAGCTGGACAATCTGATATGATCCTCTCCTATCTCCCATTAAAGAGGGTCTCTTTTATCACTTGAGTAAATTCACTGTAAGAATCACAAGGTGTTAGATGCAGACTATTCAAAAACACAACCCATCTTGGGCTCTTGCCATTTCTCCCTATATCCAGTCTGTATTTTGTGTTAGTTTCAAATTTTTCTTCCTTCATCTCATTAATTAATTTCTGCCCCTTACATTTATGCCTTTTCACTTATGCAAACATCGCCCAGTGAAAGTCTCTTTTCATCCTTTGTATCTTTTTCTCATGAGTCATTCCTGTAGAGTGTTTGTAATACTGTTATACTCCAAACTCCCTCCAGTTTTCCCAACATATCCCTCTAACAGTCTGCCCAGAAATATAATCACAATAACACCATAATAAACAACTATCTCTAAAATGTATTTGCATATATTATTTGAAACAGAAATGACAGCTTTGTCTCACGTAACTTGCCACTTCATATCTAATTTGCTGCCAGCTATTGCACATATTTTAAACTATTTATTAAACCAGAAATCTTTTGAGTTGGTGGAGTTCAGATTATTTCACTTAAATATGCAAAAGCTCACTCTTCCAAGTTTAATTTCCTTCCTATGTATGTAGCTTCCTTTGTTTAATTTCTAATTTTGCATAGCCAATTCATTTCATTAGCACACTGTTTATCCTATCATCAACAGGATACACTTGAACAATAAATGAGTCCATCTTTCAGATTATTTCAGGAACCAAAACCTGCCAACTAAATCCATTCCCTGTGTCATTATCCTTTACTGAAGTATAAGGGCGTAACACTTATAGCATCTCCATATTCAATAGGGCCACTCTCTGAGAGAAGATTCAATTTCATATTTTAAATTTAAGTGTAAACAGTCCTACTAAAGCCACGTCTTCATTTCATTAATGGAATAGAGGACCCCACTGAAATCCAACAAACTGTTTAATTAGTTAGGTATCTAAGCATTTCCATTTTTTATGGCCTCAAGCTCCGCCAGGGGAGATTTAGGCTTGAGATTAGGAAAAAATTCTTCACGGAGAGGGTGGTTAGGCATTGGAACAGTCTGCCCAGGGAGGTGGTTGAGTCACCGTCCCTGGAGGTGTTTAAGGTGAGGGTGGATGAGGTACTTAGGGGCATGATTTAGGGATTGGTGGGAATGGTTGGACTCAACAATCTGGTGGGTCTCTTCCAACCTGGTTATTCTGTGATTCTGTGATTTTCCTGTGAAAAGTTATTTTCTTTCAAAAGAGCTGGAGAACATGACACTTTAAGGAACACTCTCATAAAATTTAGCAATTAGATTTTTTTTTCCCCACAAGCCCTTTGAAACAGAAAAATTACCTTCTATTCAAAAATTAAATGTGTATTAAAAGCAAAAGCAATCTGGGAGCAGCTAAGCTGCTTTGCATAGTACATATATTTAGATTTGCACTGTGAATGCAACTACAACTCTGACAAGTTGGCAGGTGGGCCAACCCTTGGCCAGATGAGGTTCATCAGTGATTGTGCCTCTTGGTCACTGCTCAAATGTTCGTACTTCAGGGTGGAGAAAAATGTTAACCAACAAACTGGTATTTGCATGAAGGAGAAAGGGCAAATGGTAAATAGAGCATGACCTGTGCAAGTTCACAACCCAGCCACTGTATGGTCTTGGCACTGTTCTGTGTTTTGCCACTCCCACAAAATACAGGAGCTACTGTCATCCATGCATTTACAAAAATCTGGTCACTTCATTTACAGCTTGAAATTAGATACAAATCCATGAAAATCTGTGGGAAAAACATGTGAGTATTTGTTTCAGCCAGAAAAGGCTTAGAGAAAGCTTGACATTTCAGCTTGGCATTTTATTTTGGAGAGCTTCATCACCAGCCCTCGGTCCTGGTAACTGTACTTCCAAAGGCCCCTGACCTGCCAGCACACTCATTTGCAAATGCTGTGTCACTACTCTTCTCTCTCACTGACCTGTAGTGACCCCATGGAGCCAGATCCCAGATATTAAAAGCCCACTGTTCATCTGCAAGCAAAAGAATGGTCCCTGGCCCAGAAGGTTCACGTGTCAATCTGGGTGAGGCGGGGCAGCAAAATAATCCAGGTCAGAGATGGAAGTACAAGGTTGTGAGCACCAAGAGCAACAGCAGACAGAACTGGCAGTACTTTCAGCTCACCCACTACTTAGCACGTATTGAGGTGTTTTTTGCATCACACCAGGAAACAGCATTAAAGGGAACAAATTAAATGGGTTTGTAGAGATTTATGGAGGTTTTCTAATGCAGAAAATGGAGTACAGGAGAGAGTGCAAAGGCTAATTTGATTACATTGTTAGCCCTGTATAAACTTAATAATGGACTCACTTCCGCATTTCTCATCATAAGCTATTTACATGCATCCACTAGCTGCAAGAGCTCAGCACCTCACACACTTTAATCAGTCTTCCCAACCCACCCTTTTGAGGCAGAGGACCATTACTGGTCTTGCACAGATGGACAGAAGCAAAGGACACATTAAAGATCCAGATAAAAATTACTGAATTGATTACAGCTCCTCTAGATCAGGGACAATATTCTCAAAATATTAATAAAATTATCTTATTTTTGCATCAGAATAAGAATCAGCTGATATTAAGACAAACTGGTTTATCTCCTGAAGACACTCAGGCAAGTGACTTGGATATATTTGCTAATACCAGAGCGCTTTGTGAAAAGTAACTTGCTCAAGGTCACACAGAAGGTGTGTGGCAAACCTGAATCCAGCTCAAAAGCTATTAGAACATCCATTTGCTTTTCATTCTCACTTTTCATTTTCTAGCATGTCATTTTGGATCAGGATCTATGCTAGTAAATGTGGACATTACTGTAGTTCAAGGGTTCACATTCAGCACTTCACTCATCAAAGGCACGTTCTTTGAAGGTACAAACACAAAAATGGATATAATGATGAAAATCACTGTATTAATATATCATTTAATAGTAAAGTACATTAATCTCCTGCATACAATACTGTCCAGAAGTCAGTTCCTTTCTGAACTATGTTTCATAAGGTCAATATTGCCTTTTTTAATTTCTAAGGGCAGTCTGGATGGCTACCCTGAATTTCTTGTATTACAGGCAGACTAATTTCCTTAACTCAAGCTACTGCCCTATATTCTACATCGAGGCCAGCTCCTTTTGTTTGAGGAAAGTAAACTCATTTAATCTCATCTTGCCTCACTCCTTCAAGTAGAACTGTTTGATACTGACTTCTCTATTTCAACATACCCCTAATGATTTCCTAAATAAATCACATCATTGTCAGTCACTCCATATCTCAAATACTTGCAAATGCTTAGCAATTTCAGCTGCCAACACATTCATTTATGTTCCTGTGAGATGGCATCTGGAGCACAGCTATAGTCTTTGAGTCCTTTCCATCAGCTAATTGCAACTCTTTTTGAAATGTGGGAGAATATTTATTTCTCTCCTTCCTTTGCAGTGCTCAAGTTGTGCCTTTAGGTAGGGCTTGTGTTCCAAACTCAGAAATAATACGTTTGCAAAACTCCAATGTCTACTCACAGAAGTGCTTCAGCAAGTGTAAATATTTTTTTGTATGTGCTTTGTTAAATAATTTTTAAACAACAGAGTAACAAGGTAGGATCAGGGCCAGCTTTCTGGGACAGACTGCCTCATATAATGAATTCTGACACAAATATTGCCCATTGACATATAATCCATGTGTTTCCTACTGTCCCTCAGCTTTCAATGTTTCTTCCCCTATTCCATCCAAGAGTTACAAAAAAAAATGCTGCTCAAAAGAGCTTACCTGTGCTAGATTTGAAAAAATTGAATGAGAAGGCAAAAAAATCAAGCAGCCACCTTTAATAAACAAACTTCCCAAACTGAGGGTCTAGTTACTATAAAGAGGCAAGCCTTTCAGACAAACTTCTGCTCATTACTAGGAAAAACTGCTCTTCCATATCAGAAGAACTGGAGTAATTTTGTGGTATTGCCATCAAACTACAAGGCTCAGATACATTGATATAAGTTTTGCTTGTGACACTCTGAACGATTCAGAGGAAGCTATTTCTCAGTTGAGAATATTCCTTTAATCAATGCTCAATGACAGGGTCCTAAATGAAGTGTAAGGAAGGCCCTGTTAACAAAGATAGGTGCTTTAAAGGTCAGCATTACAGCTGAGGTGAGGTTGAAAGGGATTACCATCTAGCCTGGCTCTTACCACGTCTGTCACAGTTGCATTTTTGGTTACCGTTCATTGGCAGTGAGCTTTAACAACCCAAGCAGTATCCTGGGAACCAGACAAGCCAGATCCAATGCCTGCACCCACTAGCGTGCCTTACTTCACCTCCGTGTTCTTGTGAGTCCATTTCTTCCCTTGCCACACATCCTCTGCCTTCTTTTTCAAGCAAGACTGCCTAACTGTTGGCTGTGACAGCTTGTCACCCATTTCCTCATAGAAGCCCTTCTTATTATCTTTGACATAACTTGCCAGAACTAATTGCCACTGGACATTGCTTTTCTAACCTCATCTCTGCATGCCTGAGCAGTATGTTTCTATTCCTCCCAGATTTCATTGAAGTATTACCAGCATACTGGACAGTACTGGGGTGTAAACACACCAACTGCATTATGGCATGGCTATAAATGAGAACTGTCACCTCATTGACAGTAATTCCTCCTTTAGTGCCTTGTCCTCCTTGCTCTCTAAACTTCATTCTCCTTTCTGTCTCTTGTAATATCTTCTGGACTGTGGCACTTTTGCTTAACCTCCACTCAATTCACCTTTTGGTACATTGTGCCTTTCCACATATGCACTCACAGGCACTTCTGGCTGCCTATGTTTTCTGCCTTTAATTCTGCCCCCAGCTAAACAGAAGAGTGGGCGATTACATTTTCATTCAATCACGAGGTGAAGGAGATGGGGCTGCATGCACAGCAAGTAAAGAAAGGAGTGGCAATCAGATTACAGCTATAGCCTAGGGCAGAATACATCATAATGTGAATTTATAATGGGTCTCTGGTCTAGGGCACATAATACACATTTTACCTAGAGTGCAAAAGTAACCCAAAGACATTTACTTCAGGAAATACCAAGCCTGGTATAAACATTTAAATTTTAATAAAACCATTACAGATGCACTGACTGCATAGGGCTGGAGCACCTCTGCTATGAGGACAGTCTGAGAGAGTTGGAATTGTTCAGCCTGGAGAAGAGAAGGCTCTGGGGAGACTTACAGCTGCCTTCCAGTACCTGAAGGAGGCCTACAAGAAAGCTGAGGAGGGACTTTTTACAAGGGAGTATAGTGACAGGACAAGGGGGAATAATTTTAAATTGGTAGGGGGAAGGTTTAGATTAGACATAAGGAAGAAATTCTTCATGATGAGGATAGTGAGACACTGGAACAGGGAAGTTATGGGTGCCCCCTCCATGGAAGTGTTCAAGGCCAGGTTGGATGGGGCCTTGAGAACCCTGCTCTAGTGGGACGTGTCCCTGCCCATGGCAGGGGGGTTGGAACTAGATGGTCTTTAAGGTACCTTACAACCCAAACTGTTCTATGATTCTGTGATTCATAGCTTCTTTAAACAATGCAGCTACATAAGGAAATTAATAATAAAATAAGCAAGGTGAGCAAAGGTCATTATTAGGTCATTTACATAAGTGTTTAGTGAAAACTCACCCTTAGTATGTCAATGCATTATCCATATCCAAGAAGTAGTCATTGAACAATAACCATCTCAAAATACCTCCTGTATTAGACACAGGCTGTCTTCTTCAGATTAGTGTATACAAAGAAGTTAAATCAAGAATCAGTATTCATTCCAGTTTCATATTCACAGTATTAACACCCCTTACATATCTTAATGTAACATTAAATTATAACATAACGTAATATATTTGTGGTGCTACACGTTGTTTCTGCACATACTCAAAACCACTTTGACAGTAACAATCAAGATGTATTTAAACATGACAAGTCGGCTTGTCACATTTCAAGTGATGAACATGAATGTCCACATAATAAAAACAAAGATTAAAAAATGGGAAGGAAAAGTCCAGTGCAGAGGAAGTGCAAATCTCTCTGTCTTGCTAACCTAACTACTTGGTCAAGCATTTAATTCTACCTGGATCAATTCAGGTAGAATTATTCTATGATAAACAAACATTCCAACGCTAAATAAGCTTCCTCTGTGTTTTCAAGGAAGCATCAAGTCCACAGTCTCTCATTTCTGGACATGTATCCTAACCAAAAGGCAATTATATAGAAAATATGAGCACCTCAGAAACACAAATAAGCATCCAGGAGCGAGAAAGGCATTTGCACCAAGTGTTATCTGCTGGCCAGCACAAATACCTGCACCAAAGATGAGTACTTACTAACATTATGTTGGGTAGTCATTGACAGCTCTATTCTCTGCTGCTCTGTTGGTGGTGGGTATTGTGAATTCATTTCCTCCATACAAAGCTGTCCTCAACTTGTTTACAGCAAACTCAGTATTAATTCTCTTCACAACCACCAACCCAGGAACTGGGCACCAACGTTCAACTTTCAGAGAGGAGACTTTGGGCTGTTCAGAAGGCTGGTTGGAAAAGACCCATGGGAGGCGCTCCTTGAGGGCAAAGGTGTCTATGAGGGCTGGGCGCTTTTCAAGAAGGAACTCCTAGCAGCTCAGGAGAAAGCCGTCCCCAAGTTCCGGAAAAGTAGCCGGAGGGGTAAGAAACCAGCGTGGTTGAGTAGGGAGGTCCTAAGAGACATCAATAGGAAGAGGAGGGTCTACGACCTCTGGAGGAAGGGGCAGGCATCCTGGGTGGACTATAGGGAGGAAGTGAGAATGTGCAGGGAAAAAGTCAGGAGGGCTAAGGCCCAACTAGAAATGCGATTGGCCAAGACTGTGAAAGACAACAAAAAGTCTTTCTACAAATACATCAGCAGCAAAAGGAGGGCTAGGGAGAATCTCCAGTCCCTAGTAGATGCAGAGGGAACAAGAGTAACAGGGGACGAAGACAAGGCTGAAGTGCTCAATGCCTACTTTGCCTCAGTCTTTAACAGCAAGGAAAATTGTTCCCTCAGTGCATAACCCCAGGGGTCAGAAGAGAAGTATGAGATTCCCAGGGTCCAAGAGGAGGTGGTTAGAGACTTGCTTGCCCAGCTAGATGCCCACAAGTCTATGGGGCCGGATGGAGTCCACCCAAGAGTTTTGAGGGAACTGGCGGATGTGCTGGCCAAACCCCTTTCCATCATCTTCCAACAGTCCTGGATGACTGGGGAGGTTCCACTGGACTGGAGGCTGGCTGATGTCATGCCCATCTATAAGAAGGGTCACAGGGAGGATCCGGGAAACTACAGGCCTGTCAGCCTGACCTCAGTACCGTGGAAAGTCATGGAGCGGGTGATCTTGAGTGCTATCAAGAAGCACTTGCAAGAGAACCAGGTGATCAGGCCCAGTCAACACGGGATCTGATTACCTTCTATGACCGAGTGATTAGACTCTTGGACGAGGGAAAGGCTGTGGATGTGGTCTTCCTGGACTTTAGTAAAGCCATTGATACAGTTTCTCATAGCATTCTGCTTCGGAAACTGTCGGCCTCTGGCCTGGACGGGTGCACACTCTCCTGGGTGAAAAACTGGTTGAATAACTGGGCCCAGAGGGTGGTGGGAAATGGAGTTAAATCCAGCTGGAGGCCAGTTACAAGTGGGGTTCCCCAGGGCTCAGTCCTGGGTCCAGTCCTGTTTAATGTCTTTATCAACGACCTGGATGAAGGCATTGAGTGCACCCTTAGCAAGTTTGCAGATGACACCAAGCTGGGTGGAAGTGTCGATCTGCTGGAGGGTTGGGAAGCTCTGCAAAGGGATCTGAACAGGCTGGACTGCTGGGCTGAGACCAACGGCATGAGGTTTAACAAGGTCAAATGCCGGGTGTGCACGTTGGGCACAACAACCCTAAGCAGAGGTACAGACTAGGAGAAGCCTGGCTGGAAAGCTGCCAGGAGGAGAAGGACCTGGGGGTGTTGGTTGACAACCGACTGAACATGAGCCAGCAGTGTGCCCAGGTGGCCAAGAAGGCCAATGGCCTGCATCAGGAACGGCGTGACCAGCAGGTCCAGGGAGGTTATTCTCCCTCTGTACTTGGCACTGGTGAGACCGCACCTCGAATCCCGTGTTCTATTCTGGGCCCCTCACCACAAGAAGGATGCTGAGGCTCTGGAGCAAGTCCAGAGAAGAGCAACAAAGCTGGTGAAGGGGCTGGAGAACAAATCTTATGAGGAGCAACTGATAGAGCTGGGGTTGTTTAGCCTGGAGAAGAGGAGGCTGAGGGGAGACCTTATTACTCTCTATAACTACCTGAAGGGAGGTTGTGGAGAGGAGGGTGCTGGCCTCTTCTCCCAAGTGACAGGGGACAGGATGAGAGGGAATGGCCTCAAGCTGTGCCAGGGGAGATTTAGGCTTGAGATTAGGAAAAAATTCTTCACGGAGAGGGTGGTTAGGCATTGGAACAGTCTGCCCAGGGAGGTGGTTGAGTCACCATCCCTGGAGGTGTTTAAAAGGTGAGGGTGGATGAGGTACTTAGGAGCATGATTTAGGGATTGGTGGGAATGGTTGGACTCAACAATCTGGTGGGTCTCTTCCAACCTGGTTATTCTGTGATTCTGTGGTAGGCACCTGTTCTGAGTCTGAGATAGCCCCTAACTTGAAAGGTGGGTCCATATTCATATCATGTCAGCATCCATGGAGAAGAGGCAGCTGCAGGTATGCCCACACCTCCAGGAGAATGGAGGAGGCTCTGTTTATTTTTAGATCAGTAGCTATTTTCAGTATTTAGGTGTCGCCCCCCTACAAACATTGAAGGTGGAAAAAAACGTTGAATGGAAAAAAATGACAGGAGAGCTACATTAGTCATAAAATCTCACTTGGGCACTATACAGCATGGGAGAAAAGACTCCTAGTTCCTAGGCCTTGTTTATAAAGCTATACAGCTCTCCATTCTGCATTTGACTTTTTCTAGAAATCATCCAAGACCTTGCATGAACTTCTAAAATCAAAACACCTCAACACCTCCCAATAAAAATACCAGACCAGCTCCTGTAATTTCTCTCTCTACTGTCCCTATCTGAATTAGCTTTCAGTGCTCTGCTTGGTGACAAACACAGTCAAAAACCTAGACACTCAAACAAATCAAGTATGTTTATACTAGAAGCAGCAGGAGATGCATGAGGTCATTTAAACATAGTAATACCTCAGAACATACTACACTGAATGTGATTATTCCGTTTTTGCCTAGGTGTATTCGTTCTTTGCCCTGATGCCAAAGCCAGATGGACTTCCTGTGGCACCACCGCTGATGTGCTATGATCTTAACATGTATGTAGCTATACCTAGACAGCCTGGTAACCCATTGACAAAGTGCAGGTCATGGTTACCTTTTATTTTCTCCATTGAGACCAAAGGTTTGTCTCCATGTCTATACCTAGCTGCTTGCATGACGGCCCATGCTTTGACTGGAATCTGTTCTCTCTTGATACTCATACCCATCTAGGTTATATCTAGTTCCCTAGGATCAATCTTAGCTTAATTGCATTTTGATAGGAATTTAGTCCTCTCATCACAGTCAAGTTTTATTCACCAAAAAAGTCATCTTCCATTCTGTGCTCAAGTGTGCTGTTCCAATCACTGTCACATTTCTTGACTTCACATTAAGAAAGCATGTGCTTGCTCACAAACCAAGCAAGGCTGGACTCAAGTGGATGCTTCAAAGCCGTTTAGGAAACAGTGTCCTTGAACTTACTCAAGTAGTGTATTTCAGAAATTCAGTCCCAGGAAGGGGCCTGAGCCCCTTACTCAGCTCCTGGGTTTTTTTGTTTGGTTTTTTTTTTAGCAGATACCTGCTTTCAGAGCAGAGATTTATCACAGCCTCCCCAGCTCCACGTGAGCATTAGAGTGGGGGCAATATACACCACAACAGATGCAATGGCAGGAGTGTGTTTACACGAAGCTGCTGACAGCAGATGCCAGCTTGTAAAATTAGCCAATAAAAATACCAGAATCACTGTTTACAACTGCTCTGAGCAAGACAGGCTGCCAGCAAACTGGAAATAACATTGCATTGACACGCCAGGTTAGAGATACAGCATTTGGCAAGACATCAGAAGAGGGATTCTCATTCAAGTAGATGGGATTCAACCAAGAGCTGCCCAACAGCCTCAGTCCTTCTCAATTTTGTGTTCCAAAAGAATCCCACTTAATGTTAAAATATAAAAGAACTAGAAACACCATAACTAAGAAACCACCTGTGACACTAGCTACTGAAAACTTCTTTTGTCCTACAACTCTGATTAAATCAGAAATTGAGCAACTTGTATACAGCAAATATGTTATAGACCAGGAAGCTGTTAACTGAACTAAAAACTCTTCCAGTACTTTTGTAACCACAAATATAATAAAGAAATCCTGATTTTATACGACATTGTTGTCTAGAAGCTTGCCCATGTGTATCTGGAGATACTTGGACTGATCCTAACAGAAGATTAGAATAATACTAAAATTTTCTCCAGTTAATTGTCATTAATCATTCTGAGCCATTTAAAACACCATTAAGACCAGTATTTAGACTAAGGAAATTTAAAACCTTCATGAAAATGAATAAAAGTTATGATTTTATACAGAACGCTGCCTGCAGTCAGAACAGTCTCCTTCCATATAGTCAGATAAAGCCAAGTTTTAGAATATATTTTTTCTTTCCTGTCCATTAATTTCCCTGTATTGGAAAATACCAATCTTCATTAAAATCTGAATTAATATCTTCTATAATATTCTGATCTAGGAAACTAGAATTTTAAAGGGAAATATTAAATGAACTGAGATGTTTCAAAGACTAAGTTTGAGAACAAATTTAATCCATTATTACTTCTATTTCAAGCAAACACATCAATTCAGTCCTCTGAAACAAAACAACATTCACTTTATAAATGGTTAAAAGCTATAAATAGCTTTTGTAATCCTCTTGCACGCATGAGCAAGAATTTAAAAAAGATAACAGCTGGAAGTATTAGAAATATTATAAGCCACAAGTAAAAGTAGCCTCTTTTCCTCTGTAGTCAGAGACTGGAGTCAGTTAATAATGTAACATACCTGTGGAATGTACCAGTTAAACCACAACACTAAAGGAACCATATGACTATAATGCTGTTTCCACAAGAAATACGGAACAACTTCAGTCTTCTCCATTATGAACTAACAGAAGACAAACAAAACAAAAAGAATAAAACCAAAGTGCTGAAATCCTGCTACTAGTGAACTAAATAAAGACATAATCCAAAGACTTCAAATTAAAAGAGCACTTTCTTCAATATATTGAAAAAGCTACCAAGCATGGCCTACCCCAACATTTAATAAAAATATAGCAACAAATTACCTTCTGCTCTAAAACTCTCTTACAAAGAACAAACAAGTGCCTCCGTTATGCACCCAAGCAATAAATATTGTCCGAGATCTTCCCCTAGCAGTGACCAAGCAGCAACTTGGGATAATTGTGAGTGTCGAGGGTTTTTTGCCCATGAGAGAGAGCTGAACGTTGTGGTAAGAGTTGGGAAAAGCAGGCTGTAGTTTATTCTGCGAAAGTGAAGTGTTTTCTCTAGTTCAAAATTTGTGGTAAGGAAAATTTGTCTGCTTTATTAAAAATAAAAGGTTAGGGTGCAGTGAGCTAGGGGTCTGAAAGCCTGCAGAGATGCTCAGGAGCTGTGAAGGGTATATTATCATTGGTTTTAGGTACCACAGAGACCTTTACAATAGGTCTTTGTTTAGTGATTGCCATGTTGCTAAGCCCTTTAGTTTATTTTCCTGTCAACGAAATAATTCCACCTTTTCCATAAGCAGCTGTTGTTCATGAGTTGCTTGGGGCTTCTCAGCTGTGTGGGTGTGCTCTGTTCCTCTGTTATTTGAGCATGTTTGAAACATCATGTGGAGAATAAGAATTCTCTGTTTGGGGAGCTGAAGAAAACTTTTTTCTTATTGTAGTAAGAAGTAGAGAGTTTTCTCTCTTCCTGAGGCAGTCTAAAACCTGATTGTCTCAGCTGAGTTAATTAAGCTTTACCTGCTAGGTACAGGTGAAAGCTACACACCTATTCAGTGCAGGCTGCTTCTATGTAAGGCTGCTAATATATTGATCAAGTTTTGTTTCTCTGCTCAAACATAAGCTGAATTTAATGTTATGAGTAATTTTCTAATGTGTTTGATGCTGATTCAAGTGCATGAATCTAACCGTATGCAAGAAACTACCTAAAACAGTCTTGGTTCTACAATGAGTGCAGAAGATACATGGTCTGTCAGTAACACTTGATGTGATTAATTAGTGTGATGTGTATTTTTGCTCTGATAAACTTACAGAGCAGTGATTCAGTCCGTTCATCACATTGTGACATAACCTAGAGACTTCAGTCATGCTCCATTTGTGTGCTGGTGTTTGAGCACAGAACCAAGAAGTCTTAAAGTGCATGTGGTCATTCCTATGAGCCTGAAAGGACTGTTTAAATCCTTAGTGGCCTATGTACTGATTTTCAACTTCCTGGTTTTTATTATGTGTAAAACAGGGGCTGCCACTCAGATTTCATATGTAGTCTTTTCTAAACATAACAGTGCAAATAAATTTCTCACAGATACTGTTGCACAGAACTGAAGGAATTTCCTTTTGTGATCAGTGTGCATTTTCAAGTCTGTTCAATAATGCTTAACGCTTTCACTTAATTTTTTTCTGTTTTTAAGCTGCATATGTCAAGTTCCTCAGTTAGATGTATATAGAGGCGTTTGGCTTCTTAAGTCTCTAGAGATTGATTCCTTGCTTTTTTTATGCAGTGTGTATGATAAGGTACTTCCTTCATAGGATCCTGAAGAACTTGTGCCATATTAACAACAGGTAAGTGCTTTAAAATGCTTCATGAGTTATACATACCTGGATGGAGAGAGTGAGGAGTGTGTACATGAGAAGAATGGAGCCCATAAGTCCCCATTTTCATGGCTAAAGTCAGGTTTTTTGAAGGTACTAATCTCACCATTGGTACAATAGAATATATGGGGGTTCTACTACATCAGAGATGGACTCTTTCTTCTTGGCTATATATATTCATGTAAACTGGGAGTGATGGGAACAGAAAGTAACTTTCACAAACTTCTAATGAGTTACTGTCTTCTTAGCTCCTGAGTTTAGAGTTGAATTTAAGGCTTTCCAAAAGGAAACTTCCCTGAAGCTTGCAAAAGACAAGTTTGAATGTACATGAAGGATTTAAAAGTGCAGCATATGGGAGCTATGTAAGACTGTTCAAAAGTGATTTTTAGTGCCTTTAGCTGGCTATTGTGCAACATCTGAGGAAATCTTCACTTCAGTGGAAGTGCTTGTTCATGCTGAAAAACCCAATTTCTTCAGAAGTTTAACTTCAAGAAACTAAAGTCATGCCTGGCTTTGGTTTTGGCACTTTGACTTTCCTTGCTGGTAATGTTTCAATTGTCTTTCTTACAAAAGAATTATTCCAGACACTAATTTATAAAATCTACTGTAATGAAAAAAAAAATAACAGATTAATATTTTGTTAACATAGAGCTATAACAGCCAGCTGATGGTTCTATAGCATCACTATTTTATACTGCTTCTAGGGACTACAGATTTTAATCTTCCTCATATGAGATCTGATAGTATAAAGTCAGTCTGTCAACAGGTAAATAATTATAAAAGAAGCTTTTATTTTCTGTAGCATTCTGTTAAGGTCTAATTTGTATCTTTTTAATAAAACTAAGAAATGCAGATTTGGGAGTTAGCACATTACATGTCAGACATGACACAGACCCTAGAAAAAGCTTCATGGCCTATGACTATAAAGTCTGAATCCTGTAGCAAATGACCACCTAACTCCATATATTATAGTTGGGCAAGTAAAAGGCATGAGAAAGGAATATGATTTCCATCTCAGATGTCCAGTAGTAAAATAATTCATCAAGTGATACATGTTGAGCAAACTTGACACATCCCCTTGGCATATGTGGATGGGGAATAACTTTAGCTTAAGTCCTGTTTCTTAGTTTAATATAACAGTTTGGGTCTACTTTATCTGCTTATATTGCATTTGAATGCTCATCAAGGGACCAAAGTCGCATGGAGGGCAACTTAGGAGAGAGCAGGTAGTTAAGCAGTAGTATGATTGAAGTTGGAGTATATGTATGACAGGTGTTTTCAGTGCTTTCTGGAGTTGGGATGAGTATTTGGGTGGTATTAGGTACCTTGCTTTGTGGTCAAGAAAAACAGAAATTACTATCATGGTATCTGCGATGTACAGCGTTCTTTAGAAAAGAAGTAGTTGCAAGTATTTCCTCCTGTCAAGCTTCTGATTTTCTTTTGCTTCTATAGCCCTCAGCAGTCTGGCTTCAGGGCAAAATATTCAGTAACTTTCATCTCAGATGGTGAGAATGCTCATGGGTTTTACCCAAACTATATACTCCAACATGTGGGAAATCACAGAGCTAGTAGTAACTGTACAATATGAAGTGAGAAGAGGTTGGCCTTGGCTTAGGAGGTTTGCCTGAGGTAAATGTTGGTCTGGCAATTTGTTGGAATGACACTCTCTCACTCTGATTATTCAATAGGTGACCCGAGCATCCACGTGTTTTTCCAAAATGGGAGGCTGACTGAAACTGCTTGCAGTGAAATGTCTGACTTAGGCAGAATTCAGGATGTCCTCTTCCCAATAAAATTAAATGTACTCATTTTTTTTGTCTATAGGGGATTCTAAGTATGGCAAATTAAACAGCATTTTGATCCTCACTTGCAACAGCAAGCCTGGACCATATGTGTTCTGTTGTTAGCAGTTCAAGGGCATCCAGGGTGGGCAGGAACTAGGCTCAAAATTAGAGCTAGCAACTGGCCAACAGGCAATTTCAGAGACAGGAAGATAGGAGGCTTCCAATCCTACCAGCTGAAATTTCTTGCATTTATAATCTCTTGCAGAGGAAGAGACTGGAAATTGAATATTTTATCTTAGTTTCTCTGCACTACTTGTTCAAGAAGCAACTTTTGGTCAATGATTATTGATTAAATAGGGTAGCTTTGGCACCCCAAAAGCAACACTTGCTTAAATGTTCACTGCAAAGCTAACAACATTTCTGGATGAAGTACCGTGATACAATTCAAGAGTGATTGGCTTCCCATGGTTTAAAGAAAAACAAACTGCAGCTCAGAGCTGGAGTTAAGTTAGGTGCTGTCATTTATGTTGGACTGTTCTACAAATTAACATGGCAAATGAGACAAAATAAGGCAATTATTGAAGGAACATTGACACGCCCTTGGATTCAAGACTTCAAGAAGTAGATGCTGAATGAAGGCTGGTATAGATGATGTATGAAGCCATGTGATCTACTTCACTTGGTTGTGCTGGATTCCTAACCTGCCTATACATCTGTTTGGACAAAAATCCTAAATTTTCCAAAGCGTTTGCTGCATATAACTAAGACTGAACAAGGAGTCAAATGCCACACCTACTTCAGTTTCAGATTCTCTTCTGGGATCTTCAGAAAGAGCTCAGCTGTAATTGAATGTCTTTTCTGACCTATCTTGTTTGCTGTGTCTGAAGCAATGAAGCTGGACTTGATGACCCTGGAGGTCTTTACAAACCTAGTGATTCTGTGAAGGACCTTTCAATGTGATCAGTGCTAACAAGAGTAAAGTTATGATAAAACTCATTTCCTCACTATTCTGAAGTATTAAAATATCTTTAAAATATGAAAAAACCTAATGTCTGCCCATTATCACTATAAAAAGTTTTAGCGGTTGCCTCAAACTGTCATATAAACACTTGCATTAGGAACTTGAAATTTATTTTGTGAATTAGTGATACAATGGGAAATAAATGGTGGTACATGCTGAGCTGACCTTTTGGACAAAGTGCACACTGAAGGTGCTGCTTATTTGGAGATGTTTAGCTCCTTGGTCCTGTTGTGAGAGTACAACAGTGCTTGTTCTATTTTGCTCTGCAGTGCCAGTATATTTATGAATTTGGTCTCTATGCTGTGAATTTTCAGGAAGATGCTGTATTTTTGACAACAGACCTGTTGAAATTTATTGTATAAATGAGGCACTAGAGATGGAGTGCTCTAATACTCGATCTTACTTCTCCCTTCTGCAAAGCAGCAGTGGCTTCCTTTGTAGTCTGCAAGCATATATGGCATGAAATGAGGAATAGCCAGAAACTTCAAAATAAAACTACTTAAACTGAATTCTGTCTTGCTGTGCAGTTCATTCAGACCTTGATCATAATAGGTGAGTTAAGCAGCAGGGGTCTAGTTCTTATTTGGGAACTGTAGAAGGCATTTAAACCTTATATACCAAAAACTTACTTTGCAGGAGGACAAGATAAATGACTGTTAAGAGTGCAGGCAATCTGCCAGCAGCCTGAAGGCTGCCACAGACTGACGTCTAAGTGTAACTGCCGGACATGCTTGTTCTTAATAAAATAAAATCCTTCCTATTATTTTTCATTCAAGATAGATGCTAATCCCTTAAAATCTTAAGGCAATGACTGATCAGGTGTAAGGTGCTATACATGGCTTAGCAAAAAGCATTTTAGGCAACTTTGTTGTTAACTATGCTCACAGAAACCAGCAGTTCTGGTAGACTTTGATTTTACTCCAAGATGAATGGTTTCTGAAGCCTACGAAAAAGCTTGTGTTGTATTAGTAGCAATCCTGTTCCTCATCCTAAACGTACTGGAAATATCTACAACATATGATATAATCAGAACAGATTGTGACCTTCCTAACGCCTGATTTTAATGGGATTCTTGAAAAGTCGAGTTCTAGCCAGGGGCATATAATTGTGTTCTTAACAATCATATATGTGATCACGCTGTGTAGAAGACAATTGTGTCCAGTATGTAAATTCCCTTAAATGTATGACTATGACAGTCAGTTGGTAATGTTTCTTTTTGATGGTGGATAAAGAGAAATCTTGCCCACTTTTCTCCCTCCTAGGTTCCTTTGTCTTCTGAAAATGAATTGTAAGATATCTGTGTTGACAGCTGAAGAAATACAGGTAAATAATGAGAAAGTTATATGCGTTGGACATATGATAGCTTAATCTGTTCTTCCATGAGTGAACAGGTCTGTCTCACAGGAATTTATCTGTGCAGACCTGTGTCTTTGGTAGTAGATGGAGGAAAGATAATTCATCTTGATTCATTAAATCAATGTGAGAATGTATTCAGGCCGGTATGTCATCTGCTGTAACCTGGGTAGTTTGACTCGGGAGAGGAATAATGCAGATCACGGGATAGCCAGGTTCTGATGCACATTGATGCACTCAGCTTATCTGAGGGAATTTGGCAGTCTGTCACATGACAGGCAAAGTAGTGACTCGTGTCAAAGGTACACCATGGAAGCCTTTGTTTTTGCATTCCCCTGAAGCTTATGCTTGTTTCCACCTTGCATGTGGAGGCTTAAATTTTAGCTACTGTGAGCAAGATGGTCTACTTCCCAGCACCTGAGGCTGAAACGCAACTTTCAAAAGCTTTCATCTATGAAGCAGTTATGTGAAAGCCTAGAGGCTGAGCACAAGAAGGTTCTGCCTCCTTCAGAAAGATTTTAGAAAAGTCTGCACATTTGGACCCAATTGCACAGGTCCTAAGGAAGAGAACTAATTCTTTAGGTGCTTAAATCTGGTTTGTGAGATAAGCTGTAGTTCAAGGACTGCTTAAGTTCAGAGTGACAAAGTGATGCCTTGAGATGATGACGTCCTTTGCAGGACAGTGGCATGGATATTTTTTTTTTAAGGCCAGCACCTTGGGAGAAAATTCTGCATTTACAAGTCTGAAAGGGCCTATTCTGGGATTAGGGACATGAAAAAGGCATCTTTATATAGGGAAAGATGCCTCTTCTATGTGACACAACTATGTTGAAACTGCCTGCAATTGCAAAATCAAACTTAAATGTTGTATTTGGTTTTGTGCATCCTAGTTTGCTGAGAATGCTAGGGTACCTTATTGGGGTAAAAAATTACATGGAAGCCATTGTGGCACAGTTAGAGGCTGATCACAGCTTGATGTTTTTTTCTGTTGAATGGCTGGAGACTATGATAATTCCTTCTCTGACAATAGAACTTTAATTTTATTTACCTTGGTCCCCAAGAATAAATATGTTATAAATGATCAGTCCCTCATACTTCAATTGGTTAGCAATATTAAGCTGAGATTATACTGGCTAGCTTTTCTTGCTCATTCTTTAGAAAACTGAAACACTTGAACAAAGCTCTGAAAAACAAAAATTAAAAATTTGAAAAAAAGCAATCCGACTTGAGGAAAGAAACAAGCCAAATAACAGGAGAAGAGTACTCTGCTCCTCCAAGATGGGAGTAGTTAAGGCTTCCTAGCAACTTTAATTTGGCCACTTTTTGTATATGAAGTTCAATCAATTATCTAAATGCCGTCTGGCTTTTGACATGGACCCTTACTTGTGTTCAGATACAGAATAGTGCTCAGTCAAGTGAAGGCAACTGGAAGGACTTTTGCTTCATTGGCCTGAATACATATTCCTCATTTTCTGTATGCCTGCTGGACACCTGTGGGTCTGAGTCTCAGAAGTGCAGAGGATGAGGTCGATGGCAGCTCTCTTAATTAGACTGTATCATAACTTGCACTCACACAGTGTTCACCTTTATGGCTTTATGCTTCTGTTTCTAGTCTTTTGAAAACAAACCAGAGTGAGTCAATGGTATTTTGATGTGTTGCTTTTGGTCAGGCTGGAATGACCAGACCAATTGGTCTTCCAGCTCATGGTGGTAACATGTCGTTTTGATGTATGGCTGAGCCCTGAAGAGGGAAGGGACATTGGCTTGGCTGAAGGGTTTCACAGGACCTTACTGACAGCAGGGGAACATTGACCCTATCTCTTGATTCCATCCCAGAGCCTGAAAGGAGATGTTTTTTCCATGGTCAGCTATTTGACTCCAGACTGGCCACACTGAGTTGCATGGTCAAGCTCTCATGTGTCCTGACCAGACTCGCAGGATGATCAGTCCTGTACTTCCAAGCAGGCATCTATTCTAACATCACTTGTTCCTCCAGAGAGGCTCCGTATGTCGGGTCCAGCCTATTTGCCAATTTTGAACTAATGTCTGATTTAAAACTATTTTCAGCCTGTAATTACTACAATGAAAATACCAAAGAAATTGATTTCTTATATTCCTCACATTATATTACTCTGGATTCCTGTCTAAGTGCCAAGGGGTTAAATATGATTAACGTAATCTACTTTCCCACTAATCATTTATTCAATTACCTATTAGAACTCAGGCAAGAAAGACCAAAAAAGGAAAGGGGAGAGACAGACCCAAAGTATATATTCAATAAAATGCTACAAACAACAACCAATAATTAATTATCTAATCAACATTCTATAAGTCTTTTAGCCATAAACTCATTACTATAATTAATTGCAAAAATCATTTTGTAAACAGAGCACAATAAAAGTATATGCAATATAACAGCGCTGAAATTAAATCTGAATCCCAGAATGAATAACAGAGAAAGCTAGAAGATATTACTAACAGAGGGTGTCATTAAAGGAGATCATATTTCAGTGTCAAAATCTGGTGGGCTACTTATGCTGCAGGAGTAAATCAATAGTGTTGCATTGAAAGGACTGGGCCAGATCCACTTTGGTGCAATTAATCACAACTCCATTAAATCCTAGTGAAGCGGAGGTGGCTTCTTAGCTAATAAAAATTAATCTTTTTTGTATTTAGTGGGCTGGTACATGTTGGTAAAGCTTCTGCACACTGCTGGCATTTTTTTGCACCTAATAGTTAAGATTGTCCAAGTGCTTAAAAGATGAAAGAGTGCTAGTCCGTATCCTTCTAGTGATAAAGGTGTACTTGAAGGCTTTCACATGCTGTTGAACATCCTCCCTTTGGCTAGGTTTTTGTAGCCAAAAGTTGTAGCCCTACTCTGCCTTTTCTGGCTGCTTCTACAATAAATAATCAAATAGTGACAGAGCCCACAAACACCTGCCAAGCTTAGAGTGAAGTAATTTTATAGCATCATCAAGATTCTTCATTGAATATTCTAACAGCACAGTATGTCTGGTTTTGCCCTTAACAGCCTTTTGACTTTGGCAAATATTTTGGCATATTTTTCTGCTTTTCATTTAATTTTTTATTAATTTTTCCAAAGATCAGTGCCAGATTCATTCAAAAGCAATAGCACAATATATAAAACAAAGTCACAGTAAACGTAGACTTGGTAGCGCCATTGATTTTGTTTTCTGAGCAGAATTCCCTGCTGACTATAGTGGGGAGTTTCTCAATGGTATTGATAGTGTGTATCCCTCTACAGAGAATTTAGATTAAAACCACAACACACTCTAGTCAAAAAGGTCTGTGTGGAGTGCATTAACTTTGGGAAAAAGCTGGATCATACAAAGAATTCACAAAAAATGTGGCAGATTCTAAATGAATCTTGCTAGTGGAAATGAGTGTTAATCTGGATGATACAATGTAAGAGTAGGACCCAGGTTAATGCCGTCACCTTTCCCTGCTAAGAGCTGATGAAGTACTGGCCTTTTGTCCAAACTGAGCTCCTTGGCACAGAGTAGGAGGCAAGTATGCCTGATGGTGGCCTATATGGAGGATATCCCTGGCCTGCTGCTCAAAGCAGAGTTTGATATACGTGCACAGGTTGCTAAGGTCTAGATTTTTAGGAAGACTTCAAAGCCTTGTTTTGCACTGTACTGTTCCTTGCTGGCAAGTGCTACATGCCTTCCTTGTTGTGGTACCATGCCAATGGGTGATTCCAGATGTGCTTTAGAAGTTTTGCCATGACACATCAATGTATTTATTGAACTCCTAAATCCAGAGTATCCCTTAAATCTTCCCTTAAAGAAAATTCTACAGAGGAAATGCTGAATGCCTTCTTAATTCAGTTTTTAATGATGAATGCCCTGTGGCTTTCCCTTTGATAATCACAGTTTTCTTCCATGAGCAAACTCTTTTAGCTCACGATTCCCTTTCTTAAGACTGCAAATGCCTCCAGGTAAAACCAAGTGTTAGCCAGCTCTGTAGATGAAGGGAATACCAAAAGGAAAGATTTCAGCCTATGCCTGTTTTGCAGGTATATAAACCTGCAGCCGAGCCAGAGAAGTGTGTTTTATTCTGACCAAGGAAGATGTTTTGTCACCAACTAGTTTTGTTTTTAAAGACTTAAATGTCCTTAAAGTATTTTGCTGTGAAAGGGTGATTCTGATGTTTTATAGACTGAGCCTCATGTTTAAATTCATTTGTCTTTGGCAATGCACTATTGCTACATTTAGCAAGTATATTTTAATGCTAGGGTTAAATTAAATGCTTTTTCTTCCTAGTTAAAATAAAGTGCACCAGCTGTATGAATTAATAATTTCCAAAGTAATAAATATTATGAACTTATTCTAAGACACACTGGGATAATATTTTTCTGGTTTTAGACCATTAGCCAATTTTTACATATGCTCTGTTTGGCATGCTGAAGAGATGCTATAGAGGTGCCTGCATTTTTTTTCTAGTGCAGCTGTTAAATCAGTGGTGTTGCTCAATTTATACCTCACATCAGCAAAATCTGGGGAATATGTCCACTTCTCTGGCTGTAGTAAGGATGCCAGGACCTTACAAAGGATGTAGGCACCACTCCACCTTTGCAAAGTCCTGTGAAGGCTAAGTGGGGAAGGTGTTTACTTACTTGTACTGGGGGAGTTTTGGCATGTGTAGAAGTTCTTCATTCACTTTTGGGTTTTGGCAGACTGGGTGCTTCAGTCCTGTTTTGGGTACTGGGGCACTTAGGATTCAAAGTAGAAAGAATGCTCTTCATGTGCAGCATCTGCTTCTTTGGATTATGTAGTCTGGAAAGCATTTGTGGTTATGTTGAACTGCACTGCTTTTTCTGTGCAGTGTCTGAAACAAGATTATTTTAAAACTTTCAAAGCTTAGGAAGGTTTTGGAAAATGTTAGCTGTCATAAAATGTAGGGTACTTTGTATTGGAAATAGATATTATTCCAGGTAGCAGTGATAGCTGTTTTTCCTCAATGAATTACATGGTGCTTCCCATTGGCTTTAATCCTGACACTCAAAGAATAGATTTTATGACCTACATGATAACTGAGTTTGGAAAATAAGCTTCTGAAGGACTAGTAGATGCATCAACTGTCCACGTGGGATTATTAAACTGAAACAGCTACATGGTGTTTTGTCACTTGGCTCCCATCTTCAATTTGAAACCTGGACAGCTCAGTTTCTCCATTTACAGCTTTGAATATACACAGGGAACTAATAAACTGAAATGACAGATGCAGAGGAATTACAGGATATCAAGCAGTATTTTCCAAATGGGGTAACAACTGCTATGAAAAAACATTCTGTTCTAATAGTGGAAGTTATCTTTTTACATCTTCTGCTTGCTGGTCTGGAATTACCAAAGAGAAGAGAATTTCTCCTGCAGCTATAACACTCAGTAAACCTGCTGTGGGATGTTTGCCAGTGGTTTGCACTCTGAATAACTAATGTAAATAAGCCCTTCACTACTACATGGGGAAATACTGGATGTAATCCACCTTGCTGCTTAGGCTGTCTTGAATCTTTCACCTCTCTGAAACCTCACCCTTTTGCTGCATCTGTGTCAAGCTAGTGGGATTTTGATGAGTCTTGGGACACATGACCTGTCTCTGAGGCAATGATGAAGCCATTGGATTCACTGTCTGTATTCCTCCAAGATATAGGTCTCTCTGAGACTTGTGCTGAAATTGGTGGACAGAATTGGTGACTGTGCTGAACAGTGCCTTCAGAAGCCCCCATGGGCTCTGGGGATGCTGGCTTACTGACTCATGAACCCTTGCAGAAAACAAGTGAAGGCTGAGGTCAGAGCCACCTGAGCTGAGTTGCTATGAGTCAGAGGATCTCAGTGCAAAAGTTGCTAGCAATAGCCCTGTGGTAAGTGTGTTAAAGGGGAGAACATCTTAGCACTGAATTATTTTTGGAGAAAATAACTCTAAATTTACACCAGAGTTTTCCTTTGCAGGAGATTTTAGTCTTTGCTGGGCTATGCTACACTTAGGATCTCAGGACTGCAATACGGTTTTTCTCTTGTCTGATTTCATTTCAGTCTAGAAAAACATCATTTGAAAGGAAACTTTAAGCATAATTGTAAGTATTTGCTGAACAACCTTGTATTAATGGCCTTTCTGAACAAAGGTGGCTCTGAGTACATGTGTATTTTTCTTTCTTTGTTGCTTCTGGTCGTATTACTCAACTAGGAATGAACCTTAACACAGTTTGCATAAAACTGTGGAATAGGATTACAGGGACACTTGACAATATGTAAAAAAGTGTGAATGATTATGTTATACAGCACAAAATTCTCAAGGCTCAAAAATTCTCCAGCTCCTTATTTCAGGATTACTTCTCTGTGGCAGTTTTGAAGATTCATATTTGTCTCTGTGTAATGGCTACAGAAGTCTTTCTGCCAAAGAGGAAGAACAGGCTTGGAAATCAGCTTGGACAACTTGTATGGCTCTGCCAGGTTGTCTTCTTAAATTTTCAGGATAGTCATGCCCATTTATATTTCTCCAGAGAAGTCATCCCTCTTTTGGGTGGAAAGAAACCCAGCATCCACGCAGCCTGCTCTGTGGCTTCCCTTATTCATGATGAAGCAGAAGTAACTAAGGAGGCAAAGTTGAAACTCGGTAAAGTAAATGGGTTTTGCAATTTACTAGACTTCTAAATATTGGGTATTTATTGAGTAATTGGGAGTGGAGGTGTGTGTGCTCATTTTTAATCCAGACTCTATTACGTTCTATAAGGAATTCTCCTGCTTATGCATCTAACATGGAAAGGTGCTGAGGGCATTCTTCAGATTAAGTGTTTCAGCTGCTGCAATGAGGTGTGCAATAATCTTACCTGTAAGTGAACTGACCAAGTGAGTGTCAGAGGCAGAGGTGGGCCAGCTAGAAGCTTTGCCATGCTGGTCAGTTGGTGCATAGTGTGTGCTTGAACTGTTTGGATGATGTGCAAATGTTGTCCTAGCCTTCTCATTGGGCTTTCTTATAAGTGAAAAAACTGCATTCTTGTTCTTCTACCTCATCTCTATCATGCACTATTTAAAGGGTTAGATCTTAGGCTTAAAGATTTTTTTTTTTATCCGCCAGAGCCTGTAGAATAATCAAATAGTTCATCTGGATATAGTGGACATGTTGTATTCTCCAACCTTTCTCCATTATAGTTCTCTTCATAAGGAGGTTTCTGTGGAAGCAATCCTCCAACACTGTGTTATTGCCTGAAGATGCCTTTCTGCCCTCTTAAAAGATTTATTAGCTAAAGCATCTTAAATTTTCTCTTCTGAGTTTCCATTCCACTTGGGATAGCATTTTTATGAGACTTCCTGATAGCATGATCACAGGTCAGGTGTAAGGTGGATGGATATCTCAACTGTGATGATGGAGGCATATTTGGATGGATAGACTACTTTCAATTTGTTTCCCATCCTTCCTTTTTACCTTTCTACGCATATAGCTAATTAGTAATAGTGTTAGTAAAATCACCAAAAAGATTTTCACTCCATGGGTGAAGGTGTAGCAGCACCTTACTCCTGTGATGAGCAAGAGAGTTTTTAGCAGCACTGGAACATCTTCACCTTCTCAGTTGTCAAAAGGTGCAGAAGAAGTGATGCTTTCCTTAGTTTCTAAATGGTTTATCTACCAGAGGCTTGAAGGCTATTGTTGTCCCTTCAACATTGCTTTCAGACTTTAAAATCTGAGACAGATTGTGATTCATGTCTTTTAATCTACCTGGAGGACAGTGACAAATGGTCTGTACAGGGATATGTGCTGTTGATCTCCTCTGTCCATCCCCTGGAAGAAGGGATTGAGCACAGTAGCATAAAGTTTGCAGATGATGTCTAATTGGAGGGCAAGCCTGCCATGCAGAGGGATCTAGGCAAGCTGCAAGGGGCTACCAAGGACCTTGGGTAATTCAACAAGGATAAATGGTAAATCCCTACCAGCGATGTGTAATGTGCCTGACCACCCAGTGAGCAAATCTGCCAGAAAGACTCCAGTATCCCCAGCCTTGGGGAGCTAAGCATGAGCTGGTCCTCTGCCCCGGCATCTAGAGCTGTCTAAAAACAGGTGGAGGGAGGTGATACACCTCTCTCCTCCCTGCCTAACGTGACATGCAACCTGTGTTAAGGTTATCTGAAACTTCCCTGTTTAGCTAAATCTTCATATCTTCTGTGGTAAGTATGTCTTCAGAAGCTGTCATCCTGGCAGAAACAATTCACTCTCAGGTCAATTCACTGTGACTTGTTTCTGTTGCTGCCCTTAAATTAATCTTTTCAGGGGTACATGTAACAAATTGGAGAACTGCTTTTATTGTGACCAGAATTTTAATTTTCATCTTCTGACTTCAGTATCTCTTCCTCTTGAAACAGTGTCAATGTAAGGTTGGAGCCGTCTCTACCATTCAGCTTGGTTTAATGCATTCCTGCAATAAAGCTTATAAGGGCACAGTATCAGTGTATGGTGACCACACAAACTCCTCTGTCCATCAGTTTTCTTCTGCAGCAGACCACAGAATCTGTATAACAAGGCACATGTAACAAATACAGGTAAATTCCAGCTCTTCTACAGCATTATTTTTTCTTAAATAGGATGCTTAGTTTGTTAATGTGTTACAGACCTAAAATTGTTATATGCCCATATAAAGAAGGGATCTGCTTTTTTTTTTTTGAGGGAAGATTATTCATTTCCTGGCTCTGAATAT
This sequence comes from Clamator glandarius, assembly GCA_033459285.1. Classification (NCBI taxonomy): domain Eukaryota; kingdom Metazoa; phylum Chordata; class Aves; order Cuculiformes; family Cuculidae; genus Clamator; species Clamator glandarius. Next base: position 2,087,462 of record JAUNZM010000035.1, on the reverse strand, counting down.
CAGGCAAGACTGTTTTCTGACACATTATTTCTTTGAAGGTTTTATATTGCAGGAAAGCTTGCAATTCTCAATACCCTCTCCATTCCCTGCAAACATTTAGAACAGCTATTTTCTCCTTCAGATGACAATTTTCATTTCAAGCAGGCTACAAGAGGTCATTTAACTAATTTATGTGGAGATGAGGGAGAGTTGGTGGCACAGGCTTGAGAAATCAGGGAGGTATGCAGCAAATAAGACTGCAAAAATAGTTGATGAAGTGCCATTGCTGTCAGCATTTGCAACTGTAGATTAAGGTGTTCACATCCTAATTTAGCCTTGTGCTTGAGGCACACCATTAACCTCCTGACAGCTACTAAAGTGCATGCACTGTGGATCATCTGATCATTTTTCCCCCAAATGTTGACTGTTTAAGTGCTGCAGTAGTGTTAAAACTCTCTGGCCACAGGCTCCTGTTCCAGTTTTAAACTAGGGAGATTATATGGAGATACAGAGCTGATGCTATTGAAAGGGGCAGCATGTCATCTCTGAAACAGACAACATTCCCAACTATTGTCACATACATCAACAGCCTGGCTTCTCCTCTCTAACCTGTGTATTTCAGCAAATTCCAGAATAATAAAAATTCAATGAGTAATTCTCCTGCTTATGTAGTGTTATTCCAGGAACTGTACTCTGCCGATGCCAAAGCTTGGCATAGATTTTTGCTCCAACTCTCGCCCTGCTTTTAAGCAGATTTAACTATCACACATAAAGGGTGGATTATGATGTGTGTGATATTTGTTTACTGTTACAGTTTTGTGTTGAATTTGATATTTGAAGGCTAGGTGTTGTTATAAGCCTTACCTGCATTTATCTTGATATAGAATGAGTAATATAGTATCATTTTCTCAAGCTGTGCATCAGTATTTTATGGATTCCCTGAAATGCTTTGTTTAAGTATGTTCAAATCCAGCCAATAAAATGCTTTCATAAAAGTTAAACTAAATCCTGAGATTTGATGGACACTCAAATGTGAGATCCCATATGAGGTACGGTAAGACACAATGGAGAAACAGCAGCTGTGTGCTGTTCTGTACCCAGGCAACAGTGGCAGCACCTTTCCTCCTCTTCAACTTTTTGCAAATTAATTTCAGAGCAGGTTTTCGCTTAAAATGGTCAGAAAAATGTTTCCAGTGGGATTTGCTATATAAGTTGGTTAGATTCAACTATTTCTGAGATCCAAGGGTTTGCAGAATATTTTGATCCAGTCAGTATTTCTCTGAGTGGGAAGACAATATCACCTTGTTCTCATTGCTCTGTCTTGAACTTGCTGTAGTTTTCAGCACCCTCTTGCTGTGGAAGAAGCTTTTTGCCAAGGTGCAAGTCTGAACATATCTGTTAAGTGTAACATTTCTTCCTGCTTCCTCTGCCAACACTTCTCCCTGTGTTAGGACATGATAAATGTTAGCAAGTGCATTAAAGTTCTCATCTCCATGAGAGGTTTCTGTGTTTCATTTGGGAACTTGCTTTATAAGGAAAGATTAGGCTAACTGGGGTATGTCTTGGATTCCTTGGCCCTTGGTGTTTGTGTAGTGACTAGTGAGTTCCAGAAGGGTGAATGAAAATCAAAGTATCTGTGCTGGTGATCTTGTCCTTTCAGCTTGTGAGCTGTATTCAGGCTGGATGTACCTGCTAAAGGTTTGCTTCGTAGTTTGAGGTCCATAAGGGAGCTATGTCACAACTCCCACCTGAGATGAGTCAGCTTGTCACTGGGTGAGTCACCCCCAAAGCAGTGACTGCTCCAGTCTTCCCTTAGTTGGGTACTGGCAATTGTATCATGAGGACATGGTCCCTGCCGAGAGTACCAGAGTCGTAATTCACAGGCTGAACTTCTTAGGTATTTTTTGTAAAAGACACTGGGAACCTGGATATTTATCCACGTGAAAGAAGTATGATTACATGACAGTTCTTGGAAGTATATTGAAAAAGTATATATGAAAAAGACAAAAACCTTCTACAGGGGAAAACCACTCAGAGAATTACTCAGAAGCTACTACTATAATGAAATTACTCTTCCATGACTGGGAAAAGTGGAAGATGGTGTTTTCCCTATACTTTCTTTACCATGATCTTCTCGTTTAATCATGTGACCTGTTAAAGGTGCCTGAGAAAAGGCTGGCAAGCTCTGAGTCTGCTTTGGCTCCCTTTGACACTGTACTATCCACAGTGCCATTATCCTGAGCTGTCCTAGGGTTATGACTTGCTTTTCAGTAAAAAGATATTTCTGGTGATCTCTGCACAGAGGTGGTGGCAAGGTAAGATTTTGGATTTTTTGATCATAATTCTTAAAATAATCACACTCCATCTCTCCTCTACCTGATGGTCCACCTCCATGTCCTCCACCTGATGGTCCACCTCCATGTCCTCTATCTCCATGTCAACCTCCATCTCCATGTCCACCGCCGTCTCCTCGTCCCCCTCCGTCTTCTCCATCTCCATGTCCACCTCTGTCTTCTCCATCTCCATATCCATGTCCACCTCCATCTTCTCCATATCCACCTTCATCTCCATGTTCTCCATCTCCATCTCTCGCTTTCAAAGTTGAGGCTTGCAGGGCTCAAGCTCTGCCCTCTGACCTTTTCTCTCATTGCTGAGCAACAGAGCTTGGCCATGCCCCCTGTTCCTGGCGCCCCCACCCCCCCCAACTCTCCCATCCCCTCAGCCTAGGGCCATGCAGGACCACTTCTTCCATTGGCCATGGGAATAGTTGTACTCAATGATCCTGGAGATCTATTTTATTACATTGCTGTTTCCTTGTTGTTGTTACTATTATTATTGTTTCTTTAAAGCTGTAGTTCTAGTTTCCAACCCACAAGTCTTTTTCCTCCACTTCCTTCTCCCCTTTCCATGACAGGGTGCTGGTTGACGAAAAGCTCGACATGAGCTGGCGGTGTGCGCTCGCAGCCCAGGAGGACGGCTGCATCCCAGGCTGCATCGGGGGAAGCGCGGGCAGCAGGGCGAGGGAGGTAATTCCACACATCTGTTCCTGTTTTGTGAGACCTCACCTGGGGTATCGTGTCCAGTTCTGGACTCCTCAGTGTTAGAAGGATATGGAGCTGTTGGAAGGGGTCCAGAGGAGGCTACAGTGTTTCTTCTTGCACAGTGGTTTTCAGGATGTCAGACTTTGCTTATGGTCTAGTTTGAGTTAAAGTTGAATCAGTTTTCTAACCGTTCAGCTAGCTTTGTCTAAGTAACTCCATTTTCTGAAAGTTAACTGCGTATTTTTCATACAGTGTTTCTCTCTGGAGGTGGTAATGTGGGCACCGGCATGCAGAAAGGTCATAATTTATACTTATTCCTATAGAAATCAATGCCACTCTCGAGCTGGTGGAATGCTGTAAGCAAAAGGGGTGAAAAAGGATCGCCCCTGCAGGGAGGAGTAAACAAGACAGATGACCCAAACCTGACCAACAGAACAACCCATTCCACATATGTCATACCTAGTATAAAACTGAGGGATCATGAGGATCAAGGTCTCTTCTTTGATGGCCAGTGTCCAGACACTGTCTTTTTGCCCCTGATCCCAGATCCATGTGTTATTGAATCCAGTTCCTGAGCCCAGCTCCCTCCTGCAGCTGAGTCCAGCCTTTTCCCCATACCTGCTCTGTAGCACCTGTGGTGATGTAATCATCAAGGGGTGGGGGCAATTTCATAAATTTGTATGTATTTTATTACTTTCTTATTAATAGTATTTTCTTTATTCTCATTATTAGTTTCATTGTTAAAGCTGTTTTAGTTTCCTACTTAAAAGTCTCTTTCTGTCATTTCCCTTTCCTCTTTCTGGGAGAAGCGACTGGGAGCATAACTGCTCACTTTTGGCTGCCAGTCAGGCTGGGGATAAACAGGGACAACTAAGAAACAGCAGACATTACTGTGAGCTTCTGCAAATAATTGTTCAGGAGAATTGCAGCCTGCAGGTGCTGAGTTTTCTCACACTGATTTTAGCCAAGCATGTAAGTTATACTTAGCCATAAAAAGTCTTGGGTCGCACCAGTGGATTTAAATGCAAAATGTAAATATATGTATGTTCAATGACTGGAAATGCTGTCAAGAAGTACTTGACAAGTATTGTATAAGTTAAAGTAGTGAATAAATACTATCAAGAAATAGTTATTTGTGTCTGTCTAGAAAATTCTTATTACATCCCCTGACACACTGCTGTAGAAGAAGGCTCGGATACATCTGATATGTACAAATCCTGCAAAAGTTCAAGAGAAAATATCCCTATCTTAACTGCTTGTTGAGGTAGCTGTGCATAAGAGTCAGGTGACTACAGAGTGGCTTAGACTAGTTTATAGATGGGCCGGGACAAAACTGACTCCAGGACACTGCTTTTTCTATTCTAGATAAAGGTAAAGTATACTATTAAATAACAATTGATTGAAAAGAATATTTCATCAGGCCTGTGTTGGGTGGCAAGCATCAGTGCTGCTAACTGCCCACTACAATGTACTATTTGTTTCTTTTAATAAATTTCAGTAGTTTCCTGGTATGGAATAGTATATGCATGCACAGATCACAGTATTTCATCTATAGTGGCCAAAAACAGCAATTCTCCTTCCACCACATGCTGGGAAGATAATTTCCAATATATTCTCCAGCATTTTGTCTTGGGATATGTGTTGTGGTTTGCTCTGTAGTCATTTGTTTGGTTACTTAAATTCAAGTGGTTTCTGTGCAAGTCTAAACCTGATTTTCACTGCCCACATCAGGCACTTTTCTAGCTAAATTATGCTAGCACAACATTATAGGAGATTTGTCCCCATGCTTATAGAGTGGTGCTTCCAGTTCTCCAAGGTGAAGTATTTTGCACCTGGTGATGGTGGTGGTGGAAATTGAAACTCTGAAGGCAGAAAGCCAAGCAGAAACTTATGGGGTCACAATAAGAAGGCTTTACAATTTTCTGAATGTTAAGGGATTGTGCAGTGCATCATGAATCAAGTCTTGGTTCCAGGGCTGATCTTCAGTCTGTAATTCCTTTTCTCTCCTCTGAAGAGTCAGGGGATAGCTCACTGCTTGCCTAATCAGCCCTGCATGTTTCCAAAAAGACAGTACTTCCTCAAGCAAGAGAGATGAAACTCTCTCTGCAGCCCAGTTCAGGAATGACAACCAGTTAACAGGAGGAAAACAGAGCTGGGGGCAGACTTGTGGGAATAACCCTAGGTAAATGACAACTAGCAGAGAAACTTATATTTTTCATGTTGATGTAATAAAGACTTAAAAAAATTCATGTTTTCATTAAAAGATGTGAATGTGTTTGAAAACAGAAGTGTGACTTCCCATGTGACAGAGTCACTCCTGGATTTTCTGATGAGGAAAGCAGTTTGCTTATACTTCAACAGTGCTAAGTGACAGTCTGGGTGTAAATGAGAATTAAGTGTAAACACTTTCAGTATGTGGAACTTTGATTCCTTAGGCTTGTTTCAGATTATTGAAAAAAAATGCCCTATCCTGAAGACCTAGAGTTCAAGGACTCACTTGCTAAAGAATGTAATGTTAGTAAAAAAAAAAGTGGAAGTTTTCCCAGTAGTTCAATAAGGAATAAATGTTTTTCTCCTGTTCCCAGGATTCTTGGGCTTTCTGGGTGGATAGCTAAAAGCAGATATCTTCTGAATAACATTATAAGATGCTGACACCTGTGCTTAAACCTCCAGCCAGTTAATATTGTTAAGTAATACTCATTCTAGAGACTACCAACCGACTTTATCCTTTGAGGTATTTATATTTGAGGTATTTTGACTTGTATTGTGATTGTGAGGCTCTGCTTTCCACTAAAGACTGATTGTCTTTTATTAATGCATTAAATTTGGTTTTCTACTGGCTTTACCTTTACGGAATTGTTCATAAAATGTATTTCTGATAAGAAAACTAGGCTGTAGAGTCCATTACACCTTCCTGGGGAGAAGGAGAATTTCCTTGTCCAGTGATGTGGGATACTTCATGTTAAACATGACATTAAGTGTGTAAACTGCTCCATCTGCATTAAAAGTAACAGAGCGTTTAGAGGTTTTAGAAGCAATCTTAATGGGAGAGATATCTGACAAGGATGTAAGATGGGGAAGGGGTAATTTAAAAAACAAACAATAACCTCCACAATAACAGCTCTCATGAAGCATGGCCATGGTTCAGATTATAGCCCAGATGCAAAGATTTCTGTCAATATTCTCCAATGGACAAATCAACTTTTCTGAGAAAAAAAATCACAATTATTCTAATGTGCTATGTTTCTGTTCTATTTTTTTCATATCCAATGACATTATTATGCTTCTCATTGCTCTGTTACATGGATTTCAGTCTGCTTTTGTGATATACCATTAGAGAAGGTTACCAAGGATGTGATGTTAGGAAATCTTCAGGCAGCAGTGTGTCAAGTAACAGTTTCTATACTGATTTTGAACCACAGTCCAGAATGCTACTTCTGATCACATAGGCAAACAGAAGCTTAAATAACAATGAATTCAGTATAAAGTTAATATTGCTAGGCTTTTGCACAGCAAGGTTCGTTAGTTTTCACTTTAGGGATCCTCTCATAAAACCACAGGGCTAATGGAGCAGTTGTTCGCCTTCATGGTCTTGCATTAAGAGGCAATGCAGAAAGATTGTTTTCTTAAAACATTTTTCTCCAGCCTACATTGTACAAAATACTACTGTCTTCATATCCTGCTATATGCTGTTATACATGTATGCCACCATATGCTTATGTGTATTTATATGAAGATGCTACTGGTTTTGCTGACGTGAAACTTCTCTCAGTGCCAAAATCTACTTCCATATCACTTTACAAAACATGTTTGTTTCCTTTCCTGATCACCATCTTAATGCTTGAAAGCCTGCAACTACAAGTGTTTATTCTCCTTAAAAGCCTATGTAGTATTGTTTTACCTATTTGAGCTATTTGTTAATTATTTGTCTGAATAAGACCCATGAGTCCTAGATAAGGCAAGGCCTCACTGAGACAAGTACTGTGTAAAAATCCCTGCTTTAAAGAGTTTAAATATAAACTGTATTCCTTTGATCAACAATACACAATGGACTGCTGTGCCAATCTTGGTCCCCTCTGAAGCTGTCAGGCTTCTAATTTAGCCTCTATTTGATCCTGTAAATTGCAGAATGGAAGCCTAGATCAACAAGATGACTGAGATGGGATGAAGGAGAAAAGTACAGTGGAAATAAGGGCAACAAAAATATGGAATATTTCTATAACTAAGCAATGACTAAATAATAATAGAAAAATGAATGGAGATATGACAGATCCACAGTCATAAATGATATGGTGAATGACAATAGAGGTAGTATGTTAACTCTTTAGCACAAGAACTACAAGGCATCATGGTATCCTAGTAAGTGGCTAGTAGGTGTGCAGAATCAGTTATATACACTGGTCTGTATTACCCTTTCCCAAACATCACACTTGCTTTTTTCTGTAAACAAGTCATTGCCCTTCCTTGAGTAGCTTGTCATGGCCAAACTCTTGAACAGCAAATGACATGTCCTTACTGTGCCAGCCAGTCAAATCTATTCCCTCAGCTATTACCAAAGACTATTTCCTACTGGTCTTCCTCACATCTGCCTGCCCTGGGAGCTGCTGTTTCTCTTACACTGAAGCCAGAATAACTAACTCAAAGGTATAGAAAGCCGTACAACAAAGTTGGAATAAAATAAATAAAGTTAAGAAAAGGCTAAAACCAGATGCAGAAATAAATTCCAGTTATCCATAAATGTGCAGATAACTTTGGCAATGGATGTTGTATAGTAGTAGATGCATTAAGGGCACAGGAGGCCAGAATAAAGGAAGCTTTCATGATTGACATCTTGTCTCCTTTGGATCCACTGAGATAAAATAAGGGAGTGCATTCAGACTTAATTCCTAGGCCAACAAGACATACCCTACATAAACTATGGAAAGCTCTTTCTTCTGAAGGAGCACTGGCAGACTGAAGCACAGGAAGACACAGCAAGTGCTCTCAAGTGTTAAGAACTAAACAATGGTTTTGTACTGGTTAATTTTTGAAAGGATCCAAGCACCAGCCTTTGTCATGAAGGTCAACAGATCTTTGAAAAGCCTTTAAAATCAAGTCATGATGTGTCATCTCTGCACAATGTACTCTGTAGGTTTAAAGTGCTTGATCCTGTCTTCCTTCTGCTTCAAATGCCTGTAGGTTTCCCCTAGTTATGCAGGAGACTGTAGACTATACCCTGTAGAGCCAAATTTTAATACATGGACCTGTCATGCTTGCAGTTTTCTTCTGAATCCATGCATTTTTGACAAGTTATCACTATCTTTGCACAAAGCACAGATTTGGAAAGTTACATAGAAATCAGATAATGACCTAGAGAAAGCTGCAGAAATATAAGTAATACAAACACTTTTTGTGATAGAAATATCTGTACAGTGCACATAACTATATTCTGCATACTGAATAGATTTTCTTCTTTGAGAATCAATGGGTAACTTTGAGCAACAGTACCTGCCAAGACAGTATAATCATCACAGCTGTCAGTAAAGTCTACTTTAATGTGTCTTGAAAGAGTGATTAATGGGTTTTGACAATATCATTGCATTTCGTATTTAATCAGATTATGCATACGTTAGGAATGGTGCACTCCTAACATCTGCAGTCAGATCCCATGTTCTGCATCCAGATCATCAGTTTGGCAGGAGTGTGTGGCATGGTGTATGGAGGCTTTTGTCAAGTTAAAGCTATGTGCTTTCTGTTGTGTTTTAAAATTGGATGTGTTCACCTGTGTGTATATATGTATGCTAATAGTCGTCTTTCCTGATGAAAATCCCACTATGACAAAGCATATAGCCTGAAGACAAACTAAACTGAGTATTTTCCTGAAGGGGAAGGCTGGGGTAATTGAGCATTAGTACATATACCTCAGTATATGTGTGCCTAATGCTTTATTACCAGCTACACTAGGCGCTTCTTGTGTGACTTCTGCCAGGCTGGTTGCAGCCTAGTCTTATGCGCTTGCTTTATTTTTCACTAGACCTCACATTCAGTGGAGTTAGTAGTTTGGCTGGTAGTGCTTTCCTTTGTTGTGGACTGTGGGAAGATGGAGGCAACATCAAGTGCTACTGGGGAGGAGGTTTATCTGTACAACAGAAATATAGAGGCTTATGATTTGAAGCTGATAATATACATAAGTGAGCATGAAATACATGGGAGTCTCCTCCTGGAAATACAAGGAAGAAAGCTGATGTACTTCAGGTAAAGGCTGACCCAACACATCTTTTATAATAATTCTGCTTTGACTTACTTCTGAAACAAAACAAATTGTATAAGTAATATCTACATTACTGTTTTAATTTCTTTCACCTCCACTGTCAAAACCCTCCTCAATGAGAAAGCCTGAGCATGGTATCAGAAATACACATGGGCCAATAATTTTAAAAATTCCATTTAGACAATTTTTTTTTTTTTGGTACTCATAGCATGAAGAACCTCTCCAAATGCTGCTGGGGTTTTATTCCTTGGTGCTCCTACTATGCTGTACGGTGGCTGTTTATGAGGTAGTCCTTGTTGTGCAGGAGCAGATAGAGACAGGCATTGGAGTTGAACATGGGATGTACAGTACAGTGCCCACAATAGTTTTGGTTCTCCTACACACCCAACAGGGAGGTACTCACTGAGCAGTCTCCCTGATAGCAGGCCGGGGATGCAGCAGAGGATAAACTGTGCTCTGGAGTGAAATAAGCTACTGCTGACACTACACAGCAAGAAACAATCATGTTTTCGAGTAGGCTCATTCGCTCATCTTTGCAGTTATGTCTCATGGCTTAAAAGAAGAGTATGAAAGCACACCACAGGATGAGTGTGAGCAGGAGCTAAGTGTGAGTCTTTATTGTACAGTTGAACACAGTCTCCCTAGGATTTGTTGGACTGCCACCATTGCTACATGAGTGTTACTCCTCTGTTACCCTACAGAGCACTCCCTGGGGCATGTGGGAACAGAGCTTGAAAGCAAGCTGCAGCTTTCATGGGGAAAAATGATTTCTAGTTTTCTCTCACTCATTTCTTCTTCCTGTCAGTGGCTTCATGATATGCAGGGTCTTAAGAAATCTCATACTCCTTTTGGAAGATGAGGTCTCTACTTTAATACACTGAGAAGAATTAATTTTCCATTTAAATACCAGCTCACATCCCAGACTGGCTGCATGACCATCAGCAGGGTGATTTTGTTTTCAGGAAAACAAATCATCTTATTTGCTCTGTGAATCTTTAAAGTGGAGGATTATTGTTTTGGTTTTTTTAAAATAAAAAAGTATTTAAAAAACATTCCAGCCGACAAAAACAAAATAACAGCCTATAATTCCCTTGTCATGACTATTGTGAAAAGTAGTATGTTATTGGACAGGCTTATGCCACCTCTTGGTGTCTATTTACCTTAAGAAGTGTCAAAATGCATCCAAATGGCCATGAACAATGCAGGGAGTGGCTTTGACTGAGGAATAATTACATACTGGTAACAAAAAACAGATATGTCCCTGCTTGTAGGAGGGGGGTTGGAACTAGATGATCTTTAAGGTCCCTTCCAGTCCTAATTATTCTATGATTCTGTGATTCTATGATATTGGTGTCATGGAACAAAACCACTGACTCTCTGAGATGGAACCAAAACTAGCAATTATTGGTTTCAAGAAACAAGTGTCCATAAAGTTTATAGGTTTGGATGTCAGAGGAGTTGGCTCACACTTAGTTACAGAATAGTGAAAACCATTAAGTGGTGACAACATTACTGCAAGGGTTACCTAAAAGCTTTTAGGTTTCAGTGGAGGGAGGGGAGGATCCTGGAGCACATGTTCACTCACACACTAAAGTGAGAGCACTCAGCTTCGAGGAGATGTTGGTGATAGATATCTCTGCCATAGGGAGGACCTTTTGCTGCAAGTATCCTTCTCCAAGGAGGATTCAAAATAGTCTCTGACAGAGGTTCCACTTATACCCAGGTAGGATCTGGGTTCTTGATCATACGTGGTCATGGTGACAGTTCTTGGTTGGAGTGGTGTCTGAGGCAGCATCAAGGTAAGGTATGTTATTTAAGTCACATATCACCTACACTATGCCTCAGACCAACTGCCTCTCAGGGGCAGATGCACCTGCCACAATCAGGGGTGCATAATTTGGTTAGATAAATTGTCAATCTCAAAATCAGAAGGGGGAAAGGACAATCTCTTATTCAACAATGTCATCTCCAAAATGGTCTTAAGGATTTACTCCACATTTTTGTAATTTCTGGGGTTTTTTTGTTTATTTGTTTGTTTGTTTTTTTTGCAGTAAGGCTGAAGTCCTGTTACAGGAGATCTTTCACCCAAAGTGGAAAAGCTGCCTATTCAGGTGATTTATTAGTCAAAACTAGGGAAAGACAAAAAACAAAGCTGAGGAGGCTGAGGGGAGACCTTATTGCTCTCTATAACTACCTGAAAGGAAGTTGTAGAGAGGAAGATGCTGGCCTCTTCTCCCAAGTGACAGGTGATAGGACAAGAGAGAATGGCCTCAAGCTGCACCTCAGGTGGTTACAGAGAGCAATGAGGTCTCCCCTCAGCCTTCTCTGCTCCAGGCTAAACAACCCCAGCTCTCTCACCCATTCCTCATAAGAGACTTGTTTTCCAGCCCCTTCACCAGCTTCGTTGCTCTTCTCTGGACTCGCTCCAGAGCCACAACATCCTTCTTGTGGTGAGGGGCCCAGAAATGAACACAGGATTCTAGGTGCAGTCTCACCTGTGCCGAGTACAGAGGGAGAATAACCTCCCTGGACCTGCTGGTCACGCCGTTTCTGATACAAGCCAGGATGCCACTGGCCTTCTTGGCCACCTGGGCACACTGCTGGCTCATGTTCAGTCGGCTGTCAACCAACACCCCCAGGTCCTTCTCCTCCTGGCAGCTTTCTAGACAGACTTCTCCTAGTCTGTAGCACTGAATAGGGTTGTTGTGCCCCAAGTGTAGGACTCTGCATTTGGCCTTGTTAAACCTCATGCCATTGGACTCTGCCCAGTGTTCCAGCCTGTTCAGATCCCTTTGCAGAGCCTCCCAACCCTCCAGCAGATCCACACTTCCACCCAGATTAGTGTCGTCCCCAAACTTACTAAGGGTGCACTCAATGCTTTCATCCAGGTCATTGATAAAGACATTGAACAGAACTGGACCCAGCACTGAGCCCTGGGGAACCCCACTTGTAACTGGCCTCCAGATGGAGTTAACTCCATTAAGCACCACTCTCTGGGCCCGGCCATCCAACCAGTTTTCCATCCAGGAGAGTGTGCACCTGTCCAGGCCAGAGGCTGACAGTTTCCTAAGCAGAATGCTGTGAGAAACTGTGTCAAAGGTTTTACTAAAGTCCAGGAAGGCCACATCCACAGCCTTTCCCTCATCCAGCAGCCAAGTCATTTGGTCATAGAAGGTGATCAGGTTTGTTTGGCAAGACCTGCCTTTTGTGAACCCATGTTGACTTGGCCTGATCACCCGGTTCTCTTGCATGTGCTTCATGATAGCACTCAAGATCACCTATTCCATGACTTTCCCTGGCACTGAGGTCAGACTGACAGGCCTATGGGCACAACATCAGCCAGCCTCCAGTCCAGTGGAACTTCCCCAGTCTTCCAGGACTGTTGGAAGATGATGGAAAGGGGTTTTGCCAGCACATCCGCCAGCTCCTTCAATACCCTCGGGTGAATCCCATCCGGCCCCATAGACTTGTGGGTGTCTAGTCGGGCTAGCAAGGCTCTGATCACCTCCTCTTGGACCACGGGAGCCTCATTTTGCTCCTCTAGCTCCGGGGAAGAACTTTCTTTACAATTAAAGACCAAGGCAAAGAAGGCATTAAGTACCTCAGCCTTTTCCTCATCCCCTGTCACTGTTGTTCCTTCTGTGCCCAATAAGGACTGTATGGTCTCCCTAGTCCACCTTTTATTATTTATATATTTATAGAAAGATTTTTTGTTATCTTTCACAGACTTCGCTAATATGATATCTAGTTGAGCCTTAGCCTTTCTGATTTTTTTTCTCTACACAATCTCACTCCCCTCCTGTAGTCCACCCAAGAGGCCTGTCCCCTCTTCCAGAGCCCATACATCTCTCTTCTTCTTGATATCACTCAAGATCTCTCTGTTCAACCAAGCTGTTGTTTTCCCCTGCCAGCTTTTTTTCTAGAACATGGGGATGGCTTTCTCCTGAGCTGATAGGATCTCCTTTCTGAAGAGCTCCCAGCCCTCATGGGCTCCCTTGCCCTTAAGTATTGTCTCCCATGAGACTTTGCCAACCAGCCTTCTGAAGAATTCAAAGTCTGCCCTCTAGAAATTAAGTGCTACTGTCCTGCTAACCACCCTCTTCACTTCACCTAGAAGTGAAAACCCTATCATCTCATGATCGCTTGGTCCTAGGCGTCCTCCTACTGCCACATCCCCCACAAGGCCTTCTCTGTTCACAAACAGCAGGTCCAGGAGGGCACCTTCCCTTGTTGGTTCATTCACTAGCTGTGCAAGGAAGTGTCTTCCACACACTCCAGGAGCCTCCTAGACTGCTTCCTTTGTGCTCTATTGTACTTCCAGCAGATATCAGGAAGATTGAAGTCTCCCACAAGAACGAGAGGCATTGATCTAGAGAATAACCCCAGCTGTTTATAGAAGAGCTCGTCAGCTGCTTCTCCTTGGCTGGGTGACCTGTAACAGACTCCCATCACAAAATCTACCTTCTTATGGGCTCCTCTGATTTTAACCCACAGGCACTCAAACTCCTCATAGCCACAATCCATCTCAACAGTGTCCAAGTCCTCCCTTACAAAGAGGGCTACCTCACCTCCTCTCCTACCCTTCCTATCCCACCTGAAGAGTTTGTACCCCACCATATCTGTACTCCAGTTATATGAGTCATCCCACTATGTTTCTGTGACAGCAATGACATCATAGGCTCTTTGCTCTACAACAGCTTCCAGCTCTTCCTTCTTATTCCCCATGCTGCGTCCATTGGTGTAAATGCACTTCAGCTGAGCTGCTGAGCCTTCAGCCCTCTTATAGGGAATAGAGTTCATTCCCAATTGCCTGGTAACTGCAGTACCTTGTAGCAGAGTGCCTGTATCTCCCCTACCACCTCCAGGTGTGTTCACCCCCACTTTCTATGTGGTGCTTTACTGGTGGTCCTCTCCAGCACACCCTCTCTGAATCATCAGTGTTCCATGTCCAGGCTTGCTTCTGTCTAGCCCATTCTGCAATGAGCATTTGTCATGCATGCAGCTTTGGCAGTGCTGATGCTACATTGAATACATCTGAGACTAGTTTTAGGCTTTGAGCTGCATTGGTGTGCAGTGAGTTTAAAAACATAAAACATCTTCTCTGTGTTTTTCCTGTTAGCCTGCCTCCCTAAGGCATTGCAAACTGCTTTAAAGACTGCAAGATAAAAGCTATTTGAAGAGTAACACCTTGCCTGGCAACAAAATGGCTTGCTGTTCCGCTTAGATCCAGTCACCAATCTCAAATCAAACTTTATTTCAGAACAGCTGCATTTCAAGACCTTGAGTAGGCAATGTAGGACCCTGGCATTGAGATGAGTGTAATATCCCATTTGCTTAGAAGTAACATTAAACCTCCTTTGCCATTGGAAAGCAACCAGTATCATGTCTCATGAGCACAAACCACTACCTTTATTCCAGCAACATCCTGCAGTGCTACTACAGTGAAATACTCTAAAAGAATTTATCTTATTTTTCCCCTTTTTGAGTCCTTGTAAGGCTAGAATCAAGGTCCTGAGAGCCTCATGTTATGTCAAAATTTTACAAAATGGACCAGTGAAAAGAATAGAAATAACTCCCAGTGAAACCAAGTATTTATTATACTGTAAAGCAATATGGTGTCACAGTTTTTAGCAGCACTGACTTAGTAACCTGAATCATTAGTAGCACAACTGCTTGTTCAAGGAAATGAAAAATCTGTATGTATTATTTCAGTGGTATTTAGAACCCTTACTCAGGCTTCTCTGAAAATTGCAGTCAAAATCTGACATACGATGACACTCCACAGTGTATAAAGTCTATGTCTGCAGGAAATTCTGCATCCCTTGTGAGCTTAAATCATCTTTAGAAAAGTGAACTAGATTTGAAGTTTCTGCATCCTATGCCAAACGTATTAACCACACTTTGCATGAGGAAATAAGACAGGGAAAGGAAGAGACCAGTGTGAATGAGTCAAGACTTCCTGATCCAACTAGAGAGCAAGAGGGGGCTGCCCAGGCAGTGCAAGCAGGGGCAGGGAACCTGGGAAGAGTAGGGACACTGTCTGGTTGTGTAGGGATAGGTTCAGGAAGGCCAAGGTGCTAGAGCTAGAGCTGTATTTGACAAGGGAAGTGAAGACTAACAAGAAGGGCTTCTACAGGTATGCCAGTCAGAAAAGGAAGGTTAAAGAAAGTGTACCCCCACTGATGGATGAAAATGGTGACCTTGTATTAACCGACAAGGAGAAGAATGAGGTACTAAACAACTTTTTTACCTCAGTCTTCATGGGCAACTGCTCTCCTTGCCCATCCAGATCAATTAACAGCAGGATGGGGACCAAAGGGATAAAGCCCCTCCCACTGTAGGGGAAGATAAGGTTCGTGACCACCTGAGGAACTTGAACATATGTAAGTCTGTGGGACCTTATGAGTTGCATCCCAGAATCCTGAGGGAACTGGCTGATGTGGTGGCCAAGCCACTTTCCATGATATTTGAAAAGTCGTGACAATCAGAATGTTACCTGGAAGAAGGGTAACATTGTCCCTGTATTTAAAAAGGGTAGAAAAGATGACCCTGAGAACTACTGACCTGTCAGCCTCAACTCTGTGCCTGGGAAGATCATGGAACAGATCTTCCTAGAACCTATGCTAAAGCACATGGAGGACAGGAAGGTTATTAGTGGCAGCCAGCACGGCTTCATGAAGGACAAGTCCTGCCTGACCAACCTAGTGGCTTTCTATAACGGGTTGACCACATCAGTGGACACAGGAAAACTAATGGATGCAATCTATCTAGACTTCTGTAAAGCCTTTGACATGGTCCTCCACAATATCCTTTTTTCTAAATTTGAGAGATATAGATTTGATGGTTGTACTGTGCAGTGGATAAGAAATTGGTTGAATGGTTGCATTCAGAGAGTAGTGGTCAGTATCTCGATGTCTGGATGGAGTTGCATGAGAAATGGTGTCCGTCAGGGGTCTGTACTGTGACTGGTGCTGTTTAGTATCTTCACTGATGACAGAGACAGTGAGATTGAGTGCACCCTCAGCAAGTTTACAGATGACACCAAGCTGAGTGATGCAGCTGCCACTCTGGAAAGATGGGTCCATCATCCAGATGGAACTCTACAAGCTAGAGAAGTGGACCTGTGTGAATTTCTTGAGGTTTATCAAGGCGAAATGCAAGGTCCTACACCTGGGTTGGGGCAATCTGTGATTTCAGTACAGGATGGGGGAAGATGTATTTGAGAGCAGCCCTGCAGAGAAGACTTGAGTGTGCTGGTTGATGAGAAGCTCGACATAAGCCAGCAGTATGTGCTTGCAGCACAGAAAGCCAACTGTATCCTGGGCTGCATCAAAAGAAGCACGGCCAGCAGGTCAAGAGAGGTGATTCTGCTACTCTCTTGTGAGATCCCACCTGGAATATTGTGTCCAGTTCTGGAATCTTCAAGATAAGAAGGATATGGAACAGTTGGCATGAGTCTAGAGGAGTGCCATAAGGATGATCAGAGGGCTGGAGCAACTCCCCATACAAGGACAGGCTGAGAAAGTTGAGGTTGTTCAGCCTGGAGAAGTCTCAAAGTAGACCTTCTAGCAACCTTCCAGTAGCTGAAGGGGGCTACAAGAAAGCTGGGGAGTGACTTTTGACAAAGGCCTGTAGTGATTGAACTAGGGGCAATCGCTATAAACTGGAAAGGGACAGATTTAGACTAGATGTATGGAGGAAATTCTTCACAATGAGGGTGGTGAGACACTGGCACAGGTTGCCAATGGAAGCTGTGAATGTCCCCTCCCTAGCAGTGTTCAAGGCCAGGTCAGATGGGGCCTTGAGCAACCTGGTCTGGTGGGAGGTGTCCCTGTCCATGGGTGGCAGGAGGGCTGGAACAGGATGATATTTAAGGTCCCTTCCAAACCAAACCATTCTATGAGTCTGTGATTCCATCACTACTGGTGTTTTTTCTGGACTTTCCAGTTTGTCATTTATCAGTCAATCAGCCATACTTGAAACTAATACTGATGTTTAGCAATTAAGATGTCTGAGCAATCCTGTGGTCTGTAAAGTCCATCAACTACTGTTCTACTTAATGAGGTTTTAACACAGCAATGGTATGAAGACACAATTCCCACGTTTTTTACACTTGAGCATCTTTTGAATTTATTTATCTTCTCTGAGCATTACATATATATATGTATAACTCTGTGTGTGTATATATATACACACATATATAAAGCCTGACCTTTGCAAGGAGTACAAGGATTTTGTGAAAACCAATGAGCATACCAATGCACTATATAAAAGCTGAAATTCGTAACAGCTACAGCAGTGCACAATTGTTTTCTTTTTCAAGGAAATTTTCCATAAAGTAAGAATTGTGTTTCCTCTTATTATGCAGGTACAGTACTTACCGTGGTGGAAAACTTTGAAAAGGATATAGAATAGATTTGACCTTAGAAAAGAACATGATAAATTAGAGTTGCTTTAAAGAATTCAAATTAGATTTGAAAACTGGTTAGTTTGATTGAGCCAGGATTCTTGTACAGAATGGAGAAGATGACAGTAGCAAGTGAGACATTTGGACTATAGAAAGTTCTTTTTACTTTTTCCTGTTTTTTCCTCAGATTGTGTTTACTTATTAGCAAGCACTAGTGAATGACAAGTAGTGGAAAGTTTATACTAGGGAGAAGAATTTTTATACTTTGAAAGGACTTCCTACTAGAGATTTTGTCTTTGCTCACTGAAACTTCAAGACACTGAACTAGTGATCTGTGAAGTTTTTGTTTTCTAAAGGTTACAGAAGCTGAAAGATAGTTTTCTGACAAACTAATAAAGAAGAGCAAAGGAGGCAGGTAACTTGTAGGGATGACACAAAAGGACTAAGCGGAAAAGCTTGATATATTCATTGTCACCATCTGGTGTGAGACGTTGGAGACAAGACCACCTCTTAGATAGTGGGCAGTTTTGTGAGGTGAACACCTCCTGTGAAAAGGCACCCTCCAGAAGCCAGCCCCCACCTAAATCCTTCCCAGATGGACAACCAAAACTGGGTGAGCTGGGTTTTTATAGTCCAATCTTTTACCCAGGATCAGGAGGAAAAGCCTGCAGTCCACAAAAACAAATGGCAAATGTAAGCTGTTACTTAAACTGACCATTTTTCTCAAAAGAGACTGAATCCATCTTCTGATTCTGACTTCTTGATTTACTTTTCATTCCTAGACATTTAGCAAAATGGAAGCATTGGAATGGGGTGAAAAGAAGGAATGGGAGTGAAAGATGAAGGCTGCTAGTACATCTGAAAGCAAATATAGCACAAAGAACTACAACTGCAACAGTTCATCTTTCAGGAGGAATTTTCTGTCTGTAATTCATTTTGGTATTTGAACCTCTATTGGGCAAGAAGAGATCTCCCCTGGTAACTTCTTATTTAGGAAAGGATGAAGTGTGGTCGGAGCAGTGTCCAGTGTCCCCTGCCAAAGTGCTTGAAGATCAGCCTTAACTGGGTCTCCTTGCTAGGGCTTTTGCAGCTGGAAACAACCTGAACTGAAGTTGTCTGGATTTTCACGGGTTCACGATAGGCAGGTCTTGCCAAACAAATCTGATTGCCTTCTATGACCAAATGACTTTACTAGATAAGGGAAAGGTTGTGGATGTGGTCTTCTTGGAATTCAGTAAGGCCTTTGATACAGTTTCTCATAGCATTCTGCTTCAGAAACTGTCAGCCTCTGGCCTGGACAGACGCACAGTCTCCTGGGTGGAAAACTGGTTGGATGGCCGGGCCCAGAGAGTGGTGGTAAATGGAGGTAACTCCAGCTGGAGGCCAGTGACAAGTGGGGTTCCCCAGGGCTCAGTGCTGGATCCAGCCCTGTTCAATGTCTTTATCAATGACCTGGATGAAAGCATTGAGTGCACCCTTAGCAAGTTTGCTGGGTGGAAGCATGGACCTGATGGAGGGTATGGAGGCTCTCCAAAGGGATCTGAACAGGCTGGACTTCTGGGCTGAGACCAGTGGCATGAGGTTTAACAAGGCCAAATGCTGGGTCCTGCACAACAACCCTAAGCAGAGCTACAGAATAGGAGAAGTCTGGCTGGAAAGTTGCCTGGAAGAGAAAGACTTGAAAGCTTTAAAGCTTTCAGAGAACTGTAAACCATGGAAAGCCTTATCACAGCTGTAGCTGCATAGGCTGGGGTGTGCCAGGTCCTTTTTCTATACCCAGCTCCTAGCTGTTATAGAATTGCCACATGGTCTGTCACATGATTTTTCTGGCAATTTCCCCTGCACAGAGAGGGATTTTAAAGCTATCTCAGTGTGTTTCCAGTATGTGACAAGGTTAGCTGCTACTTTCTGCTTTTGTTGAGGAGGGCAAAAAGAAGATATCTGATCTTGATTGCTCTGTACATGTAGTAGTAAATCAAGGGCATAGATGTACACAAAGATGTGTTTTTAAAAAGTCAGCCTCAGTTCATCCTAAATTACTAAAGATAGATTGTTGGTTATTCTATAATAAACAAAATATTTCATTAAGTCTGTTGATTTTGTTGAATGCAATAGTCGAATATGGCTGCAGGACTGGGTCATATGCACATCCCAGCTAAGTCTTTGCTATCTGCAGTGGTAATCAGCACTGGCACACTTCATGGAAAGATGTAACCATCTTGCAAGTCAGTTGTCTATAAAACTTCCTTCTGTGTCTAAATAGCTGTTGATTTAACTCCTAAGCCTCATTTACTTAATCTTCTTTCTTAACACTGGTTATATTCTGTGTATCAGAACAAATGCTGCTATTTTGAATGCTTCTACGGTATCTTCTACTGTCTTCTTAGGGTAGGGCTCTGCACATTAGTAGTAAGGACAGTGTCTTATCAGTTTACATCTAGCATTTTTCTTTTTCACATGGGCCCCTGGTCTTATTCAGAATGTGAACAATAAATCTCAGAGGAGCTGGTTCACAGTTATCCTCTATGTAGCTGTTTTTAAAATATCACATTATTATACAGCTGCAATCCTCACAACAAAACCACTTCTTCGGCATATTTTCTTCAAGTCTTCAATCTGTATTTGTCACATCTCGAGTTTTCTTGATGAGGTTCTATATAATGATTTAATTGAGAATCATATTTATATGTTTTAAAACTATGTGATACAGCCAGAACTTTGGAAATAACACTCAGTTCAGACTTCAACATGCAAAGACAGAAATTTTACATTTCCGAAGGCACATGTTGTGGTAGCTGCTCCATACTAGCCTCACTATTTTAAATTTACTCAGAATGAAAATTGCCTATGGTTCCAGCTTAGTACCTGTCACTGATGAAATCACTGGTATGATAGCTCATAATTCAGACCACCAAAACCTTCCATAAAATTGACCTAAACTGAAGAGGCGAAAAGAGCTTATATCTTTTAAGCACTTCACTATTAAGTAAAAGATGTTTCTATTTTTTTCAGGGACATAAAGAAAAGCTGAATGCTACAGGTGGTAATCATCCACAGTCCAGGCTTGTAATGAAGTTATGGGAGTCAAGAAGAAATTGTAAAGAGTTCTGAACTTTCATTTACCAAGTGTCTCAGATATAATGCTGGTAGCAAAATGTTAAAAGCTTCAGTGTAAACTGAACATTGTGAAGTACTTAAACCAACAGTGCTCATCAAAAATACTACTCTGTATCAGCTAACCTGTCGTAGTATGGTTGTATTTCCTCTGCTTGCTTGGTGTTCATCTGTTCAGCAAAATCTGCTTCTGAGGAGTCTGAAAGCCTTGAATACTCTCTGGAAGGTGCATTGCTAATAAGTCATATGGGTTATATGGGTTGTGTGTTAGTTGTGATTTCCACACTCCCTGTGTTTCAGTATGTGTTGTCCACCAGAAGAGTTTAATTAGTATTGTGGTTTCATTAAATTAATCCATATTTTTGTTTGAGGTAACACTGAATTAGCTAGAAAAGAAAAAATAAATCATTTTAGCCACTAGGCGGTATGGATAAGCAATGAAAATTAGCTCATTTTGTGCAATAAGATACCGTTCTGGTGGAAATGCTACGAAATAAGGTGCTATGCTAAGGTAGACGGTAACATCTGCCAAGACTTCCAGGCAATGTTGTTGATCCTTGAGTCCTATCTAAAGACTGCAAATTTGTACATATGTAGGATGTTCTTATAACAACTGTCTGTTGGTTAATATCCATGTTTAGGAGGATGGATGGATCCACATAGGAATATAAAGATTAAATGCATGTCAAGGCCAAATAACATTACTCAGCAAGAGGTCTTTGGGTGAATTGGAAACCCATGATTATAATGCTGGTTTGCATTTGACAATGGCAGCCTATAGGACAGAAAATATCAGATATTGTCCACACTCCCAGAGGGTGACAAAATAAACCCACATCCTGATGTACCCAAATTACGGAGACTGAAAGCAGCTTACAGAGGGGAGAGAAATACTTGCCTTTCTCCACAAGGAACAGAAGGTTCCTTGGGTGTAGACTTCTGGGCTCTTGAAACACTCACCCCAAATAGTGCCTGGAGTCTGTGAATATGGATGGAGAAATTCTCAGAGGTAGGCTTGTTTTAACTGTGCATTTCTCCTGCTATCCAAAGTCCTCAGCAGTTGTTGGATGCTCAAAAGTCAGTTTTGTGGTATGCTGGCCATGTGTCCTCAGGAGGTAGAGGAGCAAGCTGAAGCAGTCAGCAAGCTGAGTTCTGGATCACAGAATCACAGAATCACAGAATCACAGAATCACAGAATGACCAGGTTGGAAGAGACCCACTGGATCGTCGAGTCCAACCATTCCCACCATTCCCTGAATCATGCTCCTAAGCACCTCATCTACCCTAACCTTAAACACCTCCAGGGAGGGTGACTCAACCACCTCCCTGGGCAGACCGTTCCAATCCCTAACCACCCTCTCTGTGAAGAATTTCTTCCTAATCTCAAGCCTAAATCTCCCCTGGCGGAGCTTGAGGCCATTCCCTCTCGTCCTGTCCCCTGTCACTTGGGAGAAGAGGCCAGCACCCTCCTCTCCACAACCTCCCTTCAGGTAGTTGTAGAGAGTAATAAGGTCTCCCCTCAGCCTCCTCTTCTCCAGGCTGAACAACTCCAGCTCTCTCAGCCGCTCCTCGTAAGATATGTTCTCCAGCCCCTTCACCAGCTTTGTTGCCCTTCTCTGGACTCGCTCCAGAGCCTCAGCATCCTTCTTGTGGTGAGGGGCCCAGAACTGAGCACAGTACTCGAGGTGCGGTCTCACCAGTGCTGAGTACAGGGGGAGAATAACCTCCCTGGACCTGCTGGTCACGCCGTTCCTGATACAAGCCAGGATGCCATTGGCCTTCTTGGCCACCTGGGCACACTGCTGGCTCATGTTCAGTCGGTTGTCAACCAGCACCCACAGGTCCTTCTCCTCCTGGCAGCTTTCCAGCCAGGCTTCTCCTAGTCTGTACCTCTGCTTAGGGTTGTTGTGCCCCAAGTGCAGGACCCGGCATTTGGCCTTGTTAAACCTCATGCCGTTGGTCTCAGCCCAGCAGTCCAGCCTGTTCAGGTCCCTTTGCAGAGCCTCCCGACCCTCCAGCAGATCCACACTTCCAGCCAGCTTAGTGTCATCTGCAAACTTGCTAAGGGAGCACTAAATGCCTTCATCCAGGTCGTTGATAAAGACATTAAACAGGACTGGACCCAGGACTGAGCCCTGGGGAACCCTACTTGTCACTGGCCTCCAGCTGGATTTAACTCCATTTACCACCACCCTCTGGGCCCGGTCATTCAACCAGTTTTTCACCCAGGAGAGTGTGGCAGCAGCCACAAGCTGTAGGAGATGGGACTTTGCTTAATCTCCGAAAATTTGAAACCCAGCTGTTTATGCCACGTTACCACCCAGAGCATAGCTATTTCAGGCTGGTGCTGACTTCCCTAGGGCACATCTCTACAGAGGCTATTCTCTAAAAATCACTTCTGACACATTACATCTTTCTTTGAAAAGTACTGTAGCAAGTCCAACTGGCCCTGTCCAGGGCACAGCACACATAATGGTCAGGTAGAACAAATGCATAGCACTTTCAGACTCTTTTATTTTTGTAATGAGTTAATATTTCTGGTTGGTAGCACATGTGAGATGCAGCTAATTGTTAATCTGCTGAGGGCATTGCAGGTGCAGTAATGATCATACCCCTTCTATAGTGCTATCCAGAGACAAAATACGTAACTATGCTTGGAGCACTTTCCGTTGAAATAACAGCACTATAAGGGGAGGGCTCATTACAGCCTTCCATGAAAAATTAAATCTACAGATAATGTGCTGTTTATATTGCCAAGTCCATTGCTCATGAGCAATGCAGGAGAATCAATTCCCTAGTTAGTACAAATTAGTACACATCATTTTCTTAATGCTGTGCAATATTAGATTCTCTGAGTTTTTGTGCACAAAGTCTTTTGATCACGGAAGTGATTTGTATGTGTTGCCAGAACACATCTTTTCAGTTGTTAAGACACATTTTCCAAGGTATAAGGCTCCAAACATGTGGAAGGAATGGAATTGCTAACATACCTAAAGTCAGGCTGATAATATTTTTCTGTTACACTTGTAAAGTTAGTGTGCTTCCACAAGGAAATCTGCATTTGTAATCTGAAGGATGGGCACTATGATTTTTTGAAGTGCTTCTAAGCTTATTCTGTGTATTTCTTCTATGTCATTCACAACGCTTTTGAGCTGAGGTTCAAAAGATCATATTGTAACATCTTTTAGTGGCTTGAATAGCAATTCAGGCCTGAGAGTAATTGTATTTTAAGATTTCAGTGCTTATCATACTATCTGGAAAATGAGACCGAAACTTGTCCAAATCTGGTAGATATTATGTACTCAATAGCAAAGGAATCTTAAAATTGGCCTAAACCTGTTATTCCTGAAGCATGTAGAAAAACTCTGGCTTAGACGACTTGAAGGAGGGTTAGAAAAATGCTGATGGCTTGTGAAGTCCCATCTGTTAACGTTCAACTTCAGCAGAAATTTTCCATACATCCTACTTGCAAGACTAGATGATTATGTTAATTCATTTGAGGCACTGTTAAAATATTTACTATCTGAATTTTCAAATACATGAAAATATTAATGAAATTCTGCTGATTTTTTCAGAGTTCTTTTTGTAGGAAAATATCTCTACTTTCCTAACTGAAAAATAACATTATTAAAACAATGCTTCCTAAGACCTCAATAACTGTCCCTTAAAATTCTGCACAGCTATAAAACCCTCCCTTCATGCCTGAATATCTGACAATCTGTGGAAGGAACCTTGAGGAGTTAAGTGTTAAGAAGGTCCTGTGTTTTTACACTTTATCTTCAGTAAGTGCAAACCAGCTCCTAAATCTAGTGTTAGAAGCCCTGGTGTTGATTGATATAAAACTTCTATGATCTTACCTTTGTTATAGCCTAAGCAGACTCTCAGTCCTAGGCACTGGCTTGTGCTCTGGGCACACTGGCTCATGAACTGGACTCACAAATCCTGACTCCAGAAAGTGCTCCTCAGTCTCTCTGCATATCTCACCTTAAGCAGCTGAACAAGGGCAGGTTTGCCCACTGGACCATGAGCCTCCAAGCTGCTGGGTTGTAGACAGAAATAATACTGTGTTCAGTTCTGGGCCCCTCACCACAAGAAGGATGTTGAGGCTCTGGAGCGAGTCCAGAGAAGAGCAACAAAGCTGGTGAAGGGGCTGGAGAACAAATCTTATGAGGAGCGGCTGAGAGAGCTGGGGTTGTTTAACCTGGAGAAGAGGAGGCTGGGGGGAGACCTTATTGCTCTTTACAAATACCTGAAGGGAGGTTGTGGAGAGGAGGGTGCTGGCCTCTTCTGCCAAGTGACAGGGGACAGGACGAGAGGGAATGGCCTCAAGCTCCGCCAGGGGAGGTTCAGGCTTGAGATTAGGAAGAAATTCTTCACAGAGAGGGTGGTTAGGCATTGGAACAGTCTGCCCAGGGAGGTGGTTGACTCGCTTCCTGTTTAAGCTGCGGGTGAATGAGGTACTGAGGGGCATGGTTTAGAGATTGGTGGGAATGGTTGGACTTGATGATCCAGTGGGTCTCTTCCAACCTGGTGATTCTATGATTCTGTGATCATTTGTTTTCCCAAACTGATGCATATGGTATTTGTTGAAATTGATAGTAAATTATATTCTCCCTGAGTGGCAAAAGCACTGAAAGCAACCAGATGGTTAGCAGAAATATATAGTACGTTAACAGACCATGACAACTCGATCCCATATTTTTTGCCATTGGCAGCTGAAACAACTTTTTTTTTGTCAATTTGAACATCAAAGTCCAATGGAAAAAAAAATGCATTTTCTTTAGAAGTAATAGTACAACTATTGGTTTTAGCTGTCATTTCTCCTCCACCTCTCCTGAGTGCTACTACTTCCAATAGAATATGTGGAAAAATACATAGCAATTTAAATTCCAAAATTATATAACAATATATTAGTCTAAACCCATACTTTTTAACATCTCAGTGAAACTGTATGTGCCAAGATTTTTTTTCACTTAACTGAGGCCAGAATGCACAGTATTTTTTAATCATTTTTTAATCCTCTGGGCTAAATAACCCACACTCTCTTTGAGGTGAGGCATGGTGGCCATTAGCATAATAAAAAAGCTCTTTTTGGAAAATGCCTAATCTTGGTCCACCAAAAGCTATTGCCTAGGTGGAGATACATTCTGCATATCTGAGTGGCCCTATCATGATATAAAGCAGGTGAATTTATAGCCCAACATGTCAGAAGACACCAATTCATAAGCTCCAGATCTAGCTTACATCTTTACACATTCTGATGACACACTGGGAGGTGGAAAAGATAGAATGAGTATTAGCTAGAGAGCTCACTGCCTTGTCAAGTTAATGGGTTTTTTGCTAAATAACTCAGTAAATCGTTAACATATTGTAGTTAAAAAACTGAATAGTAAGATGAGTCCTGTTGTGAGATGGTGCTTCAAAGAAATAATTTGAGGTAGTTCACTGGAGAGACTTAAACTGATGCCTTTCAACTTTGCAATGAAGCTAAAAAGAAATGAAGAATTAGGAAAAAAAAACCAGGCTCCTTAAATAATTCAGTCACCGCAGACACCTGCTGCCAGTACTGTGAGTCTTATAAAAAGGGACACTGAGTAATGAGTGAACTATTGTGGGAATCTTAGTATTTTATTGATGGAAATAGGCAAATTCCACAGCAGATATCATTATTGATTAAGTGGAGGCTAAACTTCAGGGAATGGGCTTTTGGTTACAGTATCTGCTGCAGACTCCATGTAATGCTGCTATCCCTTCACTGTCATGTCAAGTTTTGTTACAGTTGCATCCACAAACTGACTGAAATCAGAGCCACTGCATATAAGAAAAATATCCTGGAACAAAGAGCTTATTCCTTCAAGACCTTTCTGTGCAATTAAACAATAAAAGGGGTAAAATTAAGATAGGGTTACACAAAGCTGCACAGAATCAGTATTGAATCCCGAAGCAGCAATCTCCTGGTACTCAACTCAAGGCTATTCTACTAGTTCATACTAAAACCCAAAATTTGACCCAGGTTTGCTCAGACAAATAGACCATATATCTTTGCTTGCTGCTACAGTGAAATTATAGGGGAATTGTATGAACAGTAAATGGTCTCCTGAGGTCCCTTCCAAACTGAGTTTTTCTATGATCCCAGAAAAAGGTTTATCTCAGTTTATTTGTTTCAAGTCTTTAGGGAAAAAATAAAATAGAACACTTTTGCTACATTTTCTGTACCAGCCAGCACTAAAGAAGGATATCTTTAAAATACTTTGGCTATGGAATGACTGTTAAGCTCTTGCTCTTACAAAGCCAAACTTCAATCACATCTGCATATACCACTAATTGGACCAACGTGCAAGTATTTGTCCTGTACTGTTCATCATCTGTAAGTGTCTTGGATGCTTATCAGGACATTGCAAATCAGCCTTCAGGAGAACTTTTTTTGAATGCTTGGATGCCAGCTCCCTTCAAACATTTCAGTTTGTGTTGAAACTCTGCTCAATAGCTCTTATTACACTAAAATCAGCCAGCAGGACTTACCCTCCTACTGTTTCATGCAGGCAGTGGAAAAAAGATCCAGCACTTCAATACAGACAGTAATGCTTAAAAACTCAGACCAGAGTGTTGAAGTGCCAAGAGTGTAGTAATCCAAAAGACAGATTCATTGCAGATATGACTTACCCATCAATCTTTATTCAGCAAAGTGTTTAAGCCTTGCTGAACTATTAAATACATGCAGATGATTTTGTGCTGCTCCAAAAGATGAACCGAATTATGCTTTTTGCTGCAATGATTTAGAGATCCTTTTTAGGGAACACCTCCCGTTTTTCCAAATTCAATATCTAAACACGAGGTATAAGGGGGAAATATTGTAAAAGGTTTGTTTTGCTGATACTGTATTAGATTGAGTAATTAGGCTGTGATAAAAATGTGGTGTGGTACATAGAGCACTTGCATCTCACTCTGCATGTGAATACATTGCTTAAATGAATATGGTGAATTCATAATGTAGCACAATAGCTGCTGAACAGTATATGAATCTGTTATGTTCTTCTCACACTAGAGCCATGACACATTGGAATTTAGACAGAGAAGAGCAACAACTACCTGTCAAAATTAACTATCTTTGTGCACTTAAAGGAAACAGATCCCCTCCCATGTAGCAGATGTCGTGGCACTACAGAATGATGTGATTATGAAGAGTGACTTGCCAGACAAAGAGCCCAGTTTCAGGCTAAGGGCTTCCTGTGGGACTTGCCTGGTCAATGGATTCCCATCATGGCTAGTGTTTGCTGAAGAAACCTGAGGCAGTCAGATTCCAAAACACGCAACTCTAAATTGAAGAAGGGTTTTATTTGTGGTATTTGGTGCCTTTGGCAAAACAGTGATATAAGGTACTGACCCGAGAGACATAAAACAATAATTTCAGCTGAAACCCAGCCCTGCAAAGTTGTGACTGTAGTATGCCTACTGCCAGGGTAAGGTTATTTTCATTTAGTTAGGTTGGAAGTCTCCCTTCCAGTCAGGACCCCCTCTCTAAGGAGCATTCAAGCTGGCTATATGATGTAGAGGAGCTGTCAGTCAACTTAAGGACAGGACACTTAAAGACTTAATAAAAAGAAATATTGAAAAATAAATATGTTCTAGCTCATGGGATCTGGGGATCTTTTTGACACTAGCAAGGACCCTCATTGAAGACATTTTGATTTCAGAACATGTTGATGCATCCTCTGGTCTGCACCCCAGTGTATCACAAGACCTTAAAACAACATGTAGTTCGCTGGCACTAGGAGCAGCAACCCCTAGGTAACAGAAACATTTCCTTAGAAAGAGATGTGAGTTTAATCTGAACTTATCCAATGATGCAACTCCACCCCTGTCCCAATATGATATTGCAATAATTAAGCTTCTTCACTGTTAGAAACTGTATCCTCTACCTTTTGAATCTATTTTCTTTCTGCTCTCAGTTGCTGCATTGTTATTAATACAACTTTCTCTATTAGTTTATCTTCACTAGCCAAAACTATCCACATTATGTCATCTTTTGAACTTTGTTGAAGTATATTAAGCACAGTACAGTAACTAAACCTCTTGATGGATGGCTTTTTTTCCTCCTGACACTACAAAATTCTGCTTCCTCTCCAACTTTCCAGTATCATTTCAGAAATGTGAAAATGGCTGCATATATTATTTTAGCGGTAGTGTCAGACATGTCTTAGCAAACACTACTCTCAGATTACAAGATGCAGAGTTATACAACAGCTTTATGGCAAATAGTTTAAGGCACAGCATATGTAGAAGAATTTTCAAGAATCCTTTAAGGACCCAAAATTGGATCCTTCTACTCATGACAGCTCCTAAGTGCTCCCACGTAACATCCCGTAAGTAAAAGTACTTGCTTGGAACAGTACTTAGCCCATATGGAAGCTCACTGGTGGGGTGTTGTTGTTTTGATTGACTTACTACAAGGGTAAGCCTTACTGTCTCCAGGAATCCCAGTGCATAAATATGCTGCATAGGCTCTAATTTATTTGCCAAAATAAGAGGCCATGAAAAGACAACTTTGCACAGACTGACTTTTCCTTTTTCCCTTTTCCTCAGTGAGGTAGGCTGGGTTGTCTTTTTGGCTGGTATTTTATACAGTGGAGATACACCTTCATGTTTTCCCAGTGCAGACGTGCTTCATTCAGTGACAAAGTCCTTTGAGTACTTAGGATCTGTTTTAATGTTGGGCAGTTTTCCTGGTAGCTGCCAAAGGATTTAGGAGTGCCAGGCTCACCATTTCTCAGCAGCACTTGTGCTTCTAACTTCCTTAAGTGCTTTTTCAGAGCTCTGCAACAACACAATTCCGTCATGGCAAAAGAGCAAAGCACCAAAAGCAAGACAGAATCTACCATCCTGCCTTTGTGCAAAACAAACACAGAAATTAAGAGAGATTTTCCAGGACAAGAATCTCAAGTAAAGAAAAATACTCTCACAGTGGGCATGTTGCCAGTTCCTGGAGATACCGAGGTTTTGTAAGGCTTCTGATTAATCTAATTTGTTTTGCAAGCCACAGGGGACTGCATGTCATGCTGCAGTTCTGTTTGCTGAGGCTGAGGCTTCACCACTCTGTACTGCTCCTTCCTGCTTGACAGTATCTCTGGAGGCCAGGTTTGGATTGTGCATTGGGATTAGAGAATGGTGTCCCCAAAAAGAGGGGAGAAAGAACATCCAGCCCTGCATCCTTGTAGCAACATTTCTTAAGTAAAATAAGGTTTAGGTGTTTTTTTTGCATGCATATATACCCACCTATCCACACATACACAGTCAAACAATATATTTATCACCACTTAGTTCTTCCTGGCCTTTAAAGAAGCCTATGAACACCTCCATCAGTCCCAGTGCATTGGGAGCAGTCTGTTTATGGCATAATACTGAGGCAACAGTAGCACCAACAGTCTGAATCCAACTTTCACTGTTCTCCTATGAGGAGGAAAGGATGAATCCTTGAATAAAATGGGCCCTTCTAGGGGTCTGATACATTTTCATTTCACCTTGTTGATAGGGAAGAAAATAGAGCTGTTTTGTATGGATCCGTGTAGGCAGAATTTGACCTCTGAAGAGGAAGTATTAAATTTATCCATCATCTTGTACTACCAGATGATCTGTGAATACTGCCCATGGGTGTTTCACCCTTGTGCTAGGATAGTGCTGTGTCACTTTAAACAGCTGCCTATGCATATTTCTTCCCTGTGTACAACCAGGGATCTCTCTACTCACTTCCTGGAGATGTAACACAAATCCACCTCCCCCTCATGGCTTGGCTTCTGAACTGTTCATGCATCATCTATATAGTGCATGGTCATTTCCTTTTGCTAAGCTTATCTTTTGCTACTCCCAGAAGTATCTTCATACTTCACTGCTGAATAGACTCAGCAAAATTCCTTGGAAATAAATGCACAGCTTTTTTTTCTTCATTCATATCATATGCTCTGAAATTCACACCCAGGTAACATACAGGAAACAGTGAAATCTGTTATTGAGTGAAAGCATTGATTGAGAGCTTTGACACTAAATGCTGTAAAATAATTAGCATCATGAGGCAAGGAAGCTTATTCTTGCTACTTCCATGCAAGCATTCACCTGCAAATCCAGAGTTAGCACATACAGAAACAGTGGCACCATGTTGATGCAAGAGCAATTTGCTCCTAATGGCACGCCTGATCTTCTGAAACCAGGTCTACAAATTATATAAGCAACTCTCAGCTGTTTAAGTGCATAATCCAGCTTGAGAAGTCATTAGTAGGTCACAGAGTGTAATTTGGATGTAGTAACACAGCCAATGGTTACCCAAGCAACCTAGAGAAAACTGACACTGAAGAAGGAAACTGTGATGTCTTAACTACGGATGGCTCAAAGCCAGAAAACATAGAGCTACCTAATGCAATATAAAAACCTGCTGGAGGTTTTGGGAAAGGTCTTCCAGGTGGAGGAGAAGAAGACTAAACAAATCCATCTATTCATATATGTTGCAAGAGATTTAAGATTACATAGAGATTGCTACACACTGCCTGCAATTAGTAGTTATGGGATAGTAGTTATGTTGCTTTACCACATAGCTCCTCAGAGCCCTAGAGTATGAATCTCCTCTAAAGCAAAAGAAACACAGCATTTATTTCTGCATGTCCAGTCATCTACTGGAATCCCAGCTTTGCACCAGCAAATATGAGTTGGGAGGAGAGAAAAAGTTGCTTCTCACAATACCTTCCTATGCACTCATGCAGCTTGGAGAAACACAAGATTTTGTCCTCTCCTGCATGAAGAGCTCTGAAACCCAAACTCACCTCACTGGAAAGCATGAGGCTGAAGCAGCTAGAGTGCTGCCAGCAGCAGCTGCAGGAGACGTAAATGGCTCCAAGGAGAATTCTGTACAGGCAGTAATTTGCAGGGTGTGCCCACACCCTTCCCCTGATGAAAAGGTAAGAACCTGCAAAAGATGTGCACAGGCTGATGATCTGTTACATCAGGTGGTCAAACTGCAGGAAACAAAAGGCTGCTCAGTATTAGAGGAGCCAAAATGGAGATAGACTGGTGGTTTCAGAACCATGTTCCTGCAGTGGGCACCACTGAGAATGAGACACTTTAAAACTTGGTAGCCCGCAAAAGCAGGACTCTGCTTTAGTCTCCATCCTTCATCATCACAACTAAAACCAGATATGAAGATTTAACAGCTACAAACACCCACCAATAAGGTCCACTAGAAGAAACTGTACCTTCAGCCCACAGTGAATGCCACAAAAAATCAAAAACAAGTGTCTATGCTGAATCACAGAATCACAGAATCACAGAATGACCAGGTTGGAAGAGACCCACTGGATCGTCGAGTCCAACCATTCCCACCATTCCCTGAATCATGCTCCTAAGCACCTCATCTACCCTAACCTTAAACACCTCCAGGGAGGGTGACTCAACCACCTCCCTGGGCAGACCGTTCCAATGCCTAACCACCCTCTCTGTGAAGAATTTCTTCCTAATCTCAAGCCTAAATCTCCCCTGGTGGAGCTTGAGGCCATTCCCTCTCGTCCTGTCCCCTGTCACTTGGGAGAAGAGGCCAGCTCCCTCCTCTCCACAACCTCCCTTCAGGTAGTTGTAGAGAGTAATAAGGTCTCCCCTCAGCCTCCTCTTTTCAAGGCTGAACAACCCCAGCTCTCTCATCCGCTCCTCGTAAGATTTGTTCTCCAGCCCCTTCACCAGCTTTGTTGCCCTTCTCTGGACTCGCTCCAGAGCCTCAGCATCCTTCTTGTGGTGAGGGGCGCAGAACTCAACACAGTACTCGAGGTGCGGTCTCACCAGTGCCGAGTACAGGGGGAGAATAACCTCCCTGGACCTGCTGGTCACACCGTTCCTAATAAAAGCCAGGATGCCATTGGCCTTTTTGGCCACCTGGGCACACTGCTGGCTCATGTTCAGTCGGTTGTCAACCAACACTCCCAGGTCCTTCTCCTCCTGGCAGCTTTCCAGCCAGGCTTCTCCTAGTCTGTACCTCTGCTTAGGGTTGTTGTGCCCCAAGTGCAGGACCCGGCATTTGGCCTTGTTAAACCTCATGCCGTTGGTCTCAGCCCAGCAGTCCAGCCTGTTCAGATCCCTTTGCAGAGCCTCCCGACCCTCCAGCAGATCGACACTTCCTCCCAGCTTGGTGTCATCTGCAAACTTGCTAAGGGAGCACTCAATGCCTTCATCCAGGTCGTTGATAAAGACATTAAACATGAGAGAATGACTCTCTGCTAAGTACACTGAGGAGCCCATCTGCAAACCTGACAGGGAGTCACAAGACATAAGCTGCCTTCCAGGACCTAAGATCAGAGATGTTACTGAAAGGTGCCACAACTTGTCAACAGCACAGACTACTATTCACTGCAATGACTTCATCTGGGCGTAAGTGACATTGCAAGCCAGAACATGGACAGAATCAAGGAAGACTATCAAGCCCTTGGGGTGCAAGCGCAAAATATTCATGTCCGAATTATCTTGTCCCCCGTTTTGCCAGCTGGAGAGGAGGGGAGCAGCCAGAAATATGTGCATAATGTATATCAATTCCTGGCTATGTGGCTGGTGACATTACAAGGGGTTTGACTTTTTTAACAGTGGACATTCTTTGATGACTATAACTGGTGGAGTTCAAGGTCCGGAGGGATATGGGGCAGGTGAAGAGTATAGTCAGGACACCAAATTTCAGGAAATCAGACTTCCAGTTCTTCAAGGATTTACTCAGTAGGATCCTCTGGGACATGGTCCTCTGAGACAAGGGAGCAGAACAGAGCTGGAAAATATTCAAGGATGCTTTCCATAAAGTGCAAGAGTGCTCAGTCCCCATATATAGAAAAACAGGCAAGGAAGGGAAGAGACTGGCATGATTCAGTTGAGACCTGCTGGTTAAACTAAAGAAGAAGAGGGAACTACATAGGCAGTGCAAGCAGGGACGGGTAAACTGGGACGTGTACAGGGATGCTGCCTGGATGTGTAGGGAGGAGGTCAAGAAGGCCAAGACATAGCTGGAGCTAAACTTGGCAAGGGAAGTAAAGACTAACAAGAAGGGCTTCTAAAGGTATGTCAATCAAAAGAGGAAGGTCAAAGAGAACATACCCCCACTGATGGCTGGAAATGGTGACCTTGTATCAACAGATGAGGAGAAGGCTGAGGTAGTCAACAACTTTTTTGCCTCAGTCTTCACCAATAACTACTATCCTCACACCTCCTGGGTCATGGGATGTCAAGATGATGACCAGTGGGAGTAAACTCCCTCCCACTGTAGAGGAGGATAAGGTTCGTGACCACCTGAGGAACCTGAACATATATAAGTCTATGGGACCTGATGAGATGCATCCCAGAGTAAAGAGGGAATTGGCAGATGTGATTCACAAGCCATTCTCCATGACATCATCTCCATGGAGGCTGATGGGAAGCACTCATGAGTGCTGAAAGAGATGGTATTGCTAAGGCACTCTGATAGCCTTCTATGATCATAGAATCATAGAATCACCAGGTTGCAAAAGACCCACTGGATCATAAAGTCCAACCATTCCTATCAAACACTAAACCATGCCCCTCAGCACCTTGTCCACCCATCTTTTAAAAACTTCCAGGGAAGGTGAATCAACTACTTCCCTGGGCAGCCTGTTCCAGTGCTCAATGACCCTTCCCGTGAAATTGTTTTTCCTAATGTCAAGCCTAAATCTCCCCTGGTGGAGCTTGAGGCCGTTCCCTCTCATCCTGTCCCCTGTCGTCTGGGAGAAGAGGCCAGCACCCTCCTCTTCACAACCTCCTTTCAGGTATTTGTAGAGAGCAATAAGGTCTCCCCTCAGCCTCCTCTTCTCCAGGCTAAACAACTCCAGCTCCCTCAGCTGCTCCTCATAAGACCTTTTCTCCAGCCCCCTCATGAGCTTCATTGCTCTTCTCGGGACTCGCTCCAGAGCCACAACATCCTTCTTGTGGTGAGGGGCCCAGAACTGAACACAGGATTCAAGGAGCGGCCTCACCAGTGTCAAGTACAGAGGGAGAATAACCTCCCTGGACCTGCTGGTCACGCCGTTCCTGATACAAGCCAAGATGCCATTGGCCTTCTTGGCCACCTGGGCACACTGCTGGCTCATGTTCAGTCAGCTGTCAACCAACACCCCCAGGTCCTTCTCCTCCAGGCAGCTTTCTAGACAGACTTCTCCTAGTCTGTAGCACTGGATAGGGTTGTTATGCCCCAAGTGCAGGACCCGGCATTTGGCCTTGTTAAACTTCATGCCACTGATCTCACCCCAGCAGTCCAGCCTGGTGATGTCATGACTGTCTGGCTAAATGAGGGGAAAGCAGTGAATGTTGTCTACCTTGACTTCAGCAAGGCTTTGTACACTGTCTCCCATAACATCCTCATAGGTAAGCTTAAGAAGTCTGGGTTAGATGAGTAGACAGTCAGGTGGATTGAGAACTGGCTGGATGGCAGAGCTGAAAGGGTTGTGATCAGTGGTACAAAGTCTAGTTGGATCCTGTGGCCAGCAGGATGTGATTTAATCATGGGACTATAATCTCTTCTGGAGTGGATATAACAATCCCTCCTCTTCTGCATAAGCAGTACATGAAGTAGATAAGAATCACTGAATGTTACAGAAGGAGAGACAGCTTGCATGCCTTTTCACTCCAGGGAGTAGGACTTCCTGTGAGGAATAGGAATTGGGATCAGACATAGAATTTAAATGTAGTCGTGTGCTCCAAATTTAACAGCTAGATCACCGTTCCCCTCAAGCAGATGCTTCTCCTATAGTTGCAACCCGCTTGGACTTTTCAGTCATGGTACAGTTCACTGCCACTGAGCTGATCAAATTATCACAGTATCTGGTTTACAATATCACTGATTAAGTCACAGAGAGGAAGCTAATTATAGAGGAGCATGCTATTTACATGCAGGGATGCTGTAGCCAGCTCTGCAGGAGGCAGATGGAAGTATTTTGAAAGAAAAAAAAGGGGAGGAAAGGCATATGAGAGCAAAATACAATTTTTATGGGGAATGCTACAGCCTCTCTTCCTCTTTGAGTCATTTTTTCATATGGCAGAGATGGCCTGAGGAGCATTCTCAGAGTTTGAGGGTACAACTCCAAGAGGCCACATTAATTTTATTACTAGACATGTAATCATTATGCTATAGATCAGAATAGCTCAAACTTGGCTTTAATGTCAACCTACTGGTGTATTTATCACTGAACAAGCATTACATAATTACACCGAATCACAAGATTAGAATATAAGAGATTGGTTTGTGGGGGAGTTGGGAATCTTAATACACAATGATCTAATTTGTATTGATCTTTCTATAGCATGCTTATAGGTGAGCATGCTTAGAGCCAACAACATCATAAAAACAAGATCTGGAGTCAAATGGAGGAGGGTAGTGGGACAACCATGATATGGGTACTTGTTCAGAAAATTCATTGAAGCAAACACAACTGTTAACTATCTTCAATGCACCTGAAGTGAAACATTTAAAATTCTAAACAATTCAATATTGTACTTATAACCAACATTGTTTTCTACTGTGACCAAGGGTGTTGTTGCCTTCCAACTTTACAATAGGAAGTTCAAGTTTCCAGAATGTGAATCTGACATTGCATTAGTTTGTCTTTTGTGTGATGGTTTACAAAGGGAGTATAATATAGAACTGCTGAAACATCAGCTTTTACATCCCTTTAGTATGTGTGTTAAGGCCAGAGAAGGATACAAGGCCAGAGAAGGATACAATGGCTTACCTGCTTTATAAATCCTCTGGTATAAAGCTTTGGTTATACAGAAATCCTGTAGTAGCATATAAAGCTAATTTGGTAAGATGACTAGCAAGCAGTATTATCCAAGCTGAGCTTTTCCAAGGGTGGAGCAAGACAGACCTGGTCCTTGCAAAAGCTGGCAGAGAAGAGTTTAGCTAGCAAACTATAATATATTTCTTTTCTTTTAGGAGCTTAACAGAGGAGAGGGGCTGAAGGGACTTTCCTATAGGATGTATATAAATCTCCTGCAGCCACATCATTAAGCCCCCAATAGGTCAGCAGAAGTGCAGATAGCACAAGCAGAAGGAGGAATCGGATTACTCCACTTTGACTGGTTCTTGAAGGGCATTTAGGAGACCATTTTCAGCTTGAGAGGATCAGTTAGCACAGTAGGAAGGGGAGAAGGCCATAATTTCCTCTCTGCGGGAATGGCCATTGAGAAGTCAGGTGATAGGAAAGCTATAAGCATTTATTTTTTGAGGGTGGGCTTTGGAACAGGGGTCATCTATTTTGTCTCTGCTTATAGAGATCCTAACTAGCAGCCAGCTGGATTCAGATTTTTGATTGTGTTTTGTTTTTTTTTTTTGTCCACAACCTGGTAGGTAATTTTTTGAAAGAGGAATGGATCTGAGGAGTAAGAGGTACTGTTCGACCTACCTCTGTCTGTGGTATTCATAATACCACCTCTTCCACATCATCACCAAAAACTTAAGCTATCAACAGACAGTTGCTTCTTGAGGACCAACAGCCCTGTCTGAGATACAGGCTGTCAGCACATGTTTGCACAGAGGAAAGATCAAGCTGCTGGAAAAACATATATGAGACAGGAGCTATTTTCTTTCAGCTAGCACAACCTTGGCTTTGTCTGGATCCATATGCCTAGTGGGAGCATTCTAAAACCAAGCTAACCTCTGGTTCTCAGAGAGGATGGAAGATCAGCACCTGGTGCCTAAGCCAAGGAAAGTCACCCTTTTACAGGAAAAAAAAACATAAAAATTTTTTAAAAGTGTCATATATTTGGGAGGACAGGGAGAGGTGATTAGATACATTTTGTTATGACTCCCTAATTTCCCTTATTTGGGTAATAATCCAATGCAGCACCAAGTTTCAGGCAAATAGAGGATGAGTCTAACATTTTTCTAGCTAAAGGTAATCATGTGGGAAACTCCTGGTGTGGAGAATGTCAATACCCTAATGGATTATTCTTGTGGATGTTCTAAAGGGGGAACGACTGGTGTCAATTTGTGGCAATGTGCAGAGGTTTGCCTCTGTGTGAGTTGTTTTTCCTGAGACAGTTTCTCTTCCACTCTCTTACAGCGATGCTTGCAAGTCCTGATAATGACCACATGGGCCATATGGTCCCTGGGCTCATGTGCCAAATACTGCTTTCCTCTGGAGTTAACTGCTGAGCACTATGGAAAGGATGAAATGCCCTATTGTATTGCAACTGCCCCTCGAGAATCGGTTGTTAAGTGCTGAGGTAAAATCACTTATCACTTCCATAAGTAGATTCAGTATGTATGCCTTGGAGGGATGGAAAACTCTAAGTAAAGGAGTATAATTCATCTTTTCAACTTTATGAAAGCAGAATACCCCTGCAGACAGCTTCTCTAGCCAGGGCGCTTTGGTGTAGAGTGTCATTTCAAAGAGAAATTAGAAATTCAACAGTGCTCCACAGTCTTGTGGTGTCTCACACCAACCTGCCCCGGGAGAGCATGGATTGCGTTACCACTGTGTCTGAGTAAGACCAATCTGCTCTGCCATAGGGCTAAGAAAAACACATTGTGTCCAGTTGTGGCAAATTCAGCATTCCAGTTAAGTGATGAAATAGTCAAATGCAATTTTTCAACTTGACTCCTTCAGTTGTGAGTCACAAGGCACCTGCAACATAGACTTGAAAATAAGACGCAAGATAATTGTGTCCTAATATTAACTTTTTGAACTGGTCTAAGGAGGTTGCTTTAATGCTATGAAAAGGCCTGCTTAAATGTTCATAAGAGTCACAGTATAAAATCCTAATAAACAATAATCTGTCTCTAATTCGTCTAATGTAGTCTCTGGCCTGAATGATAATACTTGCATTATAATGCTTTCTATGAAACACATTTACCTCCTGAAATTCATTTGACTGTAATTCTTTTGCAGTTTATATTTGGCTGGTTTTGTTTTATACTTAATAGTAACTCTACCTAAGCACAGATACATTTCTTTAAGTAAAAAAAAAACCCAACATTTATAAATAGAACCAGAATAAGATTCTTCTATAATAACACCTCTAATGTTTAACAAGCCACAAGAACTGGAAGAATAGGATAATTTACTTGGCCCTTAAAAGAGCAGAAGTAGTTACATAAAATGAACTTATCAGTCTGCTGTTATTCCTATTCCACACAGTTCCCTGTGGCTTATTTCATTTTAAGCTTCTTTTTCCTTTTTTTGAGAAAAATTAATTCAGTTTCTTCTGGGTCAGAGAGACCAGGTTAGCCATAAATAAATGACTCCTCAGAAATAGAAAGATATTATGCTTCTTAGCTTTCAACCATGTTACTAGGACTATAGATGGATATAAATTTCAACAAATACAGAATAAGCCCAGTTGGAGAGCTACTCCAGAGGGACTCTGAAATGAGACAAAAACAAATGGGTTTATAGAACTGGAAAACAAAATACTACATTACTTATATCGCTTTTCCAGAAGGCATAAAAAGATATTAAAAAGTCATTAGCCATGCTAGCTTAGTCACCTGAGAATCTTTGGGAATGACACCTCAATTTCACTTTCTTAATGACCATGTGGGTTTGTGGAAGAAGAAAGACAACAGATTTAGTTCTTCTGGAGGAGTTCTGCAGGGAAGGTAGCAAAGTGTTCCTAGCAGCTCCAAGAGGACCTCCTGCTCCAAACATTTAAAGGTCAGTTCCTCTGTCAGATCTAGTCATTGTGGCTGATATTTCAGCCTGTGCTACGTCTGCAGAGGTAGAACTGGCAGCTTCTGCTGAAGTCTTGTTATGTGTCTAGTAGCCGTTCCAGTTGTCCAATAGTTTTGTGTCTTATAGTTTTGTAAGAGTGTGCGTTTTACCTCTTTAATTCTTTGCTTTTCTGGGGAACAGTGTAATTTTTGGGACAGGGTGAAAACTGCTCTTAGCTGGCTCATATTATCACTTGGTAGTTGAAGGTCTGTCTTCCCAGGGTGGGACACTTGCACTGAGTTCATGAAGAAGTAGGCTTTGGGACCAAATGTCCCACTGCGTTAATGAGAGGCCTAATGGCAATGGTGGCTTACAGCCTGTACACCTCAATACTGAGACCCATAACTCTGCTGCTATTGTCTTGGCTCCACTGATGTGCACAGGGCTTTGATCACTTTCTTTCATGTAGAGCAGTTCTGCTATTTGGATGATGCAGGGGAGAAAGGAATTTATTGTTGTATATTCTACATTTTAGCTCAATCCTTTGTCCTGTCTTAGTGTAGGGGAAATAGTAAACTCATGCATAAAGTAATTGCATTCTGTGGCTTGTTGACCGGAAGCAAGAGTGGTTTTCATTTAGTTTATTTGCTAGTGTGCTTTCCAACATTTTGAGTGTAAGTGGAGCTCATGGAACCTAAGCCTATCTTTAAAGCTTACAAAATATGATGTGTTGAGAGAGTGATATGTATATATATGTGAACGTCCTCTAAGGGATTTCACAGAGGCCCAGACTGGAGATAGCAATACTGTAGGGGGATGTTCCCTTCACCAGAGTGACCAGATGGAGTTGATCTCACTACTGGGAATTAGTGCTGCAGATGCTATCGGCCCTCAAAATCTTTATGGCAAAAGGGTTTACTGAGAGATCTATTTTTCAAGTCCAGAAGTCGAGTTGTTTTCATATCTTTTGCTCCATCTCTGTGCAGCCCCACAGAGCCTACACTTTTGCTCTGGATCCTAACTGTTGACTCTACAGTAGTGGAGTATCTGTAATATCATGGACAGCAGGAAGTCAAGGTAATGATAGGGCTAGGAGAATAACCATTAATTCTGAATATAGTCTATCTTGTGCTTAGATCTTATTTGTATTCCTTCTTCTAGTCAGTTTTAAGCCTTTAATAGTCTGTCATTGCTGATAATTATCACAGCTGAAAAATCATTGCTGGATAATATATTGTTTCTGAAGGAGATTGAGGGGCAACAAATGAGGAGAACTGATGTTCTGCAAATCATGGCTGTCTCTGTACAGCTTTTCTCTACTGGGAAAATATCATGTACATGCCTTTTGACTTTTCTTTCCAATCCTCCAGTGCAAGGGTGAGAGAACAGGCCCTTGTGAGGACATCATGCTGGACTTTTCCAGAGCTGAGGGTCATAGCCAGCTACAGACTGCAGAAACTGTTTTTCTTGGCCTAGGGATTTACCTGCTTCTAGTTTAGCCAGGTGGACAGTAAAATCTTCCTGGCAATACATTATACAGGAATAAGTTTTCAGGGATCTAGTGTACAGTCATACCTTCTTAGGAGCTCTCCCTCCTCAGACATCAAGGTGCATTTGATGTCTGGCTTTCTCCCATCCCCAGCCTTTGGTCATGTCCCTCATTAGCATGGTGCAGCTAAGCTAGGTGTAATGATTCACTCTTCCATCAATACTGGGTCTCCACACCATCACTCCTTGTGAGAAGTGTCTACACCAGCAGCAGACTTGAGGCACATGCAGCAACACTGCAACATAGTAGGCAGGGGGTTGGGCTGAGTATTTCTTTTCTACTTGCTTTTTTTCCCCTTTCCCAGTTTGCCTTCATTTTCTCTTATTTTAAAAGTGCTTTTGTGAAATTTCGCTTATAGCTTGACCTGCTGGTTTTTATTCATGGGGTGAGAATGACACCAGGAATTTTGCAGTGTCTGGAGTGAGGCTGAGCTTAAAAGTCTGAGCATGGTGGTTATTTGTGAAAGTAAAGTAGAAATAGATAGAGAAGTTACTAGAGGTCTCTGAGAAACTCACTGCTAGGTAGAGCCAGTGCAGACGAGCTAGTGGCTCGAGCTCCCACTGCAAAATGAGGGCTTTTTTCCTCTCATAGTTTATTAAAAGTAGTTTATTATTTTAGAATGTGTGAGACAACAGGGATCTGTTTCTTCTTGCTTAAATTTGCCTGAGATCTCACTATCTCACTTTAGACTTTAAACATGTCAGTGATATAAATGGCTGTTTTTAATTTTTGAAGGTTTTTTGTTGGATATTTTGCGGGTAGTGGTGATGTTTCTTTTGGGAGGGTTTTTGTTTTGGTGTTTGTTCTTTTTTAAGATAAGACATGTCAAAAAGGACTCATATCCTTATTAAATAATGTCCATACTTAGGGATTTAGAAGCTCTGGTGGTCTAAGGAGGCTGTCCTGAAAACATGCCAAGTTTTCTTGCTCTCTCCAGGATCCTCAAGTGAAATTTGTTGGGTTGCAAATGGCCAGCAGGGCCTGATCCAGAATCAGGTGTTATCTCACGTGAGTGGCATCAGGCTTGTATTTATTTTGGGGTGATTTCAGGATGTCTGTTGACAAGGCACCAAATGATACTCCAAGACATGCAGCCAAGTGTCTCCTACAAGGCTGTGCAAGCTGACTCTGTCCATTTTGTGGTTTAATATAGCATCTGAAAGCAGAAAAACTACAAGGATTCACAACAATCAAATTGCTGCGGATGGGAGGAAATTAATGTCCAAGGCAGAATTTTAGTGATTGGAAACAAATGTCAGCAAAGTCAGGTAATATTCAAGAGACAGAGAATGGACAAGGGGTTAGGATGGCAGGGGTAGTGGTGGGTGTTTTTTTGCTTTTGTTTGGTTTTTTTTGTTTGTTTGGTTTGGTTTAGTTGGATTGTTGTTTTGTTCAGTTTTGTTAATGTTTTTGGTTTGGGATTTTATTAACCTTCAAGTTCTGTATCTAATGCACACAGTGTGTTATAGTCCAGCCTGACTTTGAAGGCAAAGTTTTGTACAAAAGTTGTATTTATTGAAAGCAAATGGGAGTGCAATCTTAATTATGAGGGCAGGGTAGGTGACAATGTACCATAACTTCAGGTGTGGGTGCATGTATTTGAGAAAGTTTGTTTACATTTGAGTTTTCACTGTTGCATGGAGCTGGGGAAAAGAGAACGCATCACAACAGCTTTAATTGAGATAAAAGTGAATTAAATCTATGGAACAATAGAAAGCTGTTGAGAAATGCAGAGTTTAAGTGATGATCAGTAGCATGAGGGCCAGCATAACCTATGTATTCTGAGTAAACTTCAATATCAAGCAACATTTTATGCAGTAACCAGCTGAGCTGAAAAAGGAGAGGAGAAAGATACCAGACAATAAGGACTTCTCTCAGGGGGGCAGCTATGTTCTAAATCAATCGTATGATGTTCTTGAAATGTCAGTGAATGTTTCCTAGCATTATATTAAAATTTCATGATCAATCGTGCTGAAAGCTGCACTACACACAGGCTAGAATAACTGCTGACAATTCACCAGTATGTTAATTTAATAAAATGTTTTTCACTGGTGTTAGCTGCAATCTGCTGACCAGATTATCCTCTTGATTAGAAATTACATGTCAAAACAATCCTTTATTTTTAGATGAGCATAGATCAGAGACCGTATTGCTGCTTCACTTGTGTATTTACAGCTAGAAATAGGTGACTGCTTATTCAAACTTGGTCTAGCTGCTAAAAATGTAGCCTTTGTCCTTTCTAAAAACATATTATGGTCTGCATCAAAGGAATATAGGCAGATCTAGCTGAGTTCAGTACTCCATCATTCCAGTCAGCAGCAGGCCCTGCCCTAAATACTTAGAAGTATGAATAGAGAAGAGCCAGTGGCTTGGAAGTGGAAGCAGGTCCAGTCCTGTTTAATATCTTTATCAACGACCTGGATGAAGGCATTGAGTGCTCCCTTAGCAAGTTTGCAGATGACACCAAGCTGGGTGGAAGTGTGGATCTGCTGGAGGGTCGGGAGGCTCTGCAAAGGGACCTGAACAGGCTGGACTGCTGGGCTGAGACCAACAGCATGAGGTTTAACAAGGCCAAATGCCGGGTCCTGCACTTGGGGCACAACAACCCTGAGCAGAGGTACAGACTAGGAGAAGCCTGGCTAGAGAGCTGCTAGGAGGAGAAGGACCTGGGGGTGCTGGTTGACAGCTGACTGAACATGAGCCAGCAGTGTGCCCAGGTGGCCAAGAAGGCCAATGGCATCTTGGACTGTATCAGACACGGCGTGACCAGCAGGTCCAGGGAGGTTATTCTCCCTCTGTACTTGGCACTGGTGAGACCGCACCTAGAATCCTGTGTTCATTTCTGGGCCCCTCACCACAAGAAGGATGTTGAGGCTTTGGAGCGAGTCCAGAGAAGAGCAACAAAGCTGGTGAAGGGGCTGGAGAACAAATCTTATGAGGAGCAACTGAGAGAGCTGGGGTTGTTTAGCCTGGAGAAGAGGAGGCTGAGGGGAGACCTTATTACTCTCTACAACTACCTGAAGGGAGGTTGTGGAGAGGAGGGAGCTGGCCTCTTCTCCCAAGTGACAGGGGACAGGATGAGAGGGAATGGCCTCAAGCTCCACCAGGGGAGATTTAGT
Source organism: Clamator glandarius (assembly GCA_033459285.1). Classification (NCBI taxonomy): domain Eukaryota; kingdom Metazoa; phylum Chordata; class Aves; order Cuculiformes; family Cuculidae; genus Clamator; species Clamator glandarius. The sequence goes on along the minus strand of JAUNZM010000035.1, from coordinate 2,043,329 downwards.
CTTGAGATTAGGAAAAAATTCTTCACGGAGAGGGTGGTTAGGCATTGGAACAGTCTGCCCAGGGAGGTGGTTGAGTCACTGTCCCTGGAGGTGTTTAGGTGAGGGTGGATGAGGTACTTAGGGGCATGGTTTAGGTATTGGTGGGAATGGTTGGACTCGACGATCCAGTGGGTCTCTTCCAACCTGGTGATTCTATGATTCTGTGATTCTGTGATTCTGAAGAACTGGATTTTTATTTTCCACTTAAAACAAGAATTCTTTTTAGACGCATCAATGTGTTTGTAGACAGAAGTCTTATATGTCATGACACCAAGTGCTAAATTACCCAACTGTTGTAGTTTGAGGTAAATTAGAGTCAGTTTTGTAACTAATTCACTTGCTGTAAGTAACTTCATCCTCTGAAACCTACCTGCATGTTTTTGAGACAGTGTTCTTCTCTAAAATGATAATACAAGGCACTGGTATGCAAAAAGACCAATGCCTATACTTAACCAAGGCCATCTTCAAAATGGTGGGAGACACACCTGTGAGGATGGGTGAATGGGGCAGGTGAATCTAAACTGACCAACAGAGTATTCCATCCCATGTAAGTCATACTCAATATAAACTGAGAGATCACAAGGGTCTCACTCTCTTCTGTGATGGCTGATGTCCAGTGAGGACAGTTGTTCCTGACCTCAGATCTATGCATTCCTGAATCCACTTCATGAGTCCAGCTCCCTCCTAGCTATGGATTCACTCCCTTGTGTCTGCTCTGCAGTCTTTGTCATCCAGGGGTGAGCTGAGGGTGCTATCTCATATATTTGTATATATTTTATTACTTTGTAATTATTTTCATTAATATCCTTACCATTATAATTTCATTAAAGCTCTAGTTTTAGTTTCTAACCCATAAGTCTTTTTCCTCTCATTTCCCTCTCCCCTTTCCCTGCCAGTTTTAGGAGTGGAAGGGATTTTAGAGGCTCAGATGCATGGTTTTAAATACCAGGTTTGGCTGGGTAGGGCAAAGCCCTGACACTAACTTTTGGCTGCTAGGTAGCGCAGGTCCCTGTATGATGCCATGGCGAGCTGAGTTCACTTGCTAGCTCAGTGGTTTGCGTCTTTTTGCTCTCCATTTCTCCAGCATGTGAGACACATTCAAATCCTTCATATCTGTGATATTTTGAAAGCTACTCTTTTCCAGGTCTTGCAATTATTCAGCTGAATATAGGATAGTCTAGATGTTTCTTACTGGCATTTGTTGAGGCTTTTCCACTTCTTGTGAATGAGCAAGTACTCAGTGATGAGCAAGTAAGGACAGGACTGTCTTTTAGAGTGCCTCATCAGATGGGTGAAACCTGGCTTCTTAGCTGTGCTGCATGGACTACTTGTATTTTTTCATATTTGAGAGTTCTTTGGAAATGGAATCTGTAAAGCAGCGACTCTTCTGCTTGAAGAATTCTTTTCATGGATGCAGATAGGCTATTTGTTTTAGTTGATAATTAAGTGTATATTATGCCATGTGAAATAGCACAATTTCAGGAAGGAAGAATGAGAACACTCTGTCACATCTTCTTATGCTGAGAGGTATGCTATTGTAAATGATGATGCACTCTCCTGAAGTATAGGAACACTGGATTTACATCACTGGTTATTTTTACACATAGTTATACTTAATAAACAAAAAACAAGGGAACACTTGGGGCATACAACACTACTTTCTTCATGATTGCAACACTTATATTCTAAGATATTTCACCATTATTGATGGGTAAGAGCTTTTGCTAATTCTGCAGCAGCTAGTAGCTTCTAGATGGTATTGCCTGGAGAATGTGGATATAGGCTTGTCTGATATTGGGGATTATGTAATGATGTTTGTGTAATGCAAGACAGTGTCACATATTTTCTCAATCAGCAAGAGACAGCAGCAGACATGGTAAGTGCTGCAGTCGGGTGCTAGAACGAGGCGGAAGATGTGCTCTGTGGAGCAAGGGAACCCACCAACAGGTAGCAAGGGGCAGGCAGCTCCTGGCCCTTGGTCCCAGCAGCTGCCTATGGTGGCTGGTCTAGGGGGGCAGTCCCAGAAGCAGGCACAGGAGATTTAAATGGCTCCTGAGGAGTGTAACGACCAGAGGGCTGCAAACAGGAGTGTGCAAACAGGGGTGGACATTGTCAGAAGGAAAGACTTGGCAGTCTGCAAAAGGGCATGAAGGCAGAGCACAGTCTCCATGCTCAGGTGAGTTAGTCGGTGAGAGGGAGCCCAGCCATGGTACCCACCTGGTGGAAGGCTGCATCCTCTGCACCTGCCAGAAGGGACAGAGACACATCAGCCCAGACTGAGCTTCCACGAAAACATGCAGCCATCCAGATCTCAGGCTGCAGGGAGTGCCATCAGCTGGCACTGGAAACAGGGAGCAGCAGCGACAACAGCTGCGTAAGGTGTGAGCAGGTGGAAGATCTCAGCCCAGCAACAGAGCTGTGAGAGGAAGTAGAGAGGCTAAGGATCATCAGGGAGCCTGAGCAAGAGATGTAGAAGGGGTTCGTTTTCTGCTTTATCCTTCTACATCTCTTTAAGAAAACAAACCCCTTCTTTGCCCACACCTCCCCAGGTTCCTCTGCACAACAAATACGAGGTTCTAGCTGTGGAGGACCAACTAGAGGAAAATGTGGGTGATGACTCGTCTACATCAGAGGAATGGTCAAGATCAGAATGATACCCTCTCAGTATTGCTACAACTGCCCTGAGAAGGAAAAGGTGAGTCAAAGTTGTAGGTGACTCCCTGCTGGGGGGAACAAATGGTCCAATATGTCAAGCAGACCCCACTCACAGGGAAGTCTGCTGCCTCCCAGGAGCCCAGATAAGGGATATTGCTAGGAAACTTCCCAGTCTTGTGAGGCCATCACACTACCACCTGCTACTGTTCTTCCATATGGGAGGTGATGAAGCTGCAGTACGCAGACCAGGAATTTAGAAGAGATTTTAGGGCCTTGGCATGGCTAGTGAAGGAGTCTGGGGCATGGGTGATTTTTTTCTTCTCTTCTTCCAGTCATAGTCATAGGGATCAGATGAGTCCAGTCTATTAATACATGGCTCCGTGACTGGTGACACTGTAATAACTTTGGGGGTATTGACAATGGGATGGCCTACACAGCACCAGGTTTGCAGGTATCAGATGGGAGCTACCTTTCTGAAATTGGGAGGAGGGTCTTTGCTCAGGAGCTTGTAGGGCTCATTGGTAGGACTTCAAACTAGATGTGAAGGAGGAGGGGGATAATATCAGTTTTGCCTATGACATGCAGTGCAGGACACAGTGGTTGGAGGGATGGGGTGCTGATATGGGCCCTCCATCTGCTGACCTGGGACACACTGGGGTTGCCATGGCACAGTTGAAGTCCTGTGGAGATGAGCGGGAGGCTCCTGAGGTAGTAGGTGCCAGGAAGGAAACTTACACAGAACACCTTAAGGGAAATAAGGAGTCTTCCACTAAGAAGGCGATGTGGCCAACAGCCCAGATGAAGTGCTTCTATACAAATGCACAAAGCTTGGGTAACAAACATGAGGAGCTGGAAGCTACCATGCTACTAGAAAGCCATCACCAAAACCTGATGGAACAAATCCCATGACAGGAGTGTGGCTATCGATGGCTACAGGCTGTCCAGAAGGGACAGGCCTGGAAAAAGGGGTGAAGGTGTTGCTCTCTGTATCAGGAAATGGATAGAGTGTGAAGAGCTGTCTTTGAAGAGTAGCCATGAACATGTTGAACTTGGAAAGGGAAGTGAACGCTAACAAGACGAGTTTCTACAGGTACATTGATCAGAAAAGGTAGGTTAAAGAAAGAGTACCCCCACTGATGGATGAAAATGGTGACCTCGTATCAACTGACAAGGAGAAGAATGAAGTACTCAAAAAAATTTTACCTCAGTTTTCATGGACAACCACTCCTTTCACCCTTCCTGGGTCAGTGGACAACAAGATGGGGACCAAGGGGGTAAAGCCTCTCCCAACGCAGAGGATGATCAGATTCGTGACCACCTGGGGAACCTGATGAGATGCATCCCAGAGTCCTGAAGGAAGTGGCTGCTATGGTTGCCAAGCCACTCTCCATAATATATGAAATGTCATGGCAATCAGGAGAAGTCCCTGGTGACTGGAAGAAGGGTAACATTGTCCCCATTTTTTAAAAGGATAGAAAGATGACCCTGAGAACTACTGACCTGTCAGTCTCACCTCTTTGCCTGGAAAGATCATGGAACAGATCTTCCTAGAAACTATGCTAAAGCACATGGAGGACAGAAAGGTGATTAGTGGAAGCCAGCATGGCTTCCCGAAGGACAAGTCCTGCCTGACCAACCTAGTGGCTTTCTATGATGGGGTGACCACATTGAGTGGACACGAAAAGTAATGGATGCGGTCTATCTAGACTTCTGTAAAGCCTTTGACATGGTCCCTTGCAACATCCTTTTTTCTAAATCAAAGAGATATGAATTTGATGGTTGTACTGTGCAGTGGATAAGAAATTGGTTGAATGGTTGCATTCAGAGAGTAATGGTCAATGGTTTGAAGTCCAAATACAGATCTGTTATAAGTGGTATCCCTCAAGGGTCTGTACTAGGACCAACACAGTTTAATATTTTCATTGATTATATAGATACCAAGATTGAGTGCAGTCTCAGCAAGTCTGCACATGACACCAAGCTGAGTGATGCAGTTGCCTGAGTGGAAGAACAGAGTATCATCCAGAGGTACCTGGAGAAGCTGGAGAAGTGGTTCTTTGTGAACCTCATGAGGTTCAACATGGCCAAGTGCAAGGCCCTGCACCTGGGTCTGGGCAATCAGGAAGGGGAGGATGGATGTGATTGAGAGCAGCCCTTCAGGAGGACTTGGGGGTGCTGGTTGATGAGAAGCTCGACATGAGCCAGCAATGTGTGTTGTAGCCCAGAAGGCCAACAATATCCTGGCCTACATCAAAAGAAGCAGAGCCAGCAGGTTTCTGCCCCTCTATTCCACTCTTGTGAGAACTCATCTGGAGTAGTGTGTTCAGTTCTGGAATCCTCAAGATAAGAAGGTTATGGAGCTGTTGGAATGGGTCCAGAGGAGGGCTACAAAGATGATCAGAGGGATGGAGCACCTCCCATATAAGGAGAGGCTGAGAAAGTTGAGGTTGTTCAGCCTGGAGAAGAGAAGTCTCCAAGGAGACCTTCTAGCAACCTTCCAGTAACTGAAGGGGGCTACAAGAAAGCTGGGGAGTGACTTTTGAAAAAGGCTTGTAGTGATTGAACTAGGGGCAATCGCTATAAACTGGAGAGGGACAGATTTAGACTAGAAATATGGAGGAAATTCTTCATGATGAGGGTTGTGAGACACTGGCATAGATTGCCCAGGGAAGTTGCAGATGTCCCATCCCTGGAAGTGTTCAAGGCCAGGTTGGACGAGGCCTTGAGTAGCCTGATCTGGTGGGAGGTATCCCTGTCAATGGCAGGAGGGTGGAATTAAATAATCTTTAAGGTCCCTTCCAACTCAAACCATTCTATGATTTCATGATTCTACTGGGAAAATATTTCATTAACTCCCAGTGACTGTTAGAACCTTTAATGCACTTCCCTAATTAGCCAGCTGAAGACCCTACTTTGACTAGCTGTTCACAGCTTCAGTGAATAGACTCCTTTTTCCTTATAATGGCAGGGGCTGCTGTCCAAAACAGTATTTTTTGTGTCTTGAAATCCACTGGTGTTTCTTATGTGGCTGGATATCTGCCCAGGATTTGGTTGGAAGTACAAAACATCGGATTTCATTGTATTTGTCAGGGATATGGTAAACCAAAACAATATAACATTCTGTAGGACGACACTAACTCACAGTAATGGCCTTGAAATCTTCTGTGTGAGACTAGTTATTACAAATTAACAACCAAATGTGCACTCACAAATAAGCAGTACCTTGCTTATTTATTTAAACAATTGTTCTTTAAATAATTTATGACAACACTTGATAATGATCAACTAGCACAGATACCATAGTAGCATGTCTTGCAAGTGTAAAGAGAATAGTTATACACAACTTCCTTACAGAAATTTGCTACAAAGTCTTTGTTTGAGAAACAGTCTGGGTCTAGCGGGAATAATTATGCTTGTGGAATATGCAGGATGTGAGTGAATAAGCAATCAGTACATCCTGGAAACACTGATGAACTCAGAGAGAAAACTGGGAAAGACACGGTGTCCTGCTACATATGGGGTCCTGGTCCTACCACACCACTGTGTCAGGGATTTGGCTTGGTTAATTCTGCTTTCTGTTCTTGCAGGCACTGTCAAAGCAGCTGTTTGGATTCTTATTTAATGTTAGGGTTAACTACTTCTGCTTGGTGTGAAAGATACACATATATGCCACAAAGCTCTTTTTTTTTTTTTCACATAACACTATTTTGAAAAATGTCAAAGGAGGATTGTGTAGTGCTAAGGCACTAGCTCGAATGACAAGCAATGATTTCCCCTTCTGTTGCTGAGTTCTGTGTGACAGTGCAGGTGCCACTACTTTTCTATGCCACATTTCACTCAGTACTGTCTTATTTTACCTGATAGGCTGGGAATAATTACAGTAGTATACTATGTGGATGGATATGCTATATGTATTTTAGGATAAGTCCAAAATTTGCTGCAAGGGGATTTTTGTTCTGAAGGTTTTAGCAGCTTTGGTATCATAAAGACAAACTCTATCACCTCTGGAAGTCCTTGTCCAAAAAGCTGGTATTTAATTTCAAAGACATTCTGATTTGACAAGGAGTGGAAAGCAATCTTGGAAAATTGCTATGCCCAAACAAATGGACTGCTACTATGATCAGACTGTATCTTTTACAGAACAGAAAGAATAAGAAAAATATTTTAAAAGATAAGTACCTTTCCTATCTCAGGTCACCAGTTCAACTGGTCTGCAGTTGGGTTTCCAAAGCAACTGCCATTCTAATGATTCAATGCTATTTTTTGTCTATTTTTATTTAATGATGTAGAAGAAAATTGCCACTGAGGACTTCTTCCTGAACTGTTTTTTGTTAAATTTAGGTTTTGTTTTAGTATCATCTTCTGATCACAAGATTTCATTTTAATAAAAAAAAAGATTTTGAGCCTTGCTTTGACATTCTTGTAGGCCACAGCAGGTATCTATCTCTTGGAGAAACCCCTGCTGGATCAAAGCATCTTAGTACGGCAGGGCAGAGCAGTACACCATATGGTTACTGCAAAGGAGTGACACCCAGGCAGACCGTTTCAGGAGACATAAGAGTTACATGGCAACATGTTGTCACTCACTCATATGCCACAACATATATTTGACTAGAAATGCAAGCAAAAGAATAAAAAGATTCTCTAGAGTATGTGGCTGTCCTTTAGGAGAGCTGTGATTGGGTGGTTGTCGCATAAAATATGCTCTACAGCTCCAGTTTGAGTCCTTCTGGTAAGAAAGGCACGTGAGAAAATGGGAAATGCCAGGCTACCTCAGGCTATCACAGCTACCTCCATCTAAATGAGTTAAACCTGACTTATTTTCTTCCTCCTACCCACCTCCAGCCGACTCACGTCTGCAGAAAACACAGTCTGAGTACATTTTATTTCTTTTTGATTAATTGCTTGCTCATTTGAACATGCAGTTTCAGTTGACTAGAACCTTTCCTGTACTGAGTGAATTTGTAAATGTAAATTAAGTTTGGTCAGATTGTTTAGGTATTTTTGTTCGTTGGGGTTTTTGTATGATTAGTTGGATTGGGTTTTTTTTTAAACAATAGAATCTCTGAACAGTGAACTATCTTGAAGTTCTCTGGCTCAGTTTACAAGGGAGCTGCAGTATCCTGAAGCATCTTTGCTTGGCCAGAACACAAAGCATAACTCCTACAATATTGGAAAGTGATATCGTATGAGCCCAGACGCAAATGTGCCAGGCTGTAACATAAGAAATGTTAGTTCCTCTTTTATCTGCTGGTCCAAACGGAAAACTCTACAGCTCCCCTGTTGTGCCTTTGGAACTTCTTGTCATCTCCAATATTTGCTAATTCACAGGTGGTCTAACACATGCTTGGTTTTGTGCCATTCTTTATTTGTATTTTCTATCTTTTCCTCCCCAATATGCTCACCTGGGGGTAAGCAAAAGAAGCCACAACAGGGATGGTTCTTTTTAGGACCAATGCTTATCTTAAGCCCTAACCACCACCCTGCCTTTCCTTTATGCTAGGAGTCCTCCATTATACCTTTTCTGTTAGTTAATTTATCCTAAACTGAAGACTGATTCTGAATTATTGCTGTTGGGAAGGGTCTTGGTCACAAACTTTCACTCTCCCCTACTTTTTAGTGATTCACATGATCCTTTGGGTATTGTTTGCCCTGTGGCAGTCCTTGTGTGGCATGTAGTAAAGCAATCCTAGTTTTAAATGGTGGTTAGATTATTCATCTGTGAAAATTTTTGTGTTAGCCAGTATGATGGTTGTCACTGTAGAGTCAACACTTGCTCAAGGTTGCTGTGCATTGGATGATGGAGATTTTTACTCTCTTTTCTTTTGCTTTTTTCTTCCCATTATGCCAAGAACAGGGAAATATCCATGGTAACCGTATGTTATGTCATGGCAAATGCTGAATTTCTGTGTGTGTGTGAAACAGTGACAGTTGCATTGCACATCCCTTAAGATTTTCAGCATATATGTGTTGGGCAGAATAAGAAGGTTGCCTCATATATTATCAATTGTAAAGCATCAGAGATTCAGTATCCTGTGTTTGTATTTTTCTTTGTGTTTTGCTTTAATATACAGCAGTGAAGTGCTGGTAAAATACATCTTGTCAGCAAACGCTCCAAGATTGTGAATCTTTTGAGAGTGTAATTAATGTCCTTTGAGATACTTCCAAGTGAGGAGAGAAAGAAAGTAGTGTAAATTTACTCTTAATTCTTATTATTTTGGGGCTCAAAATCTCCATGTTACTCAGAATCACATGTCATTGCAAAAACCCCTAGAATTATTGACAACTTCCAAGTCTCTGAACAGGATTGTGGCAAATTCTCAAGATTTTTCTATGAATTTAACTGCTAACAAATCTTAGGGCACATTAATGGCTTGCTTGAGAACTTGGACAGTGGTGAATCATAGAATCACCAGGCTGGAAAAGACCTCTTGGACCATCGAGTCCAACCATTCCTATCTGCCACTAAACCGTGCCCCTGAGTCTTTTAAATACCTCCAGGATTTGTAACTCAACCACCTCCCTGGGAAGCCTCTGCCAGCGTCCAGTGACCCTTTCTGTGATTTTTTTTTTCTCATATCTAGTCTGAACCTCTCCTGATGCATCTTGAGGCCATTCGCTCTTGTCCTTCCCCTGTCACTTGGGGAAGAGACCATTAATTGTATAAGAGCCACATCCAGTCAGAGCAAAGGTCCATCTTAAGCAGTAGCCCATGCACTGTGTGGTGTAGAGTATCATAGAATCATAGAATAGTTTGGGTAGGAACAGACTTTTAAAGGTCATCTAGTTAAACCCCCTGCAACAAGCAGGAACATCTTCCACTAGGTCAGGTTGCTCAGAGACCTATCCAACATGACCTTTAATGTTTCCAGGAATGGGACTTCTATCACTTCTCTGGGCAATTGTTCCAGTGTTTCACCACTCATATTGAAAATAAATTCTTCTTTATAACTCACCTCTTTTAGTTTAAAAAACATTACCCCTTTTTCGTTTGCAACAGACTCTGCTAAAAAGTTTGTCTCCATGTTTCTTATATGCCCACTTTATGTAATGAAGTGCTACAATAAGTCTCCCCAGAGCCTTCTCTTCTCCAGGCTGAACAATCCCAACTCTCTCAGCCTTTCCTCATAGGAGAGGTGTTTCAATCCTCTGATTATTTTTTGTGGCTCTCCTCTGAATCTTCCCCAACAGATCCGTGACTTTCCTGTGCTGAGGGCTCCAGAGCTAGACACAGTACTCCAGGTGAGGTCTCACCAGGTGGAAGAGATATTGTTTTAACTTACATGAGGTCAAGCACTTATTTCTTTGGCTATCTAGTCCAAACAAGCATTTCTGCTGAAACAGTTCCTGCTTTATGAAGAAATAATCATGTTCAAATTTGGTTTTCTTTTGGGATTTAGTTGAATTCTGATGCTCTGCCAACCAAGTTATACAAGTTAGCCAATGCTACCCCTGGAAATACCAGTATACATAATACAAGTGCAAAGATGAGCTCTGAGATAAGAGACCAGGCTTGTAAGGGGTGCTCCTCAAGTAACTGCCTAATTCATTACTGAAGGGCCCATGATCCTCTTTATAGTGGATACCTCCACAGGCTGGCTCAACCTCTTGGCATCTGAAAGAATTTACCTTGCTTTTCCTGGCTGCATTAAGTGGTCCTACACTGACTTGGATCTCAGCTTGTATGTCTAGCAGGTATTTTGTTAGGTAGTTTGTACTGAAGACTGTAGCAGTGGCTGGCTGGGAGCTGAGCCCTTTTAAAACTCCTGTGTTCTGAAGTCCCTCAAAATTCTCTGGAAGGTGAAAAAAATGAGACACCTTGTTTGACAAGGGTGAAGTAGTTCCCGCCCCGTGCCTGGCACAATGCTTTGTGTGTCTACTTTATCCAACAGATGTCTTCCAGGCAGTGCAGAAAAATTCAAAGATCTGAATGTTTTGCTTTGCCTTGTAGGGGGACAACTCTGCAATTTCTGCTGATTTTTAAGTTGAAAGAAAATAGCACTTTCTGTGGAGACAGATTCAAAAAATGCTATGGCAATTTATGGGCTTTTTGACTGGAAATCTTATTTAAAATCAATATATTTTAAAGTTTATAACTGAAATTCATAGTTTTATCACTGAGGCCCTTTTATAGGACTGCGTCATGTGTATCCTCCTGGCTGCTAAGGTTTAGTAGCCGAAAGTCGTTAATGTATCTTGCAAGCTGAAGACTAGCATTTTACAAAAACATAATATGGATCTGTGCATTCACATTCTTTGGCGCTAGTGAGCTTTTTCCCTGGGATGTGCATGTGTGAAACGCAATGTCAATTGACACTTCTGTTAAGATAATTTTTCTCCCTGGTGATTCGAGTACAAATAGCAGTACCAGCAGTACCAGCAGTTCTGCTGCTTTCCATTGACACTAAAGACACTAAAGGTTTTGGCATATGAGGGAATGTGATAGGCTCCTCTGTGCCAGGCTAGTACTAATTAACATGATACAGTGTCCAAAGCCAGGTATGTGGCTCTAGTGACATTTTCAAGGACATTGTACATATCCTTTTTAACGTTCAGTGTGCCTGTTTTCATTCTGATTTATTTGACTATGGGTTCTGTAAATTTAGTTAAGACCAAAAATCCTCCAAGTTCAATAATAACTATACACATTTCATTACCCATGTTCACACTTCTTCGCAGCCCAGCATTTAAAATCAGAGCAAGCAATGAATTTAATTAAATTGAAAAATATTGGAATTCTTTTCAGACATACTATTGAAATTCTAGGGACAGTAAATTTTTTATCCTTGAAATATAGCATGCTTATTTAGGTCATACTTTCAGCTACAGTGTTACTTGCTCCTTGCTCTAGATCTCAAGGAAGCACACCTTCTCTGTTTAGAGGAGTATTGTACACTGTGTTTAGTGGATGATGGCCCGAACCAAGTGGATTGAAAATTTCTTTTTCTGTTTCCAGTGATGTTACTGAATTTCCATCTTAGTGAGAAAGTAGTGTTTACTTGCTTGTTCAAACAATGCATTCATACTTTAGTTTTCAAAAAACAATAGCCTGTAACCTGTTAATGCCTGTTAATACTTTGGCGAAAAGGAAATGGGGAGATAAGGCATTCACGAGAGTACTTGGCTTGCTGAAATAAGACAGGTATTACCCAGAGGCTGTTTTGCTACTGCCATAGAGAATTGCAAGGGCAGATCTGCGTGCTAAATGATTGGGTTTTCAGGATTCTTTTGTAGAGGTATGTATGCATAAGGAGACTGTTCTTCGGAATATCACAGCCACAGATGAGTTACTCAAGTTAGGTAATGGTTTACAGTCCTGGAGACTTCTGTCCCTACCATTTCCCAGTATCCAGGTTGTGACTTAGGTGTACACTCAATTTGCATGCACAAAGCAAACAGGCAAGACTGATGATCTCTTGTTAACTTCAGTGCAACTGAATTTGAGAAGGGCGGATGCAGCATTTGATGCTTTTTATAATAAGAATTCTCCATTCCCTGTGATCTTGTTACTCAAGATACTGTTACAGCTGCAACTTTCAAGACAGCTAAATAAGTTAGGACTTGAATTACTTCTCTTTGGTTTCTGTGAGAACTAGGGTTGTGTTTGTTGATGATCACAGATGCAGTTAGGCACATGATCCTCACAATTTCGTCCAAGCCCATACTCTTGAAGCCTTTAATGGGGTAACAGCAAAGTGTTTTCAAAGTTTGTGTGCCTATAATGGGCAGATAAGACTTCAGAACAGCTGCCTTCATCTGAGCTGCTGAGCTTGGCTCTGACAATGCTCCTGAGCTGCGTCAGCTGCATTATAAAGCATTTTGAACTCTTGCTCTCCTATTGATAATGATGGCCAGATTATTTGACTGCACTGATTATTAAACCTTGCTATGACAAATGAGTTACTGATCTCTGCCTTTGTGCATAATTTTGTTTGTATTTACAATGCTATTCTTAGGCTTTTTTTAGCTTTCTCTTCATTCTGATTACACTACAAGTTCATGGATTTTGCAGATTTGGTTTCCCCCTTTTCAGAATTTTTCTCCAGATCGTTAATCCAAAAGTTAAATGAGATAATAGCAGGGAGCATTGAGGCAGTCTGAGAGACTCTTGTAGCATCTGCATAAGGGCTGAAAGGGGTTAAAAGTAGAAGACTGTCCAGCAGAGAAGACAACTAGACAGACATTTGCAGATCATCTTGTCAATAATCCTAGTATGTTTTGCAAAAGCTGGGTGTTTTCTATCTTTAGAGTGTTTTGGTCACTTAATTCTGATCTCTTTTCTTCACAGCCATCCCCCCAGAGGAGTATGTAGGAACCTGTGGAGAGCTTGGGATGTAAAATACCCAAGCCATATGCTGGTTTTTTTCATGGGGACCAGGACTTTCAGGTATCTGAAAAGGAACAAGTAACAGGAGGAAGAGTTAAAATATTGAAAGGAAGAGGTAACTGCTGGCAGCTACTTGCTAATCATCCTAAGAAACAGAAGCACTATTTCAAACTGCTATCAGACGAAGACCAATTGTGAGCTTCTTGAATCTCTTGATGGTTAAGTAAATTATGTGCGTGTGTGTAGATGGGTTATTTAGAATTATACAGTGAATTTAATTTAAATTGATCTTCAAAGGGATATCAACAAACTGTTTCATTTGTCAGGGGAAATCACCTTTTATTGTTTTTAAATGAGAATGGTAATTAGAAAGGAGTTTGGATGAAAATTGCTTCTTGGGCTAGCTTGTTACTTCACTATTCACCACATTACCAAAGGGAAATAGCCATGTCTCCATCTAATCTGAACTCATCAACAAGTGCTCCGAAACACATGTGGCTTGTTAGAAAAGTCTATAATTAAAAGGAAGAAGGGAAATCCCTAGGACTAGCATGTAGCAAGACCTGAAAAAGGGGTCAGCCTTCTCCCTTCCTGTCCATTCCCTCCAAGGTCCGCATGGTCTAGTCCTAACTCAGAAGTCCTGCTTTCATTTGAAGTGTTGTTTGCCTGTAAAATAGAAGAGCAAATTGAGAACTATCATCAGAACAGGCTAAGAAAACTAGTGCTGAATTCTACCATGTTGAGATACTCTTCTTTAAATTAGTATGCATATTTATTGTGAACAAATAGCAAGGTCACTGTTCTCTGCAGTAGGTGTTCATAACTGCAACTGTGGAAGGGTAAAGGCTAGAGTTTAATCTAAATCCATAAAGGAATTAGGATTTGTCAGATATTTAGCACTTAAATTTTGAAAGCAGCTGGACACTTAAAGATAGGAACATCTAACGTCCTTGTATCTCCAAGACCTTCATCTTCCTTTTCATGTGTTCATTGAGAGAGTTGACTCTCCATCTGGCAACTTTTTCAAGAAAAGCTGTAAACGTATCCAGTTTTAGAGTGTACATATAATACTCTAATGCTGAATTTTTGAAATGGCTCAAGATGGTCTCTGTAGGTAAGACCTTGTGGGTTAATGAAGTGATGCCTTGGGTTTGATATTCATGTTCTTAAACAAACCTTGTCTGTTTCCACAGCAGCATACATACCTAAGGAGAACATGGGGGTTTATTCTTTGGGGTGTTTTTTTAAGAATGGTTATTCATGGGAGGAGAGAGGGAGATAAGGGGCTAAAAATTATCATGGGCATCTTGACAGACAATTATATTGCAAAACAGCTTTGTTTTTCATGTACAGTTCCTTAGTCCCATCAGCAGTGACTGTATAAATAACACACAGAGGAAAAAATGTGTCTAAATGTGGATTTCTACCAGAATACAGTTTTTGAAACATTAGTGATGTTCTTAAGGTGTGCATACTCAGTACAGCTTATTTATTCTTGGTTGCCTACTTATTCTTTTAGCCAATTAAAGCAATTTATTGGGGCATGAATATGCAAACACAAGTAACTCTCAGAAGATTTTTATTTCTCTGTCATGCTTATGAATGTAGTCTGAATTTTTTTCCCATATGCCATTTCAACTGCTAGCACATGTAATTAGTATTACAATCTTCTACCTCATTTCTTAGATAATTTTTATTAAAGCTATGTATTAGCTAGTGTTCATTATTTATTTTTATTTAAATATTAAGATAATAATGATAGAGGAAAAAAAAAGGAGAACCCCCCCCCAAACTATATTTATCTCTGCATGATTCCTGTATCTATTGAAGGAGATGTATTAGGAAATTTAATACATATTACTTCTAAATTTTCACATGCCATAATAAGTGCTTTTATAGATAATAGCCAATCTTGTGAATAACTAATGGTGTGGAATTACTGTGGTGATAACCATGATAAGTCATGGGGGTTTTCAATGCAAACAACTAAGTATAAAAATCTCAGGCTTCTGTTAGCTATGATATTACAATAGTTGTGCTATCTCGATATTTAATTGTTAACGGCGCATTTTTTTTGTCTTACACCACAGTTTCCAGCCATTTGAAGTCTTGGAACGCATACACACATCACAGAATCACAGAATAACCAGGTTGAAAGAGACCCACCGGATCATCGAGTCCAACCATTCCTATCAAACACTAAACCATGCCCCTCAGCACCTCATCCACCTTCCATTAAACACCTCCAGGGAAGGTGACCCAACCACCACCCTGGGTAGCCTGTTCCAGTGCCCAATGACCCTTTCCATTAAAATGTTTTTCCTAATGTTCAGCCTAAATCTCCCCTGGTGGAGCTTGAGGCCATTCCTTTTTGTCCTGTCCCCTGTCACTTGGGAGAAGAGGCCAGCACCCTCTTCTCTATAACCTCCCCTCAGGTAGTTATAGAGAGCAATGAGGTCTCCTCTCAGCCTCCTCTTCTCCAGGCTGAACAACCCCAGCTCTCTCAGCTGTTCCTCATAAGGCCTGTTCTCCAGCCCCTTCACCAGCCTCGTTGCTCTTCTCTGGACTCGCTCCAGAGCCTCAACATCCTTCTTGTGGTGAGGGGCCCAGAAATGAACACAGGACTCGAGGTGCGGTCTCACCAGTGCCGAGTACAGAGGAAGAATAACCTCCCTGGAACTGTTGGTCACGCTGTTTTGGATACAAGCCAAGATGCCATTGGCCTTCTTGGCCACCTGGGCACACTGCTGGCTCATGTTCAGTGGCTGTCAACCAGCACCCCCAGGTCCCTCTCCTCCAGGCAGCTTTCTAGACAGACTTCTCCTAGTCTGCACAGGGTTGTTGTGCCCCAAGTGTAGGACTCTGCATTTGGCCTTGTTAAACCTCATGCCATTGGTCTCAGCCCAGCAGTCCAGCCTGTTCAGGTCCCTTTGCAGAGCCTCCCTACCCTCCAGCAGATCCACACTTCCAGCCAGCTTGGTGTCATCTGCAAACTTGCTAAGGGTGCACTCGATGCCTTCATCCAGGTCATTGTTAAAGACATTGAACAGGGCTGGACCCAGCACTGAGCCCTGGGGAACCCCACTTGTCACTGGCCTCCAGCTGGAGTTAACTCCATTTCCCACCACTCTCTGGGCCCGGCCATCCAACCAGTTTTCCATCCAGGAGAGTGTGCGCCTGTCCAGGCCAGAGGCCGACAGTTTCCGTAGCAGAATGCTGTGAGAAACTGTATCAAAGGCTTTACTGAAGTCCAGGAAGATACATCCACAGCCTTTCCCTCATCCAGCAGCCGAGTCACTTTGTCATAGAAGGAGATCAGGTTAGTTTGGCAAGACCTGCCTTTTGTATAGCAAGTTATCAGATCGGTTTCCTACAGACATCTTAATTCAGGTGGAAGTTTAGAATAATTTGTATTCTGCTTCTGTTGCTCTCGTAAGTTGCTAGAGGACTCTGGATATAAGATAATTTTTTGTAAGATTGTGGATTGTAGGTGTTTCACTTTTATAATGTCACTTTGTCAGCAGGTACCTGATTCAAAGAGGACTGGGAATACTGTTTACAGCTTTTGGGCTAGTTAATGAATGGCTGTAACTTAAGCCTGTGAAGTGATGCCATTTTACACTTGTCTGCTCAGACTGTGTGTTCTGTTTGCTAAATGCTTTTGAGGAAGTAATGTGCGCTGTAGTGGGTAAAGTCCAGTGCCAGCAAAAGGCAGAAGACAATTTAATAACAATGCTGTCCACACAGATTGGCCAGCTGGATGCTTCCAAAGCAGGTGGCAGTGTCTTTATACTTGAGAGAGAAAAATAAAATGTGAGAACTTTAAATTGGACACATCATCTCTTACTAAAAAGCTATGCAAATTAGAAACCTCTTATCACATGCAAGCTAGAAAGAGCAGCCTCACCATATTTGATCAGATTGCAGGGTTTTGATTGAAATTATTTCAATTTGTACTGAAGATTTACCTTTTTATAAATTATGTTTAGTTAACTTGAATATAAAGTGAGATGTGTATCTCTGGTCTCTAGATAACACTGACATTTTACTAGTTACAATTTTACAAATCTAACAAATCCCTAGTATCGTTGTCTTGGTTGAAATCTAATTAGTAGTATTATAGTGTTACAGCCATACATCCTTTGTGAAATTTAATAGTCACTCAGTGACTTTCAGACACTGGCTGCCCAGTAGGCATACGTGCTACAGTGGCAGACTAGGAATATGCAAATCCAAAAAACTCAGCAATATGCAGTTTACTGTAACATGGAATAATTTTAAGGAAGTTCCTATTGCACAAAGAGGCATTTGAAAGACCTTTTTCCTTGTGTATGTTTTTTGATTTTTTTCTTTTTTTTAATGAAGTATCAGGGCTCCCCAGACAAATGCTCTTCAAATATTTTTTTTAATTTGCCTTAAGTCCCTGCATGTGGCGTGCATATAGATTGGGGAAAGCTGATTTATATTTTCACTTTTGTATTTCCAAATCTTTGTGAAATATATACTGTTCCATATATTTGCAAGATTATGCTTTGCTATGGTGTCTTAAATTCTTTAGGCAGAATAAGGGATGCTTTTCTCTCATAGAGCATCTAGTATTGTTCAGCTGAAACTAAATATTTTCTTCTTGAGTTCAGCTCTGTTTGTGCTTTGGTTCAGAAACAGAGTGGAAGTCATATTCAGAGCAGAGACATGATAAATTAACTATTCAACTGAAAGTTTCACTTGCTCTTTCTCTGAATTTTAGTATGTGTCTGAAACACTGCACTCTGATCATCGCATGCTCTACTAAAGCAGAGGAGTCAACCTGAACTCATGCAGTATATGGAAGGAAAGAGGAAGATGAGCATTTGACTCAGTTTTCTGTTAACTTGAGCACCCTTCAAAGCTTTAGACATTCTAGTCTGTTTGCAATGCAAGCAGCTGAAATTTGTCTTTAGTGAAGTACTCCCTCATTGAAACAAGCAAACTACATGTGTCTGAATGTCACTGTAAGCAGAGTGCCCAACTGCATGTGGAGACAAAGCGAGCTTAGCTTTGGGGTATGTATGAAGGATAGCATAACAGCACAGTAAAGTGCTTTATTGGTTTGGTGTTACTTGTGATATGAACAGAATCATGATTCGAACAGAACCATGATCCACTTGGAAAGATTACAGAGGAAAAAGTGAACAGCAAGAGGGAGTTTTTCTTCCTCAAAGTCTGCCTCCTTCACTGTCTGCTACCCACTGGAATTTTGGTTAGTTAGCCATTTGTTGTAGCTGACTGCTACGAGTAAGCCCATGACTCTAGGTTTGTTTCCCATTGGATGCATCCTTTGAGAGTCTTTCGTTCTGGTAGCGTGACAGATGTGAATGTATAACAATCCTATGCAATAGAGTTAAAACCATGCGGAAGCCACTCCAGCAACCACAGTATTGCATAACTGTAACACAATAACTATAACCAGTAAGATAGTGTAAGATTTTTTCTTATGACTGTGCTGATCATTTCTCAGCACAGAAATGTGTTCTGTTCACTAGGCCACCTAATACTGAATGTAGTGTCTAGGAGGTTAGTTGTTCTTGCTTTTCCCTTGTGTGCTAGCATTTTTTGAGATAGTGGGCATTGGTTTGGCAGCAAGCATCCTCTTTTAATGCAGATGTAAAGTTGGGTGCTGGAATACTGATAATCAAAGGAAATACTTTTGTGCTTTACAGATAAGGAAGATTTCCGTTAGATGGAAGACTGCATGGTATAATTACTAATTGATAATAAATAATTGCATCTATCCCATTGACAGTTCATCCCATTTCAGATCCCAGCAGTGATACTGGAATTGTTTCTCTTAGATTAGTGTTGGGCTACAGAAGAAAAAGCATCTTCCCCAAGATCTTAGTGTATTAGTTTTCATTTTAGTCCTGACAAACATGAGCAAAACAGTAGGAAGGGAGGAGATGAGCAGTAAAAATCACAGCCAATTCAAAAATACCTAGAAGACTTTTAAAAGGTATAAAATCAAAGAAAACTGTAGATAGACAACAGGCAAACTTAACTTGTCTCAAACAAATATCTAGTCTGGAAATTCATTGTACTTCTGATTGAGGAAAGAAAGACCAATTATCCCAGGAAAACATGGATTGCATTATATATGCTTTTACTGCCAAAGGGGGAAAATGTTGATTACTTAACACAAAAGTGCTGAAGCCATTAGTAGAGCCTTTCAGGGTTGAAATAAACTGTGTGCTATATGGCTTTAAATCCCAGAAGACAGCACAACTGGTGTCATATTCCACAGTGGATCCATTAGCAATATAATGTCATCTAACCACAGCCCATGCTAATGGTTTAAATTAGAATGTGTGGAGATTTTTTAATTTATAAAAGACACTGCTGCTTGATTAGAATAAATCTCTTCAGCATAAAGCTGCTTCTTTTGCATGGAAACCCTTGTGATACGTCACTTCAAGCAATATCAATGAATGGGAAGGTGTGAAACTAAGTTTTCTGAGTATGCAAGAACTAACAGAGAGTAGAACAAAATCAAATGCATCCATCGATGTGGTACCTGATAGCTCAAAAAAAAAAAAAAAAAAGGACTGGGTTGTTTTTAAAAGCAGCTTCAGTCTAATGTGGGGCAGGTGACAAAGGATATAGGAGGGCATGTTTGTGCAAACCCATTTTGTAGCTGAAGATAATTGGCTCCACCATTCTATAGGCAACAATGCCCCACGGGCTACAGTGGTGCTAATTGGTTGGGGTAGAGAAATGGGCAGTTTTCACAAGTCTCATGCAGAAAAGAATTTGTGTCAAGCAAAACTTTAAAAATCAAAACCATAACCTCAGCACAGAAAACAGGAAGACTTGAGAACTTGGAGGCTGCAACCCCTTTTACATGGTTGCTTTAAATACCTCTGCCAGAGGTATGGAGGCTACTGCTGGAGCTTCAAACCTTTTGAGGAAACACAGCATTCGTACCATACAGCTTCCCATGTAATTCCTGTGTGAAAGTTTTTCACCATAAGACTCTGTTACAGTAGAACACCAGTAATTCATGCTCTCCTATGGAGCTGGAGTGTAGACTGCTATCAATGGTACATTGTGTCTAACTAATACTATTACTAGTAGTATTCCCTTTAATTCTTCTCTCTACATACTACTTTCTCCTTCAGAATATTCAGACATATTTTCCCTCCTTATCCTCCATATCACTTATGGGCCTAAAAAATCTGTTCCAATTAGGAGAATCAGTTAAGTGCTATAAATAAAGAGCTGTTTAAAAAGCATATCTCATGTAGTTTGACTGGAGGAGAAGCAAGGAATCGAAAGAACCTTTCTTCTGATGAGTAGAGAAGCAGAATTAGAACCTTGGGCCCATAAGACTTATCTGAAATAGTTCTCTCTTGTTTTTAATGAAATGCTAATTCTGCCACAGAGTTCCTCCCCTAAGGTTCTGGATTGTGTCAGTTAGCTTAATTCCGATACTTTACGAGCACTCATTCTCACTGCAAATGTGATTTCATCATAATTAGGGAATTCTCTGGTCTACATGCAGTAATGTCCTTACCTTGGACTGTCTGGCCTATCAGACAGTATGAGCAGAGTCCACAAGCTACTTAGCGGACCACATCACAGCCCAAGCCTGCTTCCCCGCTGCAGCAAGAGACACAACTTATTCTTTCTCAGTAGAAGAACTGTAGAGTGACAGTACCTGTTTTCTAAATGGGTTTGCATGGGTCAGCAACTAGAATGGAGCAAACCCATGCTGTGCTCACACAAATCAGAAAGTATGAGTACCGTATGCCTGAGAGAAGGAGGAAAACTGTAATCCAATTTGTTGTATGGAAATGACAGTAGAGGTTCAGACAGAAGGAAAGCAGATTGAGGCATGATGGGAAAACGGTCTTCTTCAATCTGTATAGAAAAAGAGAGAAAGACAGCCTTCAGGGAAGTAAATGATATTAGTATCTAAGCAGTGAAATAAGCTCTAGATGGATAAAACCTAATTCCTCACTGTACCATGTCCCTCTTTGAGAAAAACTCTGTAGTCTTTTGTTCCATCAAAGGTATTTCTGAATTCCTCAGGCTGTTCACTTGTATATATCTATACTTAGGGGCACCATTCAACATATTGTTTTAATTTCCTGGCTGTGTACAGTTGTACATCGCATTGTTTACATACGCCTCTTGATGAAAGCCAAGTACACTCTACAAATTTCATCTGATACCTGTTGCTGAAATACTAGCCTCTGACTACGGTATGGAAGGTGATACTTGCTTCTTTGTAAACACTTTCTTAAAGTCAAAACCAACTATAAGGTCATTTTAAGAACTACCTGTACATGATACCCAGCAGTGTGTGATTTTTCTTGGACATGCTCAGGAGGTTAAATTGCAGCCTTAAGCAGAGGAGTGGCATTGTACCTGTGACTCCTAGCTCTGGGAGGTAACTCTGATACCTGTTGGGGTCAGCTGATAGGGCTGAAGTAGACTTCACCAGCCCCATTCTGAGGTCAAGCAAAGTGCTGTAATTCTGGCCCTGGTCTGCAGGTCTGCTGTGTGAAATACTGTTCTGTATTGTGCCCGTTTAGCATTACCTCATGTTACAAAACAGCAAGAACTCCTGATCCCTCGGTGCATGCAAGCTTGAAAAGCTCTGCTTGCTGCACTGGTGGAGATCATTAATTGTGTTTCCAAGTCTGTTGTGACAGCTCCTATCAGGTGCTGAGTTGTAGTCTTTTTCTGCTGAGATCATGCAGCCACCTTTCTGGTCTGTACATTCACTAGGGAGCATGAGAAATGTGTGAAATAATGCAGGACATAATAAAAAAACAGAGTTCTTCACTAGCTTCTCTGATCCTCTAAAGAAGGCAGCACTGATCTGCTTTGAGTTATGGCATGTTTTGCCTCACTGGTGTCTTGGTTTTGCTGAGGAAGGAGGTCTGTGACTAGAAGGAGGTCTGTGACTATGCTGATTAGATTGAGATTCCAAAGTCAAGGTAACAGTGGTTGGACAGAGTCTCTCTATGCTGAATATGAAGCTGAGCAGAGAAACACTATATTCCTTTTGTGATTTCTGAGCAAAACATTTTTTTAAAGTTCTTGCTGAGCCACTCTAACTAGCTTGTAGCATATGCCCCAGTGTTGCTTTCTTATTCTTGAACACTTCTGTTACAGTGAAGGGCCTTTCCGTATGACTTACGCCAATCTCTTAGCTGGTGAGCTAGCTTGCTACCTTGGGAACCTTGAATTTTGGTTTTTAAAATGCTAGGAAATGTAAACATGCATAAGCACTATTAGCATACTTTGTTAGAGAAATTGTTGAGTTTACAAGTCTGGTTTCCCATTTACTATAGATGTTGCAGGTTTTACCATATGCCTGTGAACAGCCTCATTTAATAGATCTTGTTCTATAATATTTCCTACCACATACACTTTCTGCCTCAGAACCTTACAATCTGGTTGACATTTTCAAAATTACTGAAGGAACCTGTGCAGAAATTAGACCTCAGCTTCTTGAAATGCCTAAAAAAAAAATAAATGAGGCTGCTCCATATACTGCGGAATACCTGGTATTTAGGCTCTGAGTGTGAATTTCCATTGAGTCTGAATTACCATTTTTAAGTGAAGAATTTTCAAAACTTAACTGCCTTTTTTTCCTGAGGAGGCTAGATTGCTATTAGTAAAACAGCTAAACAATTTGCTCCTTCTGTCCTCAGCATATAATCAGCTTTCAGTGTTGCTTTGAGCCCTTACCTGAGCCAGGAAATGAGTCTTATAGTTCACATTTGTTAGAGAATGCTTAAGAAATGCATATTCCTTGTTTTTCTTAATTCAACAAAAGTTACACTTGAATTTGCATTTCCCCAATTACAGGATTTGTCTTCAGTTAGGGTAAGAAAAAAACTTCAAAAAACTGTGTTCAAAAATAGGAATGCAAAATAAAAATTGGCAACATGGCATAGTTTGCTCATCGTATTTTTCAATATCAGACATTAATGTGTAATGTAACAGAGGTGAAAATAAAACACTCAAAATGAACATTTGGTGTTGAAATGTAGTCAGGAGAACTCTGAACAATCTTTTCCATAGTTGTCATGTTTTTGCAGATTGTTTGAACATTCCCTTCTCAGGAGGGGAAGCTGATCCAACAGAGAAATTTGGGATAGGTTGTCATAAAAGCAAATGCCAAGTGGTTTTATTTTCAGAAACCCTACTTTGTCATTTTCTGCAAGTTATGATCATTTCATGGGGGCAATGTTCAAAATGCCTGTGTAACTCTCCCCAACATGAGCAGTTCCAGTGGAAATGCTTGTCGTGGGATTATTTTAGCCTGATTATCCACAGCTAACATTCTTCACACACAAATATAGTCTATTAGGGGTAAATAGAGCATATATTTGGCTTGAAGCATCACAATCAGTCTCTGAAGTAAGTCTAAAGAGGCAGTAAAGTTTTCTTCTTATTGTTGTCTCTCCCTTTTTGAAGGAAAGAGTCATCTTGTATCAGATGTCTTCTTTGGCACCTATTCTAGTAGATATTTGGAGGATACTGCCACTCAGGCATGCTAGTTGCAAGGAGAAGCCAGGGTAACCAGGGGAACTGATGATCTGAAATTGCAACAAGGGCCTAGCATCACATGGGTTTAGTATATAAAGCTGATGTGTTTCATTGTGTTCACTTGAGTGAAAAGGAAAAAGTAAACTTTTGAGAAGCCTGAGGAGCTTCAAAACAAATTTTATTTTCTGGGTTTTATCATAGTGTCTAACTCAGAGAAGCCTTCACTTTGTAATATTTTATATCCCTGCTAAGCTTTTTAGGGTTGGGTTCCCTCAGCTATAACTGAACACAATAAAAAGTGTGATCATCTGTATTGTTATTTCACTATTTATCTTGATGACTTGGCTTCAGTAATGATATATTGGACTTCATCTTTCACTGTAGATTCGTTACAGTATCTGACTTGGAGAGCCTTCAGTGCCCTCACTGTAGCTTTCCCTGGAATGCCAACCTAGCAGAGACTCCTCAGTTTCAAATGACATGATAGATTGCTATGGTGACAGTTCTGTTGTGCAAAGCTGCCAAACGGAATAGGTTAGACTTAGATAAGATGAATTAAAATAAACGAAACAAATACATTGTCTTATTCTCAAGCTTATGAGTGGCAGAGTAGTTTCATTTTTAAAGCTGATTCTATTGAAAGTGAGTCCCCAGAATTCCACCATTCTTTTGTGGGGCTAGAAGTTTTATGTCTTATTATGGAACCCTTTATCATATTTGTGCTTTCTGTTTTGAGCTAAGGTGCAACTTCAGAAGCACATCCAGTTAGCCTTGGGTTAGTTTAAAAAAAAGTAAATGATAAATATTAAGTTATGTACTTAAATATTTAAGCTGGATTTGTTCATTTTCAGTTTCTAGACCTTTGTTTCTACATTGAGGATTTCTCTCATCAGGGATCTTTTTATACATAAATTTAAGAGAGATTGTTTCTTACTTCTTTTCTGCTTTTTCTAGACCTTAGCTTATTTATGATTTATTATTTAAAATTCTTTAAAGTTCTTCTAATATTATATCACCTGTCTCTCCTTTCTCCTTGACTAAGAACACCTAGACTAGGCAGAGCATTTCAGGTAATTCTCTTGCCACTTTCTCAATCCTGCCTCATATCTCCTGTTTGACGAACTGGCAGTCAGATTGGCCCTTCTCCATAATATTCGGAAACCTTAACTATGATGAATTTCTGTTCTGCTTTATATTTATGGTCCTTAGTCATTCAACCTGTAGCAGTATTTCAGGGTTTCCCATTCCTCCCCTATCTTACAAGCACAGCTTTACACTCAGGATATTTTGTAACATATTTGTTTTAACAATCCCTACCACTCATATAAATCATCTTACTCCAAGATTAAAATGGTCTGTGTAACAGACCCATTGTAATTATTATTAAAGAGTCTTCCAGCTTTCTGTACAGTGTGAATCCTACTTGCAAGGATTTTATAATGATCTGAAGGAAAATGATACTGTGCCATTGAGTGTTTCCCACTTATTTTTTTTTCTGTGCTCTACTGCTCCAATTAACAGCTTATGAGTTGCAAAGGTACATATTTTTCTGTTTTGTCTTGTGAGGCTTAATCAAATACTTTAGAGTCCTCACTGGCCATAGAAAAATATCAAAAAATATGACTGCATCTTTTATCTCACTGACTTTTTCATACTAGTTTCTGCTATATTTAAATCCATGTCAAGCTTAACCTAGGAATTGCCCAGATAACACCTGGAATTTCATAGGGAGATGCAAAACTTTTAAGAAAATATTCTAGTACCCATTGAATAAAGCACTACTAATAGCTGAATAAAGGACTATTGACATACTTAAAACAGTAAATACCTGTCTTCCTCCTTGTGACCTGTATTCTAATCCATCCCATTCACTGAAGGGACTCCAGAAATAAATAAAATGGACAGAAAGGCCCAATTTTCACCAAAAGTAATTCTTAGTATAACTGAACTGGGACACTATCATGACACTATCTATCATACACATGTGATTTATTTGTTTTGTGAGGAAAAGATAGCTGAAATAGTCTTAATCTTTTCAGTTTTACCTGCTTAACAATGGCACCAGCTATGTTGTCAAGCATGTAGATATGACTGAAGCATTTGTTATAGTGTTCTCCCAAATTTTACTAGAAAAATGGATTCAGATAATTTGGACTGTGATGAGTGGATTGCAGATAGTCAGGAAGGCCAAAATGTGCGTCTGATTAATAGCAGAAGCATTGTGACACATATAATGGGCAGCGAAGTGTATGTCCTTCCAAGTAAGGTGTAAAATAACCTGTCTCTATGGAAAAGGGGGTTCTTAAATCAGCAGGTCTGTTCTGTATGGAAGGGAGGTGAGATTATCTCAGTCTTTACCAGCCTACATAGGACATAGCTTTTCACATGCCAGCAATCTGGCCAACAGTTTCAATAGCATGAAAACCAGCTTCCCAGCCTCAAATATTGGCTGATCTTGCCTCCACAGGTTTCCTAATGTCTTTGTGAGCAAGATCTTCATAAGAGAAACTTTAGAGGCACAATAGATGGCTTTTAATGCTGCTGTTTGAGGTGCAAGTATAAAGTGATGGGGAATTTCATGTTTTGCTTTATATATATTTGTAGAACCACCTCCTCTTACTTTTGGATCTAGAACCTCTGGGTTTCCCCAAAATCCCCTAGTGTCTTTACTGGGAGAAAATATGAACAAATGCTTTTCCCCTATTTATATTTAACTCCTTTCTCCAAACCTCTTATTATTTCCCTCCATTTCCCATCCCTTTTACCGAACTGAAGATACCTACTCTAATTGAATATTCTTTACATAGAAGCTGTTCTATGTTACCTTTGATTGCCTTTCTTGACTTGTTTTTTTAGCCTAAGAATGCTTAGGAATTTTTTCAGGGAAGAGAAATGGAAGGTTTTCTCTTAACTGCCACCAAATATTTATTTACCTTTTCCTATCAGTGCAAATTCAGATTTCTGAAAATTACTTAGATAAAACATTAGAGCAGAGATGGCCAGTTTCTATATCCTGCAAGCTCAGTACCCAAAAGCTCACTTACCAAGCAGTGCAGAGTATGGTCTGAAAAGTAAGAAACAAGGGTGGAGAGGAACTGAGTAGCTAGTTGCAAGTTCATATCATGCTGCTTCCCAGGGCTTCATCTCTTCCATTACAAAAAAGCAGCTAGATAACTGCTTTGCAGCAGAGTCTTGCAGTAGCCTTTGGCTGTTGGCCTGACAGGTGCTCTTGGGTCACTTTTCCTTACAGGGATTGAGGTTCTCTACACTCCAGTGCTGCAGAAGTGGCACTTTACATTTCTGCCACCTCTTGTACTGGAGTGTGATTTTACTGGATATCAGATCCTTGTTTCCAACAGTACATTTACAGCACACCACATTTGTACACAATATGCTCGGGTGGAAGCGTGTATGGCATACTAACAAATTGCCCCTATATTGCCTATTCCTAAGATTACAAAAACTCATAAAGTGCTTCTACTAAGTCAACTTACTTCTGCTTTCTGTCTTGTCGTCTACTGCAAATATGTTTGGCCAACCTATAATCAGTGTTGACTGGTCTGCTGTGTGCTGTCTTATCTATGTTTGACTATCTTGTCTGTTATGATTTGTTGAATATAATTTTGTTTTGTTATAGCCTAATTTCAATGAAAATTCATAAACTCCGCTCACTCAAAATGTGATTTATTGAGGGTAATGGAAGAACACTTACAATGTGCAGTGTAATGAATGAAAATACAGTCATAATATCTGCATTGCTAAAAGACTGTGAAGAGTTTGAATTAATGAAAGAAAACTGCCAAAAAGAGGAGGAGGTACAGGTTATGAAAGGATAGGAAAAATTTTATTTGCTTTCCCTTATTTCTCTCCAAAATGAGTATTTTATCTCTAAGCTGTATGGTACTTAGGGGGTTTCTTCTGAACCCATGCTTTTTGTAAAGAAAACTAGTTCATATGTCAGTCAGATTCCTGAGATTTGAGCTGCAAACAGAGAAATATTTTTGCTTGCTCTTGCTCCCAATTATATGTAGCCGTTACTTGGTTGGAAGGTAGAGGAAGGCACTTTGGGGAGAGGAATGTGACTGCATTAGTATCATGCTTCTACTGGGCAGTGCTAATGAGGAGAAGCTGTATCACAATCCTGCCTTATCCTCTGCCTTCCTTCCCCTAGTGACACATTCCTGGCTCATTTGCTTTCTTGTGGTTAAGATACCTAAAGCAGAGATGTGCTGTGTGTGGGTCTGGCACAATGAAATCTTGAAGTGGAGATTATGGTGTCTGATAACAGTAAACTGTGAGCAAAGAAGAGCCTTGATTCTGTCTGGCAGCCTCGGGGCTCAGAGTTGTCCATGATCTGTTAAGATCTTACTGGTACTCAAGGGCCATATAATAATGATAATTATCTTTTTCTATGCCGTGATGAAATATTTTGGTGCAATTAAGGTCCTTTTTTTTCCATTTATGGCTATTTCACATCTATTAATTGTTATTCTTAGAAGTCTGGCAAAGTACAGGTAGTAAGTGAGAAGTGTCCTGCACTTTTGTAAATGATTCAAGGTAGGTAAGAAGAGTCCTTACATTAAAAAAGAAACAGACAAAACCAAAACCCCACCACAGAAACCCCCAATTCCCACTCCCTCCCCTACAACAATATTCTTTTCACTTGGCTTTAATTTCTTTCATACCACTAACTGGGGTAGTCCCAAGACTTTACTATATCTCAGTCATCAAACCTCGTAACACGAAAAGCCAGAAAGGTAGTGATATGTGAGATATGTCAAACAGAAATGCGCAATATTGCTCTGTTTCTTCTTCTCTTTATTTTTTTCTCTTTTTTTAAAAATTTTATTTTATAGCAAATAAAATCTCCTCATTCTCTACTACGTGAGTCCAGGATAAACAGTTACATGGACTGTTCTCCAAGAAAGGTGGCATGTTGGTTCTGCTTCCACTTCAGTGATCTGCTGCATAAATGACAGCCGACTGAACATGAGCCAGCAGTGTGCCCAGGTGGCCAAGAAGGCCAATGGCATCTTGGCTTGTATCAGAAACGGCGTGACCAGCAGGTCCAGGGAGGTTATTCTCCCCCTGTACTCAGCACTGGTGAGACCGCACCTTGAGTACTGTGTACAGTTCTGGGCCCCTCACCACAAGAAGGATGTTGTGGCTCTGGAGCGAGTGCAGAGAAGAGCAACGAAGCTGGTGAAGGGGCTGGAGAACAGGCCTTATGAGGAGCGACTGAGAGAGCTGGGGGTGTTTAGCCTGGAGAAGAGGAGGCTGAGGGGAGACCTCATTGGTCTCTACAACTACCTAAAAGGAAGTTGTGGAGAGGAGGGTGCTGTTCTCTTCTCCCAAGTGACAGAGGACAGGATGAGAGGGAATGGCCTCAAGTTCCACCAGGGGAGATTTAGGCTGAACATTAGGAAAAACATTTTAATGGAAAGGGTCATTGGGCACTGGAACAGGCTGCCCAGGGAGCGGTTGAGTCCTCTTCCCTGGAGGTGTTTAATGGAAGGTGGACAAGGTGCTGTGGGGCATGGTTTAGTATTTGATAAGAATGGTTGGACTCAATAATCCAGTAGGGTCTTTTCCAACCTGGTGACTCTATGATTCTAAGATAACCTTAGGCAAGTGCAACTAGCACTGCTCTTGTCTGTCCTGTCAGCTTATTTTTGGGTCATGACTAATTTTTACTCTTTGTTTGCATAATTGTTTGCATTCCTTCCATAAAAGCACTGTAGCTCATTATCTTTCACTTATTAGGAGAATAATGTTGTTATCTGTATTATCTAGAAGTAGGCTGGCTTCTCCCCCTTGATTTAAGTCAGCAAGGCCTTATTAAAATGCCACCAATCTAGTAATCTGGTTAAGAAATCAGCAACCTGATGATATGTAGGGTAAAATCTGCAAACTGTGCTTCCATGCCTAAAACTGTTAAAGTGAAAGAACAAAAGGCTTACAGCCTAAAGCTTAATTAAACAAGTGTGTTTTCAGCTAATGTAATGGAGAGAAGAATTGCTGTGTGTAAATGATAATAAGAGACTTCCTTGTTTAAAAAAAAGAAAAAAGAAACAATGAAAAAAAAAAAGCCTAAAGAAAATTGCTGTCAAATTTTTCTGAAAGCCTCTGGTTTCAGCGGTTTGCATGTCAGCCAGAGGATCTTGCTGCTTATGGCAAGAGCCTTTACTAACAAAAGATTAGAAACTGCTTTTTTATCTGTCATCCAGCACTATACAAGTAATTTATTTTTTAGGTTCAGCTGCCAAACTACAAATAACCATAATAATAAAAAATGGCTTAGAATGAACCACATGTAGGACTTCTCCCCTCACCCAAATGAAAAACCAGTGTTATTTTACTAGAATAATATATTAGATTTTGGTTATTTTCTAATGAAAATGAAAAAAAGAGATTGATTCCCCTTGTAGGAGTGTCATTTGGTTACTGCTCTGATATGGCAAAGGTAGGGGGTTTAAAATATTTCATAGTGGGCTTGAATATTTCATGATATCAATTAGTTATAATATTTTCACATTATAAGTCAAATTTTGAAACCTGTATGTGGCACTGTACTGTATTGTTCCCAGGGGAGCCAACTTGAACACCTGATAACATCTGATTGCATGTTCACAAGGTTCATAAGGGGAAAGACTGTGATGCGAAAACTACCTTTGAGATTTGAATCCTTATTTTCCCTTAAAGTAATTATGTACGTGATATATAAGAATGCAAGTGAAAGTGTACAAATTCCTTTCATCTTCTTGTAGGTGGGTACGTTCAAATAATACCTTATGACAGCACAGTGAAGTTAAACTGGTGTTTGTCTTCAGGATGTATTAAGGTGTCTTTTGAAATCATCAAGGAGTTAGACTCTCACTCCAGGTGCTGGTGTATAGGACTCATGAGCCCCTGTGATCCAGTAGTTGATACTTATGTTCACTCACTTGAGTCTTTCCAGATGCTGGCACTGCAGAACACTGTATAAACACACGCACACAGAAAAGGGGATCCCTCACCCCACAAGACAGGTAGAAATGGAATTTAATAAGAAAATAGGACAGATTCTGCTGATCAGGTGCAAAGTGTTGACAGAAAAACGTACAGAGAAGCCCTGTTAACAACAGCTTGGTCCTCTTTATCCCCTTCCATTTTCCCACAGTTGCACCTTTCAAAATCACCTAGATCCATCCTTTTTCCTGCCTTTGATTCCTCTCCTAAACATCCCATAGTAAGCTCTGTGCAATCCCAAATGCTTTTTGTCTGCATCCTGTAATATGTGAGTCCTACCATTGTGCATCTGTATTTCTCTACGTGTGTGCAGACCAGCTTTTATCCTATGACCTAATGCTGTTATCTTGGCTTATTTTTTCAGTCAGTTCATATGTTTAAGGGGGTTATGGTGCCTCAAGGGCCATGTGCATTTTCTCTTCTGTGAAAGTCTGGGGTGGGTTTTTTTGCTGAATACAGCACAGAATTCAGTAGCACTGAGATGTGTTCCAAGAAAACTGACTCTGGGAATATGTTGCCTGAGTTTTTGCTTTCCCTGAGGCTCTGGTCTAGGAAAGACTTGAAATCAAGAGGTGACTGAGCTTACTGGCAAATGGAGTTTAATGTCAAAGGGGCTTAAACATTTTGCCACCACCAAATTGCAATTTTATTCACTTCTGAGAAGAGTGTCAACATTTGTCCTAAGTCTGGAAGGAAACATTGATTTTTTTTTTTTAAACTCAGCTCTATTATTCATTTCTTAGACCTTGTGACTTCTGGTTTCTGTCTATCAGCTGTGGATGCAAGAAAGCCCTTAGATAAATTGCCTACGTTCTGACAGATCTGTCTTCTAACAACTGTATTCTATACCTCTTTCTGTGCCAAAACCTACATTAAACTCAGTCAGTTAGTAGTAAAAGGACACTGATATAGAAATGTGTTGAAAAGTAGCCTCTAAGAACTTTTGGTTTATCCTTTATCAAGACTCCAGTCACTCTTTGGCTTTGACTTAAGTTAGAGCCAATGGAAACCTGTTCTCTGCATCACAATGTGTTTCCATACTTGTGGAGCTCAGCTCTGCTAACTATTTCTTTGGCCAGTAGTACTGGAGAGAAAAATTAATTTATTTCTGCTGCTACCACAAAGTCACCATGTTATAGAGTAATGTAAATTGTCAAGGAGTAAATCTGCATAGGAACCTTTCTCCTTTCTGACCAGAATCCAGTGACTGGTATTGACTATTGCTGTTGCCAAGCAGGAGACAGAAAAAGAAGATATCAGTTAGAAAAAAAAACCTGGTCCAAGGGAAAGATGTTTTCTAGCCATTTTTGCAAACCTATATTTTTTAAAGTTGTTTTTATCGGAAATAGCTGTGGTTGTTCCTTTTGTGCCAAAGCAGCTAAGCCTTCTGTGCTCTGGCTCTGCTCTTGGCCTGGGTGGCTGTAGCTGCAGCAATTCTGAGCTGTGCACAGACAAGCACTGATTCTGCTTCTGTGTTCTCTGCAGAGATATATCTGCAAGGAACAAGGGCTAGCAAATAGAAAAACATCAGAAGATCAGGAAAGAGATAGGAAAAATAAGCATCAAATGTTAATCACTGGGATGCTTGTAAAACAGTGCTCAAAAAATGCCTTGGATGCATGCTGTATTCATTAGCTTGATTTTTCTCTTGTGTTTCCTTAGTCAGATTTGGAGATAATGATTTTCAAAACTTTCTCAGTGACTTCAGTGCATGCTTTGTAATCTAAGGGAGAAAGGTCTTTTATCTTCTTATGTACCTCATCTGTGAGACTGGCTTCATAGCAAAGAATTTGCTTACCTTTGTCTAAATGAACCATGTGTGACAGTGCTGTCTGAGAGCTCTCTTCTTTTCCCTTGCCACATGGCGATGTTCACACCTCAGCTGTTCCCTGCCTATACATATTCAGGAGGAGGTTGCAAGAACATGGATATTTTATTAATAGAAAAAATATTTTTGCTGTCCTTCTGTAAATTTATACATTATTTTTTTATAGCTGCACTTGGCTTTTTTCTTTTATCAATCAGGGGTAGGACATTAAAGAAAAATGAAAAGTATTGTGAGCATCTCGGTCAGACTCAATGATTTTTTTAAACATATGCTGCAGGAAAGGGTTTTTTGCCATGTGCATAGATTTTAGTGTGGACTTGCCATAGGGGAAGGGAAGACTCATGTAATTTATGACTCCCTTGCCTAGTGATCAGACACAACTGCAATTTGTTATGCACTTGTGCACTTGCTGCAAGCCCTGCCAATGTTTCTGTTTGATACTGTGTGTGTAATTTTTTCCATGATAGGTGACAACCTGTGACATATCCTTTCTAAATAAAGGGCAGTTTCTCTGAGGCTCTGTCAGATCTCATCTCCTTGCTAAGAAATTTCAGCAAGTTCCGACAGTTTTCAACTCAAGTTACATGGGCTTCTCTCCCACCTTGCCCCTCTTTGGGGCTTTTCTTCAGGATGATTTCTGCTTTTCATCTAACAAGTATTCACATTGGCTGCTGTTCAGTGCTAAACAAAACAGCTTTGTCCTGAGGAAACAGCACAAAAAGGAGATTCTAGTGACTTTCTCTAGCCTCTGAAGAAAAAGCCTGTGTTGTGTAAGACCTTTCCTTTATGTTCTATAGCAAATGAAGCTGTGAAATATGGTATTACCAGAGACAGAACTGATTATCTCCACAGTAGTTGAAAACCTTTCACAAGGCAGAGCTGGTGGGCTAATGTATGTAGTGCCATGAGAGCCCCTGTTGTTAATGGGAATCTTTCTGTGGAGCCTGTCAACAGCAGATGAGGCTCTCATCTGTCTGCTTAGTGTAGCTGACAATGCAGGGCTCCAGGCAGCACGGTGTGGATGTGGAAGGGTACAGCTGCTCTGCAATGTGAAGCTTGCTGTGGTGTGAGCAGAACAAATAGAGGAGAAATACCTGCTGTCCCTGCAAGTCCCTTTCTCTCCTTCTGAATCTGCCCCATGCAATCTGAGCATCTCCTGCAGTAATAAATATCTTTGTTTCCTGGAAGGTCCTGTGAGAGTTGGATACTTTCTCTTTGCTCCACAGGTTTTTGTGTGTGTGTGTGTGTTTTAAATAAAGAGAAAGAGGTTAGGAAAATGGAGCATCTCAATCAGAGTAGAGGTATGACTGTGAGCATGGAGGCTCCCAGATCTGTGGCAGGTAACGCAGGGCCAATGGGGATACTCTTTCCCTTTCAGCTCAATCAGGGGCAAGGCTTTCGCTGCCTCTCAACACTTCTGAGCCCCTCCAGGAGGTCAGTGACCTACAGACAAGGACCCAAGTAGGCTTAGCATTGCCATCAGTTGCATTGGTCTCTCTACAGCCTTTAAGGCTCCCTAATATCTTAGCAGGCAGGCTACTGGACATCAGTAAGACCCCATGTAAACTGTGACAGTACTTCAGCTATCCTAACACATGCAATATCCATTGAGTGTTCTGGATTCGATGAATTGCCATTCCTTTTCTTTCATTGAATGCTTTCTCACCTGTTCTAGCTGGAGGTATTATGTTGTTCATAAAGAGAAGTATAAATCCTGGGAGTAGTATTTGAGGGTGTAGAATTTGCCACTTCCTCTGTGGATAAAGGCAGAGAATTTTAAAATCCAAATGCCTGTTCTATTTCATTCCAGTGGTTCTGACTTGGCCTTCTGCCATGCACCTTTAACTTGCTATTCTAGAGGGCTGAAAAGTAAAATGATGTCGCACTGGTGTCACCTGTATAATGGATAAATAGAAACAGTGGAAAACACCAGGTATGAATTTATCTGCTCTTGGCTTAAGGCTCTACAACATGGGAAATATTTATTTTTTTTACAAAGGGGGCTCCAAAATGCTGCGCACTAAAAGAGAGATTATTAACAATTAGGGGATGTTTCTGAAAATGTTGGTTTTGCAAGGTCTTCCAATACTACTCCTCTAGAAACATGTATCTAGTTCTGTGTGTTGTTTTCAGGAGCTTTAAGGGAGCTGGATATTCCCTTTGTGACCTTTTCTGTTATCTCACATAATTCTGTTATTCCACCTTCTTAGATTTCCCATAAAATTATATTTGAGGTTCTTGTGCCTCTGTCTTGGTGCCCAGAGCTAGGTTTGCAAGTTCAAAATTTCCTTGACCTTCAGTCAGCAATGTTGAGCAGTGACCTAGGCATTGCTGACTGCCTCAAATTTTAGTTTGTAATTCATCTTGTTTGAGGACAAAGCATGTTTTCCAGTGTTAGTGTTAACTCGATAGAACAAGAGGATACTGCCTCACTTAAAAGAGATTAGCACACTTTGTGGTGAATGGTGTGGCTGAGAACAACTCCACAACATTTATTTTAGCGGTGAGCCTGCCTCTAAGCTTTCTAGGGATGATTTCTCTCAGTTTCTCCAACAGCAGTAAGGGAAAATGGAAGTTAAGAGAGGGTCACTGCCAGTGAGTTGCTGTGCCAGCCTGAAAGCCAGCTCATCAAATGTGATTCTGTGTTTAAGTTTGGATTATACCTTTCTTTCTAATCAAGGACAGTTTAGCCACAGCAACGTGAATAGGTGGAGGTACACTGGATCTGTAGGGTGTCTCTAACTGTGGAAAATTTTGTTGTAAATGTGTGATTAATGCCTTCAATTATTACCACTAATTAAACAGACATGGAGAGGGCCCTCTTTTTAACCCCTGATAAGCATGGTCAAACTGTACTGCATTTTGTCTTTTGTATGCATAGCATGTTGTTGAAGCCTAGCAGAAAAATACGAGTGATTGTTGGAATTCTATGCCTGTAATCTGCTGAGTACTGATGTCTGAGAAGAGAGAAAGGCTGTTTAGCAAACATGCCCTCTCGTTGTCATTAATAAAGTAAGTAAATGAGACCTTAAAATATGACATCAGACATAAGATCCCCGAGACTGGCCCTATAGCTTGGGAACTAAGAATAGGAGGGGAGAGACAAAGAGGTGGTCATAGAACATGTTCTAACCTGTCATGGTGAGACAAGGTTCACCTTGAGTGCTTCTCACTCAGTACAAGTGGACACATGTTCGAATACAGATATTTTCTTACCCTCAGTTAGGAAATGTCAGCGTGCAAGAGTGAAAGGCAGCTTAACATCAAATTCCTTGTGAAACTGAAGAAATCTGTGATGGAAACTTTTCAGTTATTGACTGAGGTTTATGATGAAGAGATCCCAAAGATCAAGTCAGCTCTCAAAGGAACACATTTTTTTTTCTTGGTATAAGATGTGAAGCAAAACCGATGGAGAGAACTCAATAGCCTTTCAGAAAATGATTAACAGAATTGCTTTGAACATTGGCAGCATCATATGCAGCTGTGTGTCACCTCAGAAGAGAAATATTTTGAAGGTGATCATAGTCGATTTTCTTGATTTGTTAAATAAGAAGTTATAGCCAGAGTCTTGGTCACATATTTAGATTATTATAATCTCTCAGACTAGTAATAAGTACTCAGGATGAAGTTTACATTCCTACTTCATACCCTTCATTTAATCAACAAACAGAAGCCTACAACAGCATAAATACAGTATTTATTGCAGGACACAAGCAGCTTGCAAGTCATATCTTTTTGATCGCTGATATATGAGGTATAAAAACCTGATTGAAGATATTTTTTCAGATGAATATGGAAGTTTTAGAAGAAAAACCTTTTTTTACCCCCTCAAAAATGAGTTTTAATGCAATCATGGCACATTTCCATTTGGAAACTTTGGTTTAAAATTGTAATTCTGTTTTATTTAATTTTCCTCTTTTACTTCTACTCCCTTCTCCACTTCCTTCCTTCCCCTCTCTCCCAGTTTTTACAACCAAAGTGTCTGTTGAAAAAAAATTCTTTTGAAGACCAAATGAAGAGAGAAGGTTTTTTGGTAAATATTTAACTGTGTACAATGGTGGGATAATTTTTCAAGCATGTCTCAATGACTTACTTGAATTCATAAGGCAATGGCAAGTCTGGAATTAGAAATCATGTCTGCTGAACCTCAGCTCCGCATTTCTAATGCAGTTAGCGCTTCTCCCAAGGTGGGTGCTTTTAAAATGATGGCACAGTCACTGAAATATGAGATGTTATGAAAAACGAAAACACAATGTTTTTTAAAATCCTTGATAGAACATTGGGGCAGATGGCAGTGGGAGAGAGATGAAAAGCAGTCCCTTGTGCAAATAAAATACATTACATTCAGTTCACTTTTGTTATGGAGCATATTGCACTGAATTTCATAGCACAGTGTTATCACATAAAAGCATGTGACTAGAAGTCCATGTTGTTGCAACTGCCTGAACTTAAAAAGTGGTCAACAACCACCTTACCCCATCACCCCACCAATATGAGGAAACAAATAGAAAACTCCCAAAGGACCATTATTAACAGGAAAGTTTGAAGCCAGGAGCACTTATTTCAGTGGGCTATCACGACCAGCTATTGCGATTGGTGCTGTAGGGATTCGTTTTCAGCTGAGGTCCTTCTGGTTTCCCTAGAGATGCTGCATGAGGTTGTGATTAAGCAGTTGGACTAGAATAGTTGGGAGCTAAGTTGAGACATTGCCAAGAAACCTGAGAGGGTCCAGTGCTTCAACTTAAAAATCAAAATGTTACTATATGATTTCTGCTAGTGTAAAATCACTGAGACTCACATCATGCTGGTAGTTAAATACTAATATATACATTTTTTTTTTACATGGGTATTTGGAATGCATACAGCACTCTAATTTGATCTCTTGGCCAATGACAGCAGCAAGGAATTTAATTCGCACAGTAAAAGAAATAATGGTCCAAACTGCCACATCCTGAACTCTCAAGCATGATTAGACAAAATAAATTTACATGAGTGCATTAATTACTTCAGCTCTGATTGAAGACTATATTCCTGCACCTTCTGCTGCTATGAAAGAGGGCATGCGCTGGCCTGACTTATTTTAGCAAAGTAAGTGGGTTCCACCTTGCAGTAGTGGGACACAGGAAGGTAGATGTTTGCCAAATGTATTTACAACTCAGCAGCAAACATCAATGCAAAGAACTGTGTGGTCTGGAGAAACACTCTGCTAGCTGTCCACCTCGTGCTGCTACTTCCCATCTTGAGTTTGAATAGGTTAGACCTACATATCAGACCAAGAGTGAGACAGTGCAAGAGGATATACTTTGTTCTTCTTAACCTTTTAAATGAGAGGGGAGCCTCTTATGCTTTCTCTTCACTAGCTCAAGTCTACCATGAATAATATTTGTTCTTGTGCCTTAGGTTTCTCTTAGCTCATCATGCTTTCTTGTGTGGGATCTGTTCTGGAAAGAAAGCTGTATAAGCATGAGGTGTTGTAATATATCTGTAGAATAAGCTGCCAAGGTAAGCCATTATCTCATCAGAGGTAAGCACACTAAGCTCTGTTTGAATGCTGCTGACATGGGGGTATTGGTACAGCAGAAATACACCAATCTGGCATTTGAGCCAGTAGGATTTGCTTGTTGGTCATTACTTTTGAGCAGCACAGAAATGTAATTTCCCAGGGGCCTGCCAACTTCGTCAAGACTGTTTCTGAACAAAAGAGTGCCTTTAGTATATAGAGATCATGTAAGTACTTCCTTATAGCAGTGACCCTGCAGGAGATGAAAGCTGTCTTTCTTATGTCAATTCATTAATAGCAGGCCTTTATGCTAAACTACAACTACTTGAATAGTTTTCTCTTAGTTTTTTCACCATGCGTTTGGGTCACAGCAGGAAACCTATTAGTTGTGACCTCATCACGGGGGAGAGAAAGGTGAGAAAAGGTGATAGATCCATGAAATCAATTTGGACATGCACAGCTGGTATTTAGAGAGTGAATTTTCTTTACGTTTCCTATTTTTAATAAACTTCCTTTACAGAAGAAACTGTTTGCTTCTGCCTTGCCTTCAAGGGTTTATCTTTTAAGAACTAGCCTCAAATTGCTGGAAAACAAAGCAATTGTCTATTTTATTTGGTGAACCACTGACTTTTTCCATACCACACCGTGGTAATGAATTACTTCAAAATACAGAGAGAGATCAAAGACTTCTGCTTGCTGCAGGGCAGGTGGGGTTTTGGCAGAATGTCTTTTCCTCTCTATATATACAGTGATAGATACACCACATAGGGTCAGCTGTCGTTCTCCCTCTCTTCAATCTCAAGTGAGAGGCAGAGCAGGACTGTTTCAGAGCCTGTGAGGGAAACACACTCTTGCTTCCAATCAGAAAACACCTTCTGCTATGTGTAACAAAACCAGATAACTTCTTCCTTTGCACCAACTCATCTT
This sequence comes from Clamator glandarius, assembly GCA_033459285.1. NCBI lineage: Eukaryota > Metazoa > Chordata > Aves > Cuculiformes > Cuculidae > Clamator > Clamator glandarius. Next base: position 2,004,506 of record JAUNZM010000035.1, on the reverse strand, counting down.
TAGCCAGGATATCTAGTGTGCTTGGGAAGGTCTTGCAACTGAGGCTTTAACTCTGTCTTGTCACACCTGCCTGTTGCATACTCTTTCATGAGATTGTGGCTCTTTCTTGTATCTGTAGTGTTCATCTACGGTTTTTCAGCTGACTTTCTACACAGAAGTTGTACAGTAACAAATAGGTCTTTGTACATTTCTCTTAGTTTGTATGGAGATACTTGGCTCCATTTTGTTCCCTGTAGTCCTTTTTAAAATGTCCTCCATGAAAAAAATATCCCAATCTGAAATTTTACCAGTGGCACTGTGTGTGGCAACTTGCAAAATCATCTCCCTGAACTGACAGATTTATCTAAAGTGATTGTATGAACAAGGAACTAAGGGACATTGAAGGAGGCCAGCAGGTTGAAAGGATAGAATAAGAAAGAGAAAATGGCTTTTAATTGACATTTACCTGTGGAGATACACGTCAAATAATCCAGTGTTTGCTGTTTATTGTGGATAAAAGCTCTCACTGTTTCAGTGAGAATCTTGAGCTTTATTGAAGATAAATTGAGGGAAGGACACTAAATACATAAAAACAACATTTGGCTCAAAGTCCTGGAGTCCACAAATGGTTGGATGGTGGAACACGACCGTGAAGAAGATACCATACCTGCTTTTTGTTAACCTGTTCTCAATGGATTCCTAAAGTCAAGGGTGAGGGTTGGCTTCTGCCCAAAAGTGTCTATGGGACTAGGCATGCCCTTATTCTGACTAAGTATGACCATTCCTATACATTTTGCTGTTCTTAATAGTATGAAACTTGTGTTAAGAGGGGTCTGGCTTGCTAAAGAAAAGACCCAACTAATCTGCTTTGTGAGATTATACTTTAGGAAGTTCAAAAATTTCTTCTTGCTATGCTTATTAGAGAGCATGTGCAAAAGTGAGTCAAGTCATAGGGTGATTTCTAACAAACAAGACCTGGAAAAAATTAACCATTTTCCTCCCCCAAACTTCAAAATGTGAAAGAGGAAAAGTACATATTGAGTTTTTGTTTCATACAATCATGCAATCATAAAATGTTTTGCATTGGTAGTGACCATAAAGATCACCCAGTTCCAACCCAGATGGGGGCTGGACACCTTCCACTAGAGCAGGTTGCTCAAAGCCTCATCCAGCCTGGCCTTGTACACCTCCAAGTATGGGACGTCCATGACTTTTTTGAGCAACCTCTTCCAGTGCCTCACCACTCTCACAGTAATAAATTTCCTCCTGATATTTAATATAAATCTTCCCTCTTTCAGCTTAAAACTGTTACCCTTCATCCTGTCACTGCACTCCTTGATAAAGAGCTCCTTCCCAGCTTTCTTGTAGGCCTCTTTTAAAGACTGTAAGGCTGCTATCAGGTTTCCCCAGAGCCTTCTCTTCTCTAGGCTGAACCACAACTCTCAGCCTGTCCTTGTATGCGAGGTGCTCCAGTCGTCTAATCAACTATATGGCCCTCCTCTGGACTTGCTTTAATAGATCCATGTACCACTGGCTTTCTGGGCTGCAAGCACACATTGCCAGCTCATGTTGAGCTTCTCATCCACCAGCATCTCAAAGTCCTTCTCTTCAGCACTGTTCTCAATCCATTCTCTGCCCAGCCTTTATTTCTGCTTGGGATTGCCCTGACCAGGGTGCAGGACCTTACACTTAGCCTTGTTGAACTTCATTAGGTTAGCACAGACCCGCCTCTCAAGTCTGTCAAGGTCCCTCTGGATGATATCCCTTTCCTCCAACTACATAGCTTGGTAGTGTCAGCAGACTTGCAGAGGGCACACTCAACCCCACTGTCTCTGACAAAGATGTTAAACCACGCCAGTATGGGCTCCTGTGGAAAGCCACTTGTCACAGGTCTCCACTTGAGTGTTGAGCCATTAACCTCAACTCTTTAAGTGCAGCCACACAGACAGTTCCTTACCCACTAAGTAGTCCATCTATCCATCATATCTGTGTCTCTCCAACTAGAGACAAGAATGACAAGAATGTCATGCAAGTCAGTGTCAAATGCCTTGCACAAGTCCAGGTAGATGATGTAGCTTATTCTTCCCTTATCTACCAGTGCTGTAGCCCTGTCATAGAAGTCCAACAGTTTTGTAAGGTATGATCTGCCCTAGTGAAGCTGTGGTGGCTGTCACCAATTGCATTCTTCTTTTCCATGTGCTTCAGCTGAGTTTCCAACAGGATCTGCTCCATGATCTACCTATGCACAGAGGTGAGACTGACCAGCCTGTTGTTCCCCAGGTCTTCCTGCTTTCCTTTTTTTTAAAAAATAGGAGTTATATTTCCCCTTTTCCAGTCAGTGGGATCTTCACTGGACTGCCATGACTTCTGAAATATCATGGGTAGTGTCTTGGCAACCAGTTCCCTCAGGACCCATGGATGCATTTCATCAGATCCCATGGACTTGTACATCTTCAGGTTCCTTAGAAGGCCTCACACCTGATCTTCTATTACAGTGGGCAGTTCTTCAATCTCATAGTCCCTGCCTCTGACCTCTGTGCTTTGTGTGGTGTGGCTTGAGTCCTTGCCAGTAAAGTCTGAGGCAAAACATTTGCTGAATACTTCACCTTCTCCACATTCTGGGTAACCAGGTCTCTCATTTTCTCCTTTATCTCCAACGTAACTATAGAAGCCTTTCTTGCTGTCCTTGCTGCCCTTGGCTGGATTTAATTCTATTGGGTTTTAGCTTTCCTAAACTGATCCCTGGCTACTTGGACAATTCCTCTGTATTCCTCCCAGACAACCTTCCCTTGCTTCCACCCTCTGTAGGCTTCTTTTTTGAGTTTAAGTTTGTCTAACAGTTCCTTGTTCATCTTACATCCTACTGTATTGTTTTTTTCATGTTTTTAAAAGTGTAATAGTAGTTCTAACTGGCCAAAAAGGGGAGGAGAAAAATGAGTTTCATTTCCCTACCCTTAAGCATGATCTTATATGGTGTTAAGCCTATCTCTGTTTTGTCTGATTTTTTTCACCTTTCCTGGGTCACTGTCTTACACAGGCAGGAAGCAGTATTGTATTCAAGTGAATTTTTATGCTTCTGGTTTTTAATGCCTCTGCGTGGCAAACCATGGAAATATTTGCATTTTGTGCTTGGAGCAGTTCAAAAGGGAGACACAAAAACATGCCTCAACATTAGTGATGTTCACCTCCATTGTATTGATCTCCCATTTTAATAACAGAGGAAACCTGTTCATTTGACACTAGTACATTTCCAGCTAATCCTAATGGGAAAGGTTCTAGAAAAAGATTATTTTAAAATAGTTAATCTCGTTAGCAATTAAGTGGAAATAATGCGGTGTGCACAAGATTTGGGCTTTCAAATACCGTAAAAGGCTGTAATTTACAATTTAAATAGTGTAGTTTGTGGTTGCCCCGAGTCAGGAAAATTAATCCTATGAAGGATTTAATAGAAGTTGTAAGATGATGGAAAACATCTTTATGATTAAAGTGCTCCAAATTTTGTGTTCTGGTGACCTTGCTGTACTAACGTCTCTAATTGCAAAATCAAGCTGGAGATAGATCTTGAAAAACACCTGAAGTGCTGGAATACCATGCCAAAAATGTGCATCTCAGGAAAGCAAAAAAAGCTATTTGGGTTTCTTGCCGTGCATATAAAGACAGAGAAGCTGGTAGGCAGGAACACAAAACAGAACACTCTTTCCCACAGGACTTAACTCACTCACTTGTTTCCAAACTTAATCAAAGAAGTATTGAGCAGGTACCACAGAATCATAGAATCACAAAATCCTTAGGCTGGAAAAGACCTCTGAGATCATCAATTCCAACCATACCTGTCTACTACTAAATCACATCCCCAAGCACCTCATCTACACACCTTTGAAACACCTCCAAAAATAATGATTAAACCAATTCCCTGAGCAGCCTGTTCTGGTGCTTGATAACCCTTTCTTTGAAGAAATTTTTCCTAATGTCCAATCTAATGATTCCCCTGACACAGCTTGAGGCCATTCCCTCTTATCCTATCATCTATCATTTGGGAGAAGAGGCCAACACCCTCGTCTCTGCAACCTCCTTTCAGGTAGTTGTAAAGAGCAACAAGGTCTCCCTTCAGCCTCCTCTTCTCTAGGCTAAACAACTCTAGTTCCCTCAGCTGCTCCTCATAAGACTTGTTCTCCAGCCCTTTCACCAGCTTCATTGCTCTTCTCTGTATGTGCTCCAGTACCCCAACGTCTTTCTTATAGTGAGGGGCCCAAAACTAAACACAGTAATCGAGGTGCAGCCTCACCAGTGCAGAGTACAAGGGGAGAATCACTTCCTTGGTCCCATTGGCCACGTCATTTCTGATACAAACCAAAATGCTATTGGCTTTCTTGGCCACCTGGGAACACTGCCGGCTCATGTTGTGTTGGCTGTTGGCCAACACCCAGGGTCTTTCTTCTCCAGGCAGCTTTCCAGCTAGTCTTTCCCAAGCCTGTAGTGCTGCATGGGATTTTTGTGTCCCAAGTGCAGGACTTTGCACTTGGCCTTGTTAAACCTCATCCCACTGGCCTCAGCCTATTGATCCAGACTGTTCAGCTCCCTTTGCAGAGCCTCCCTACTCTCAAGCAGATCAACACTTCCTCCCAGTTTAGTGTCATCCACAAACTTGTTAAGGGTGCACTCAATCCCCTCGTCTAGGTTGTTAATAAGGGTATTGAACAGGACTGGACCCAGCACTGAGCCCTGAGTTACACCACCAGAACTCTGAGGAGAACAAATTCTTCCCTTCTTTCTTATTTTCTGTCCCCACTTTTAGGAGCTCTTGGCTCTCTCCAGACTGGGAGATACCAATAGGCTCTGCAGTCTTTGCGATAGGAAGAGAAGTAGCAACACCTTCCTCCATGTCTGTCTCCATGGAGAAATGGCTGCTTCACAGGCACACTGCCTGGTAATTCTAGGAGCAGTTCTGTGGCATAGCAGGGCATATGGAGAAAGTAATTGCATCATTTCCTTCAGGGCAAAACTAATTTCTCAACAAAAAGCAAACCAATGCCATGACTGATAGGTATTCTGGTAACAAAAATATATTGTTTTTGTTAAACAGCTGAAAATTCAACACACTTTCATGTTTTGTCTAAAATGTTTGATGTCAGGAAATTATGCATAAAGGAAAGAAACGTATTTTGATTTTTCTTTTCCTCTGATGCTTTCTCAGGGGGCAGTGTTCCACAGAAATGGAAGTTTTGGTTTGCAGTGGGAGATGTTTCCACCAGCAAATGGTGAATTGAGGAGACTAAAGTCCTTGAGAAACAGAATAAATCAAATTCAGGATGCTGGAAACTGTGTGATGTAGTGCTTCGCAAGGACATGAATGACTTGACATTGTCATTATGCAAAGCAAATAAGCTTGGAAATATGTACTCGGAAGGTCAGCTGAGGACCATCTCTGCTGAGGCTCAGCAGTGGCCAATCATGTCTAACTGTGTTTTGGCGACATAGATATAAGTTCAAGACTATACCTGCTTTTACAATTAAGCCAAGATGCAAGTAATTTTACAACAGTGAATGTTGTGATGTATTAATCATAGGCTTAAATAAGTTGCAAGACCAAGTTAAATGAAGTAATGTATCCAATTTTGTTCACATCGGGCGGGTGGGGGTGTTGTACTGACTAAGAAGGCTGATGCAATTGTGGAGTTGTTTCTTGTGCAGCCACTTTCCCTAGTCATTTGGAAGTTTCTGTAGCAAGAACTGTGTGGCATACAAGGGGATGTTGCATCAACCCAGCCCTGTGGAATCTGAAGTGGCATGTGGCATTTCCAAGTGCTCCTGCTGAAATAGGGAGCTGAGAGTACTGTGTCTCAGAAAGGCCTGAAGGAACAGGACACAGGATTAACATGGCTAGTCTCCATTTGGCTCAACAAAATGGTCTGCAAGTTCTTCAAGCAGAAAGGTAAAATAAATAATTTCTATTGAGAAACTGTTTAATAAAAATAAAACAGCTTTTTTTTCTGAACCCTTTCATTCTGAAAAAAAAGTTCATGCTTTCTTGTAAGAACTTCTATTTTCTCCTACACAGAAGAAAACATATTGAATTACTAGAATTTCCCATTCAGTAGAAATGTTGATTTCTGCCTGTCCTCTTCCCCTTTTCCCATGAGGCAGAAGATTATTCTTGAAGCTGATAATAAAATACCAGAAATGGAACAGTCAATTACAGTGGAGAGTGAGACAGTTGTGTCAATATTGCCATTTAAACATGAATGGTGTTGAAAGTTTTTTCCAGAGGTATGCATCTGCCATTCCTGGTCAGCCACTGATGCTGGAACACGTTTCTGCTTCTAATACCTTCTACTGAGATCTGTTTGCAGTACTGGGCATGTCTGAAGACTTAATTTTTTCATAGATGCAGTTAAAGGAGACTTACACCTTTATGAAATACTGGTTGGGATCATGGATGCTGAGAGTTCTTTAGAATCCTGAACTAAAAAGGTTCAAGAAAATTAATTTTGACTTTGGAAAGGAGGTAACAGTGGAGGGAACAAATGGACATGAAGGATAAGATAGTAGGGAACTGCATGAGTAATGCATGGCACAGAGCAATTCACTGAATCAATGTTTACTTTGTCAACTGGTCTTTGTAGTCCTGGAAGCAGAGCTGAAATCTGTAAACTTCCAGAGAGGTAGTTTTCAGGACTCTTCCTTCTTCACATGAAAAAAGGGAAAAGAGGCTGTAGATGAAAAGCTGATGGACGGGGACATACTTTAAAGTTAGAAGGGGTTCAAGAAAATGTAGAATGGAAATTGGCCCTGATCTGAAGTGGGATGGCCATAGACTTGGGAATGTGGCCAAAGGAAAGAATCAATCAAACATCTGCAAGTCCAAGAGTGCTGAGAACTATACAGATGTGGTGGAGGCAGAACACCCTCCCTGGTGCTGAGTTTTGTGGCCATGAATAATGTGCTGGTTTAAAAAATTAGGTTTGTATGGCTTTTGACAGACTTGTCAGCTCCTTCACTGCCGTGGCCTACCTGCAGTGTCTGGTCATCCTACTTACAGACTGAGCGCAAGGCAGAGAGATGGAGGCACAGCAGTCAAGGTTTACTTGTTGTCTGCACTGATGTATTGATTTCATTGCCGGATATTTCAGTGTTTTTAATTACCTTGTGCAAATTTCAACTCTGAAATTCATATGAATACACATTTCTTTTAGCTAAGCTTTTGTGTGGGCAGTTTGTGAATAGATAAATCAGAGGCTTCTGTTGCTTAGGTATCCTAAAGGGTAATATCTTAAACCTGCAAGGTAATAGCATTCTCCAGCTGTAATTTCTCTAGCCCATTAGTTTGGAGAGTGATTTACACTTGGAGGAATTAAGAGCGTTGTCCAGCCTGTACTGGATGCTGTGGCTATGTTACAGGTATATCTATAAAGTAGCTCCCTATAGTGGTTTCTAATCAACTCTGAATGAGGTGGAGGTCAAACCAGGAGAGGTTCAGGATTTGCTTTGAGGTCTTGCCTTATGTTAGTGATATGCCTGTTTAAAAAAAGTTGAACAAAAGTACTAACTGTTGCAAATATCTTGCATAAATAAATGATAGAATGCAACATCTGTAGCAATATTACAGATGTAATCAGAAAGTCATTTAGTCCAGCCACTCACCCTGAGTAAGGCCAACAACACATTCAGACCATGTTGGTCAAATCTTTTTTCAGCACAAAGATTCCTGACTTCTGTGGTCAAGATGTTCCAGTGATTTATTATCACCCAAATGAAATCAGAAAATAGACAAGAGGCAAAAATAATTTCTTGTTTTGTACATGGTATTATTTTGATGGTATTTGTGGTGGGGTTTTTTGTTGTTTTTTTTTTTTTTACCCAGCCCCTCTCCCTATTTTTGTATGGTTTTCTGACTTAGAGGATGTCAGGTCCCTTTTTCTGTCTTATTTTAGTTTCCAAATTTTAAAACTGAAAAGCAACTTAGAGTGCAAAAAACATATAGAGAAGAATTTTCAGTTTCTTTCTTTTAAGTACTTTTCTATCTATGCAGAGGATAGAGCAGGACTGGAGAAGATCACCTGCTGTTTCTGACATAATCCTTTGGGATTCTAAGATGTGAGACTAGAGTCTATTCATGTTCTTTGTTGCTTTCAACAGTAAAGGCAGCTCTTGGAACTGAAGGACTGAGGCTCAGTCCTGGGTTGTACTGAAACAGATGCAGTTTACTTTCCTGTATCAAACACATTCCTAATAGAAACTATAGTGCAGCCGGGATACCGCTGGGGGTGTGAGCAAGCGTATCACCAGGGAACACTTGTGTTGTGGTGGAATGCCCTAGTATGGTAGACAAAAAGGGACTTCTCAGTTGCCAGGTTCCTTCCTCTGAACCAAAATATTACTGTCTTGGACTACCACCAGAAAGCTTGGCCTGTGTGCAGCTACACACACCTACCAATCAATGGGTATCTAAATTCTGCATGTGTACAAGACAGTTTTCACACTGCTGCTGGAAAAGTAAGCAGTCAGGAGGACAAGGCTGTTGGAAGGACTTTCGCCAGGCTCCCAAAGCTGAGCTATTGTAAGGCTATGGTGGTAAAAATAAGGAAGAAATCAAAACCAAACACTCAAAGAGTCAGATTCTTGCACAGAGGTCGGGGAAAAAAATGGCTGTCTGGCAAGTGGAAGAGAGGACACTGACTGATATTGAGAAATGTTGTTTGCTGGTTTGAGGGACAAGCAAATCAAACAAACCTAAACCACTACCTATTCATCAGAAGGGGAGGATGTGGAAATTAGAGGTGGCAATTCATAACTGGCTTTTTGCAATGGCAGGTGTCTCTAAATGATAATGACCAAATTTTTTTCCAGTCAAGCTTGGAACTTTGCCTTTGCCTCCACACTTTCTGCAAAATCTGTTTGAGGTTGAGTAAGGAGGCTAACAAAGCTGTAGGAGCAAGTATTGGGAAGTATTAGCAAATATCTGTTAGTGCCGCTGCTGTTATACAGTGCAACCTGAGTTCCAGCCAATATTAGAGAAAGTTTAAAACTCTGCCAGAACAACTTACGAAAGGAGTAACAGAAATTTTGGGACGCAGCTGTGGATGAGCAGCTGGAACTTCTGACAAGCTGAATTGTAGTGGGAACAGAGTGCCTGACATCTTGGATACCATGGAAAAATCCCATCCTAAGATATTGCTTTCTGCTTTGCATCAATTCCACAGATAGCGTGGGTATCTTCTATCTCTGTTCTCACCATTGGGATTGTTCCACAGGCTTTCAGTAGGTCTGAGCTTTCACTGCCACTTTTATTTGCCAGATTTGCTTTATATTCTGCAAATGCTGAACCAATTTCTATGGCATTTTTCTGAACTAACCTCGGACCAGTTGTAGTTTAATATGGCAAACAAAAAAGTGGATTTCAAGTACCACACATTCTAGTCTCTCTGTTTGCCAGTAAAAGATAATATGCAGGGACAGAGAAAAAATCAACTGAAATCCAATTTTTGGCCATCTGTTTTATCATTGTAGGCCAAAAATCTCTGTGATTCACTCCAAAGGGACCTTCAAAGTTAACAGACATTACATATCAAATTAATTTATTGAATTCAGAGATATTTCTGGAACATATAGTAAGATCCTCTCATGTATTTAATACCCAATATTGGATAACTCCTTTATATATTAATGAAATCTTTAAGAACATTTCTTTGCCAGAAATGTTCTGATGGGTAGTAGGGCTGGTATTTCAATTTTTTAGTAGAGAAATTCAGAATTAACTTAAGTTTTGATTTTTAGCTTTGGGTAGGAGAATATTGAAGTGCTGTTTACCTTTCTTTCTTGCATCCCCTGTACAATAGTGGATGCACAGGGCAAGAGAAGGCTAGTTCAAGATTTTGAAAAGATCCCTGCTGTAGAGCAGACTGATTTCACACCAGCTTTCAGAGTTTCAAAACAAATATGAGGATTGGCACTTGTTTTGAAAACAAAGTACTTCTGAATGTTTTCACAAAGCTCCATAATATCAATATGCACCTCAAATACTGTGTTCAGTTGTGGGCCCCTCACCACAAGAAGGATGTTGAGGCTCTGGAGCGAGTCCAGAGAAGAGCGACAAAGCTGGTGAAGGGGCTGGAGAACAAGTCTTATGAGGAATGGCTGAGAGAGCTGGGGTTGTTTAGCCTGGAGAAAAGCAGGCTGAGGGGAGACCTTATTGCTCTCTACAACTACCTGAAGGAGGTGGAAGAGAGGAGGGTGTTGCCCTCTTCTCCCAAGTGACAGGGGACAGGACAAGAGGGGATAGCCTCAAGCTCCACCAGGGGAGATTCAGGCTTGGCATCAGGAAAAAAAAAAATCACAGAATGGGTCATTGGGCACTGGAACAGGCTGCCCAGGGAGGTATTTGAGTCACCATCCCTAGAGGTATTTAAAAGAAAGGTGGATGAGGTGCTCAGGGACATGGTTTAGTGATTGATAGGTATGGTTGGACTTGATGATCCTGAAGGTGTTTTCCAACCTAATGATTCTGTGATAGCTGTGCCTTCAACTTACAGGTATTTCTAAAATGAAGAGAAAAGATAGCTCTAGATTTGAGAGGTCTTTTATGTCAAAAAAACCCAACCATATTTGTGGATGCATCTTGAATATAATGTGATTTTTGAAAATAGTTTCTGGAAAAATATTTGCCTTAGCAGAAAATACGCCAGCCAGTGCTCCTCAGGTCCTATTTTGTCTGAGGCAGATCTTGAAATTATTTCAGGAAAATTGTGATGTGTATATCTCACACAGGTGTTAGTGCTAGTGTTTAAACTGATAATGTTACAATCAGTTAAACTATACAAAGAGAAACTGTGCAGATAATGCAAAAAATAAATACACAAATTTGTTCTTATAGATACCACATCTGAGTGGTATCTGCACTCCTAATTTCTTACATTGATTGAAAAGGATGACAATTTTGAAATATTTACAGAGTGAGCTATGCTAATTGTCTCTCCTCCACTGTAAGGTCAAATTTGAGGTTACAACTTAGACACACCGATAAAATATATGTCCTGAAGTTAGTACCATGCAAAACAGTTTTGCCTTTCATTCCTTGGCTATTGTTTCTTAGGGTTTTTAAAAATCTTGATTTTTTAACATTTTATGGCCTTATGAAAGGAGCAGGCTTTATCAGTTATATAAACTTATAATAAATAGAAATATTTATCAGTCCTTCAAACAAGAAGTGACATGAAAGTTCTCACTTGCTACTATAGATTCCTGCCTATTGAAGTTTTGAAATGTTTTCTTCTCTAAATCCCTTCCTGCTGTTTTTTTTCCTTTTGATTTTTTAAAAACTCACTGCTCTTCTCAACCTAGTATATGTCAGATAGATTTGTCCTGTTTTAAGAAAATGAAGGCAAATTGTTATCAATACTTGAGAACAGTTTAAACACCATTGCTTCTAGAGAAAAGAGGTGCAGCTTTCTTTTGCCTCTTGTGTTCGGATTCTTCCATGGAGATGTGAACCTTAGAGTGCCTGTTCAACCAGTGACTGCTCAGAGAAAGGCTCCTGGAAATTTTATTGAAATCAAAAGAAAGGATGCAGCATTTGCATGATGATCAGGGAGATAACTCACATATAGCAGAGACAACTCTTTGACTCATGCCACTGTCTTTTGTTTTTAATTCCCATGCTACATGTGCAGAAATACCTAGAGAAGTTTTTCTGCTTTTCTTAGTTTGTCTACTTTTGAGTCTCTCTTTTGCATGCCGTAGGCACCCCAGTCTTCAGCTGTGTTCATAGTCTTTGCTCAGGCTTGGTTACTGAAGAGGGTGGACCTCTTGTATATGATTATTGGCTCTGGAAGAGGGGACAGGCCTCTTGGGTGGACTACAGGAGGGAAGTGAGATTGTGTAGAGAAAAAATCAAAAGGGCTAAGGCTCAACTAGAAATCAGATTGGCAAAGTCTGTGAAAGATAACAAAAAATCTTTCTATAAATATATAAATAATAGAAGGAGGACTAGGGAGACCATACAGTCCTTATTGGGTGCAGAAGGAGCAACAGTGACAGGGGATGAGGAAAAGGCTGAGGTACTTAATGCCTTCTTTGCCTTGGTCTTTAATTGTAAAGAAAGTTGTTCTCTCTGTGTACAAACACGTCTTGCTTGCCCAGCTAGACTCCCACAAGTCTATGGGGCCAGATGGAGTCCACCCAAGAGTTTTGAGGGAACTGGCGGATGTGCTGGCCAAACCCCTTTCCATCATCTTCCAGAAGTCCTGGATGACTGGGGAGGTTCCGCTGGACTGGAGGCTGGCTGATGTCGTGCCCATCTATAAGAAGGGGCGCAGGGAGGATCTGGGGAACTACAGGCCTGTCAGTCTGACCTTGGTACTGGGGAAAGTCATGGAGAGGGTGATCTTGAGTGCTATCAAGAAGCACTTGCAAGAGAACTGGGTGATCAGGCCCAGTCAACACGGGTTCATGAAAGGCAGGTCTTGCCAGGGTAATCTGATCACCTGCTATGACCAAGTGACTAAAGTCTTGGACGAGGGAAAGGCTGTGGATGTATCTTCCTGGACTTCAGTAAAGCCTTTGATACAGTTTCTCACAGTATTCTGCTTTGGAAACTGTCGGCCTCTGGCCTGGACGGGTGCACACTCTCCTGGGTGAAAAACTGGTTGAATGACTGAGCCCAGAGGGTGGTGGTAAATGGAGTTAAATCCAGCTGGAGGCCAGTGACAAGTGGAGTTCCCCAGGGCTCAGTCCTGGGTCCAGTCCTGTTTAATGTCTTTATCAACGACCTGGATGAAGGCATTGAGTCCACCCTTAGCAAGTTTGCAGATGACACCAAGCTGGGAGGAAGTGTGGATCTGCTGGAGGGTCAGGAGGCTCTGCAAAGGGACCTGAACAGGCTGGACTGCTGGGCTGAGACCAACGGCATGAGGTTTAACAAGGCCAAATGCCGGGTCCTGCACTTGGGGCACAACAACCCTAAGCAGAGGTACAGACTAGGAGAAGTCTGTCTAGAAAGCTGCCTGGAGGAGAAGGACCTGGGGGTGTTGGTCGACAGCCAAATAAATATGAGCCAGCAGTGTGCCCAGGGAGCTAAGAAAGCCAATGGCATCTTGGCTTGTATCCAAAACTGCATGACCAGCAGGTCCAGGGAGGTTATTCTCCCTGTGTACTCAGCACTGGTGAGACCGCACCTAGAGTACTGTGTTCAGTTCTGGGCCCTTCACCACAAGAAGGATGCTGAGGTTCTGGAGCGAGTCCAGTGAAGAGCAATGAAGCTGGTGAAGGGGCTGAAGAACAGGCCTTATGAGGAGCGGCTGAGAGAGCTGGGGTTGTTTAGCCTGGAGAAGAGGCTGAGAGGAGACTTCATTGCTCTCTATAACTACCTACAAGGAGGTTGTAGAGAGGAGAGTGCTGGCCTCTTCTCCCAAATGACAGGGGACAGGACGAGAGGGAATGGCCACAAGCTCTGCCAGGGGAGATTTACGCTGGACACTGGGAAAAAAATTCTTACAGAAAGGGTCATTGGGCACTGGAACAGGCTACCCAGGGAAGTGGTTGATTTACCTTCCCTGGAGGTGTTTAAGGCACAGGTGGACGAGGTGCTAAGGGGCATGGTTTAGTGTTTGATAGGAATGGTTGGACTCGATGATCCAGTGTGTGTCTTCTGACCTGGTTATTCTATGATTCTATGGCAGAGATTGAAGAAGAGGCAAATCTAGGTGTGTGCTGAGCAGCTGTTGTAGCAAAAGGATCTCAGGGAAGAGAAAAGGTCATGAATAAGTAAGAAAATAGTCTGAAATGACCTTCTCTTCACTAGATGAAAAATGTAGTTGTGACAAAAAGCCTGTAAGGAAGCCAACTCATATAATACAGTAATACTAAGAGAAGGCTTAATTGTGTGCTGACACTAGTGTATGCACAAGTACCTTTTTGAATCAGGGTTCTACAGCTGCAAAGGAATAAGCCGATCAGATTTATCACTATTTAACCTGTCTCTGTTTACTAACTCTATTTACTCTTTGTCACCTTTCCATCACTCAGAAAAGAAATGTGTAAATAATAAACCCAGACTTCAGTAAACTCAAGAAGATATTTGAGAATCTCACAGGCTGAATCATTAATTTCTTGTTCAGCTTGTTTTCAGAGGCATCCTCTCCAAGAACCATTTTATGAATCTGTTCACCTTCCTGGTGTTGTGGTTTTGTTTGCACAGTGAACTAAATTAATTTATTAAGCCAAGTAGTCATAAATAGAAGCTAAATTAAAACTGATCTTGGGATGATATTCTAATTGGACCTAGCCTCTTGAGGACGTGCTGTGAAGAAGCCTGTCGTTTTTCAGATGCATTGCAGCAACTCCTCCTTGCCTTCATGCTTGGCACGACAAAGACCCGCTATTAGCCGCAACTTCCACCTACCTATATACAAGGTTAATGGAGCTAATTAGGGTGTGGGGGAGGGAAAAGCGTGGGTGGGTGAGTTGCCTAACAAGTAAAGGTAGAATGGGAGCAGGAGCTTTTTTCCAGATTGTTTACAACATTGTTCGCCTTTTCCCTAAAATCAGGGGAAAAAACACCAGTGACTGCTTGTCTTTCTGAGTTTTAGTATGCAGGCCGCTTACACACAGCCCTTTTTTCTGTAGAAGCTAGCTGTACAGTCTTGATGAGATTCTACAGCTTTGGCATTTTTTCAAATTCTTTTGATACCCATCTTGTCAAATCTGTCAATTCATTCTAAAAACACTAACCAAATGGGGAAGACAAGGTAATGTGTCTAGACTGGTATTTAAAGCTTTCTTTGTTTTGGTGTGCTTATATTTCTTATTCTTCTCCCTGTGAGAGACACAAAAGAGAAAGAATAGATACTAGATCAACAATCAGATTACACTGACTACTTTTTAGCAGTCCCTGCTGCTGTAGTCCCAGTGCAGGAAAGAAATTGAGATAACTTGATAAAGTATGGCTTCATTTGGTCCAAGCTTTGGAATTGCTAATGCTTCAGGTTGCTCTGGGATTTAACCGTTTTAGGACAGATTGGTTGGGGATGCATTCTCATGGCTACAGTGTCATAGTAATAGTGTGATGAGTTAATATGTGTAACCTTTTACTATGGCAGCTGTTCCACAGACAGGCTTCAAGTTAAGGATTTGTTATTTTTCATTTTTCTTGGGAAGAACATATAGTTTATCAGACTTCGGGAGAGCATAATCAGCAAAGGAACATGATTTTTCTCTTCCATGCTATTGTTAATTATCTGTGTGTGAAGGAGCCTTTGGTAAAGTCAGGTCATGCACACACAATGTTTTCCTGACCATGTGTTGTGATAGTGGAAGTGAAATCCAGATGCAAAGGCTGAGTGAGAAAGCTGCAGTGGTTCTGGGTGGCTTAGTGACCAAGATTGCTTATGAATGCGTACCAGAAAAATGTATTCTTGGGCCTGAACTTTTGCAGAAGGGGAAGCAGCAGTGAAGCAGCTATAGGACTTGCTTCCAGCAGTTGTGATAACACTAGGACTCAGTCCTGCAGAGTCCATGCAACTGCCTTGGCTTCTAGACTCTGTACCTCTTTCAGAGGCTGAAAGTTTGTATTATCTGCCATAATAACTGTCAAACAAAGCCTCCTTTCCCGAGCGCACAGCTTGTGGATAAGGAAATGAAGGGCCTCACCTTGCTGCTGTGTTGAAAGCTTTCTTCACTTTTCTTCATCCTTCTTAAGGTGTGGATCTATACAGAGGTGAACTAGCTGTGATGACTTGTTCTATGGCTGGGAAGTGGAAGAAGTTTTACAGCTGGAATGACATTTCTGCACTTGTGAAAGTAATGATGTAGCTTTAAGAGCCTATGAGCTCTGATTAAGTGTCTTATTTTTTATATACATCATAAATAAAACTTCAAAGCCTTGAGAATGAAGAAAAGGGATGAGAGCACATGCTCCCATTCACTAGAAATGTTTTGCTTGCCAGAACCATTTAGTGAATCCCCTAAACAGCTTTGTTAAGGTGTTTATCCCACCAAGACAGTTCATAGCTGTGGGCATTCAGGGGTATAGAGGCAAATTCAGGCTATGCCAAGCATACAGGACAATGTTTCTTAGCCCAACACAATATACTAGCTCATCTGCATAATCCCTCTATCCTGCTTGAGATGGAGGAGAACGGAAAAGTGGTAGATCTATATGCCAACTCTGACAGCTTTATTAAAACCAGAGAGTCTGTTCTTTTGGTCTTGCTACTTTCTCCTTGCCAGAATTCAGACTGTAGAGAGAGGGCTGCATTGCCCCCTTTGGGGAATATGGGAAAAAATGGAAGGGTAGAAAGATGCAGGGATTTCTGTTTATACTCTCCCTCATGTTGTCTGAAGATGCTGAAGGTTATCTTTGTCACTCTGCAGATAATGACATTCAAGAGAGAATGTAAGACTGCGTGGGCTGGCTTGTGTAAGGTTGAGTGCATAACATGTAAGCAGAGCAAGCCAAGGGCAGGTTTCCAGAACCGCCAGCTCTTATTTAGACATGTCCATGATGTGGCTTAATTTTCAATAGACTTCTACTTGCAGAAGGAATTTTTGGGTGCTCAGTTCTTCTGAAAATTTGGCTTCTTGACAATACAATGCATCCCTTGATTGAAAAAATTGCTTTCATCAACCTATGAATAATCCATTCTGTTTGAGTGTAAATAGTTTCTCTAATATTTCCTTTTTGGCTTTTATGGAACTTCTGCGGATTTTTTTTCTTAAAAAAGCAAAGAGAGGTGATCTCTATTTATTGGAGTTGAGTCAATAATTTGCAATGAATAATTTATTGAGGGAATCAAGTCTTTTTATGCTTGCAAAGTTCTCCACTCTTCAATTACTTACTCAAATGTGTGTGATACATTTTTTTACTGATTTCATTTTTGGACCTTGTTGTTCAAAAATGTTGCATAGTGTGTCAGTAGCTCCTTTGTCAGGTGATTTGTGTGTCTGTTATGCAGGCATTTTAAATATTATTGATTCTAATAAGCATTTGGCAATATAGATCAACAGATCAATTGTTCATAGTTTGCAGAAAGTACCTCCAAAAGGGAAAATGTAATAATTTACTGAAAAAGTTCTATGATTGACCATTGACATCAAAACATTTTTAAGTGTCAGACTACTGCGTTTTGTGTGAACCTACTATAGAAAAAGTGATGTAGGAGAGAGGCAAAAAATAAGTGAGAAAAAAGGCCTCAGAACCATGGTTCTTAATTACTTGCAGTGTTCAATTCAAGCATTCGCCTACCAACTGGTTGCCTCATGTCATTAGCTCATACAGATCCTCACAGCCTAGAGTTTCTGAATGAATGCACATGAATGCAGTCAGTAAGTGGTTCCTTTATTCAGAGGAATTTTTCCTCGTGTGCTGTAGTTGAACATCCAAATCAGGGTTTGTAGGTACTTTTATCTACACTATTACCAGGCTGCTGCATGTCCAGTTGGTTTGGTTTGGTTTGGTTTGGTTTGGTTTGGTTTGGTTTGGTTTGGTTTGGTTTGGTTTGGTTTGGTTTGGTTTGGTTTGGTTTGGTTTGTGTGGTTCCTCCAGTTATGGAGGATTATGGAGCCTTCACAACAGGGACTCTCTCTTATTGAGTAAATCTGCAGGAGTGAGTGTAATGAGATGAAGAGACTTCTGTAACTTGCCTCTCAGTGGCATGACAGCAGATGCACTTCTATGGACTTCAGGGGCAGGATCAGATGTAACAATTTCACTGAGCTATTCAGGGAGTAAAGTGCAACGTCTCTAGTAGCAGAATTAGTCAAAAGACTGGGACTGCATACTTTGCAGAGATAATTCACACCTCCTTCTGTAGTTAGCAAAAGGAATATCTCTGTCAGACTCTGACATGGAACCAACAGCCTGACTGAGGTGTTCAGGGCACCCTCTGGCAATCTGATCAGTTAAATAATTTTGGAACCTAAATTAAGTACTTAAAATGAGATGGTGTGAATATGTGCCTTTAATATAATCTCAAGCAAACTGGCTGGAGATGCATACTACTTTTCCAGTCAGTAGACATCTATAGTATGAAGGCTTTTAAGAAGTAATTTAATTGTGGCCATGTGAAGAGTGAGTTATATGTACTTATCTACAGTTCCTGTCCGAATTTGTATGTAATCAGTACAGCATTGTTCCAGGTTTCAGGGCACCTGTGCAGCTAATGTTGGCACCATGTTTCTAGCACAGGTGAAAATCAGTTTAAGCAGAGTGTAAATGATGTGCACACCTGGAGGACACCTGAAATGTGTTTAAATTTTTAAACAAACTTAAGCCTTACAGAAGTTATGCGAAAGTTAAATTTCTTTAGTGACCTTCTGTCTGCTTGAGCCAGTTGCCTATTCTAGCCTATCTATGTTGTCTTACTGCTGGCAGAAGGATTACTACTTTTGAAGATTGCTCTCCTCCAGGGGTCATTTCTGGGACTGCAGGGATGGTGTCAGTGAGCTAAGAATGCCTCTTGATAATCTACATGTACTGGAGCAATCCCTAGACATGCTTTACTTTAACAGAAAAATATTTGTCAGAGAAGATAAACAATGAAATTTATGCAATCATTTTCCATTAATTATTGCTAACTAAATCAATAGCAAGCCTAGCCTGCTACTCTTAGCTTATTTCCACCCTCTCTGTATATGAATGAATGTTGACATACACGCTAACTGCACAAATAGCACAGATCATTAGAAGGTGTCCCTAGGATGGAAGCCACAAACAACTGCGTGGTGTGGCCATTAGAGTTCGGGGACTAGGTTTATAGTGCATGACAAGGGCATTCTAGAAGATGCTGGATCAGATGATGTGTCTCACAGTGTTTTACTTATCCATAATTCTCAAAGAACCCTGTCCTCCAACTTCCCCTTTTAAATTATTATAAATCATTTAACTTCAGCAAAGAACTGTGTGCTTGAGGTGACAGAATAAATTGCTCTAAGTAAAGCATCCCAGGCTGCTCTTAGATTCCCTCTTGAACTGTGGGTTGTAACTGGCTAGTATCGAAGTCCTTCAGGACTTAGCCAGTGAACAGAAATCCTGTAGAGGCTGAAGCAGTGGCTTGTGTCTGCCCAAATGTTTGTGTCCACACCTCTTATCCAGATCAGACTCCATGCCTGTGTACTGAGGCTCTTAGTCCTTCCCTATATTCCAACAGAAAAATGAATTAAAGGCCTTTCTAACAGGAGAACTTTTTTGATTCAGAAATTTTGAGGTCTCTGTGAGAGAGGCATTTTGTGGGTGTAAAATCACCACTTTGTCATAAATAATCTGCAAAAATGTTATGCCTTTGGGCAAAAAAAATAGGAAAGAAAAGAAATTCCTGAGGGAGACAGTATCTGATAAGTTATATTAGTCATAACTTGTAAAAAATATATGGTAAAATATAAAAGAAAGATTTATGAAATAATTTTGTAGGATTTTTAGAGTAGTTTTTGTATTCTAGATCATATTTTTCTTGTATAAGAAATTGCTAGTGTTTATAAAATATTGTAATCTAGTAATTGCTTACTAAGCCTTTTCAGGCTATTTGGATGTGGAAATGTTTCATAGAGAGAAAGTTGCCCGACTAAATATTGCTCAGCAGAGGAAGTAAAAAATATCTAGTCAGAGAGACCAAAGCTAAGATAGTATTATTAAGAATCATGGCAGAAACTTGGTTCTAACCAGATAAAATGCTGCTTGGATCCTCCTATAAACTAAGCCCCAAAGTTGCAAACTACACTTTCCCCAATGGTTCCCCAAACACCAGTTTTTTAACTACATATAACCTGAATGTATATTTCTATAGACCTTCTGTGGCAATTTGTATAAGGCTTATTGTATCACACAGATACAATTCTGAAAAGAATATTTTAGTTAGAAAATACTCACGGGGCAACAAAATAGGTGCTTGTGTTTTTTTGTTGTAAGTGTTTAATAAATGCCTCTTGTTTCCAATTGCAGAGGCCCTTAATTCAAGTAATCCAGCATCATCTGTAGTCAATAGAGTACGAAAAGAGGATAGATGATCTGGCTGGTATAATAACTAAATCAATTTTTGGTGTCGTTTTTTCACACATATTACAGAGGTGCCAGATTCTCTGCCAGCAGCATTTACCAATAGATAGTTATGGACGATTGGAGTCCATCAGATACCAGAAAGTTGTTCATGCAAAAATGTATACATCAAAATAAATCTAACAGCAAGAAACACTCTCACTTTCCCAGGCAAACAAGTAAAGGCTAGAAGTTGAAAGTGACTGTTTATTGTTTGTTTTACATGAAAATCATCGGGGAAATGTAGTAAAGAACAGCCCATGGTTGTGGGTACTTTAATTGAAACCAGAAAACTGAGTTACATGAATTAATAACACTGACAAGTATTACTGCAGAGTGCTAAATGTTGTGCTGGTGCCAGCAGGAGGTTAGCATAGATTATTGTCTTTCTGATCTGGTTTACATACCTACCTGATGTAGGCTTTAAAAGAAAGCCAGTGCTTCTATTAAAGCAACAAGTTTTTACTCTGTCATGGAAATGTGAGGATAATGAAGACAGAGAGGTTCACAAGGTGTCAAAGAACTGATAATTTTGTTGGGAACTTTCATAAATTGTTGCATGGACACTCTGGGTGTGTATGCAGGAGGCAGAAATGAAAAATGTATTTTCAACATGTTAGAGGCCAAAAAAAAATGAAGAAATCATCCCCTCCTCTCAGCAAATAGTCCAGGACAAAAAATAATTAAGCAAAAGGAGATAAAAATCTCTTACAGAATTGGTTCTGCCAGAAATCTATTTGTTGTAATATTCCACTAGTGGCCAGTAAAAGAAATGCAAAGTGAAAGTCATGCCAAGATTACATATTCACAACTCTGCCTACTCTGTTCTGTGCCCAGAAGCACGAAAACCTGAAACAGCATCATTTTTAACATTAAACTAACTCTTGTGATGTGGAAGTGGGAGATGAGCTAGATCTAAAAGAAGTATACCCCTTCTGACAAGGAAAAGAAAGTTAGGTTCTAAAAGTCAGACACTTTTGTAGGGCAAATCGCAAGAAACTCATGCTGCTGCTAAGACTGACCCTTAGTGTATTCCTAGTGGTTTACATACCTGCTTGTCCCAGATAAGAATAGATAAAGTAGGGAGCAAGCTGTGTATAACAGTACTAAAGCTGCAATGTATACCAGTTGTTTAGACTGAAAACCAGCAGACAATGTTTGTCTTTCCAAGGGCTGAGAAAGGCGCAGCAAATGACAAAGTATCCTGGATAGGCCTGAGGTTCCCAAAAGACATGGTATCTCCTCCTGCTGGTGGTCATTCTGGTATCAGCCACAACACCTCTGCAATGGGAACCAAGAGGTCCTGCATGTGTTTAGATGAGTGGGAACTTGCTATGGGAATATAAGAGTGAAGATTATTTCCTTGGTGCACTGTCAGGGCTCTGAATGAGCTGTTACAGTCTATAAGGCAAATAAGTATTTATTTAGGCAATTTTTAAAGAACTGATTTTTGATCCAGTACATGGTAAAAGCTCCTAAGGAACTAGCTATGTAAATCCTTCCTTAGCTGTATAAATACTCTTTTTATTCTCTCTGTAGTTATCTTTCATATGATGGCACAAAGAATGAATGATGATTAGCTGGAATCTGTGTTCGGGAAAGAGGGAAAAGAAGAAAATGGATTCTACTTAATAAATTTTCTTATGAGACTCTAGTAATTAAATACTTTGCAAGATGGTTAATAACCAGTAGCCTTTATTCATCATGGTATTTATCCTGGCTCTGCCATTCAGCTTGGCCCAGTCGTATCACCTCCATTTCCTCATCTGTACAATGGGAATAAAATTATTAACCTTCTTAATAATGTCTCTCCAAGATAAAGAGAGAGCAAATGCTCTGTAAGATCTGCATAATTATTGTTAACTTCAAGGTATGAGCAATTCCTTTGGAGTCGATGGGACTGCTCACATGTGGGGTTAGTTACAGTACTGGAAGCCATTGATGTGTGCAAATCGTGGAAAACAGGCTTTCTGATGGATCATAAGTCTGCTTCTGGAGAGCTATTTTTGCTTTCCATATGGGCTGGGACTTTCAGTGACGCTTTAACAAGTTATATGCCTGGTAGTTAGATCCCTAACCCCTTCAGGCTCTTTTAAAATCCTCACAAGAAAGCAAGGGGTTGCTGTTGGAATTGAAGTCTAAAATTACAAACAAGCATGTGCAAAAAAATAATGAAGTGGAAATTGGAGAAGGAGGGAGAGAAAGGGTCTTCAGTTAGTTTGAAAAGGGAAAGTTTACTGGGAAATGAAAAAGAAAGTCGAAAAAATCTCTAACAGTTGAAATTCTGGTTTTGCTATTCTAATGTGAATGTAAACATTTTATAGAGAAAAGGACATTGCTCAGTAGCGGAGAATTCTGAAGTACAAAGCACATGGGAAAACTTATGATTCTCTTTTTCTTAAATAGGTCTGTCTTAAGTTCCTATTTAAATGGACTGGAATATCAAAGTAAGTATTCTGAGTTTCAACAGTGCTCTGAGCAGTCTCCCTTAAAAACAAGCAACTGTTACCACCTACTTTTTAAAACCTCAGCCACTACTTTTCACTGGTGTCACTTGCTTTCTTTTATTTTGTCAGTACTAGAGAATTATCTTCCTTGAGCCGTGATTTCTCTACCATTTTAGGTGGATAATACCACATAGAAATTTTCTAGAAAGTTCTCCCAGTAAATGCAGGGGGGAAAAACCCAGTAAAACTTCTTAGCAACAGCTGGGAAGAACATCAAGAAGGAATCTTTGTTTCTCAGCCTTGGAAACATGTTGGCATTCACATCTCTGGTCAGGACTCTGCCTGAGCTGTGTGCTTATTACTGCTGTTAGAATGCAGGCAAACTGATTCAATATATATGCTTTTCCCACATGCTTTGTTGTTACTTTAAGATAAAAGTCTCCATAGGTGCGTGCTCCATAGGTGATCCAAAGATCAGGAAAGCTAGTCCTTACAGACATCTGCATGTCTTTATTGACACTTTCTTCCCTTAAAGTCCTCAAACACCTGTGCTCTGTCCCGCTTATACAGGCAATGAACTGATCCAGAATGCCTTTGTGCTTATAATTCAAATGCTAGCTATTTGTGTGCAGTCTGGACAGGAAAGAAGTCCTGTGGCCTTTTTGGCGAACTGTTGCAAAAATAGTTTGCAAGTGTAGTGACATGCAAGCAAAGGATACCCTTTATTTGCTTTTAGCATCAGTAGGGTGCAGGCATATTGATGGGGTTACCCTTAGGATCAAGCTGCAATGAAGACAGCCATGGCAGGTTGTTTTCAGTCTGAAAAATGAAAAACATGTTATTTTTTTAAGCAGAGAAGCCCAGGAAGGTGGCCCTTTTAATTATTGGAAATCAGCAACCTGTCTGTTGTCATTTGGTTTAACCATGAAAGCTTGCCATGTGCAATGGACCTGCTCAGTGGGTGTGATTTCAGAGAAAGAATAGCCCATCTGGTTTATCCAAATGCTGCTTTAAAGGAGGATGACTGACAGGGTTGTTTTTTCAGATCCAGAGCACAGCAGACTGCCTAGAAGTTGGTTATTTACCAGTATGGATACAAAAGATCTCTGTATTAAGCATGCTGTCAAAGTAGTATTAGCTGAAAGTATTAGCATAAGCAGGCAAGTAGGCAAGTGGAACTATGTGGTTGAGCAGATAAGCCAGAGCTCAGCAAAAAGTTTTGTAACGTGAGGTGATATGCATACATGGAAGAAGAAAGACTCAGCTCTCTGGATGGACAATGCTTTTCATAAATTACTATAATATGTAAAGCTTGAAGCAGAGTTTGAGAATGTGCCTTACAGCAAAAGAAAGGTCACAAAAATTAAGAGTGATCATAAGTACAACTTCATCCTCATTTCCTCTCATGAATATGATGCTTTTGTTCTGATCTAGCTGTTCTGATATTATGTTTCAGAATAATTAAAATACAATTGCACATATTTTTCTTACTTAAAGTTCCCAAAGCTACTGCTAAACATGTTGTCTTGCATATTTGTCTGCTTAATTTCTGCCTAGAGAAGCTTTCTCTTTATTTTGTTTTCCCTCTTTGAGATTTGAGATTACTGGTCTGGAGAAAATGGACAGTTTGCCTTTCTGTTATTTGAAAAGCAGAACAGGATCCTGTCACAGATGAAAGTACTGTATTTGTGGCTCATTATAATCCATTCATTGCTTCACGGATCCAGAGCTCTCCAGGGAGTGTCACAAGCCCACATCATTTTCCCAAGTGCTACACTTTACATTTGGCTCTTAGGTTTAGCTGACAGATACAAAAAAAGGGGGAAAAAAAAGTGCAGGAAGGCAGTGGGACGGCGTGACTGTGCAGGTAGAGATGCTGAGAAGTGATAGCAGCAATTTCAATTCAGACCCATCCTGTTGTGCTGCTGCTCCCCATTCCCTCTGATGTGGTAACAAACACAAGGAGCAGAAATGAACTCCAGGAGCAGGCAGAGATTGGCATACCTTTAATGATTGCAGTAGGTAAGTGTTGGCATGCAAGTCTCTGTATTGCTGGAGCAGGCTAACACGGTGGCTTTAAAGAGGTCCATGCATTAGGATGCCATCCAGAGGGACTTCGACAAGCTCAAGAATTAGACCCATGTGAACCTCATGAGGTTTAACAAGGCCAAGTGCAAAGTCCTGCACCTCAGCTGAGGAAACCCTTGGTATCAATACAGAATAGAGAATGAGGGGATTGAGAACAGCCTGCTTGAGGATGCTGGTGAATGAAAAGCTGTACATGAGCCAGCAATGTACTCTCTCACAGCCAGAAAGCCAATTGTATCCTGGGCTGCATCAAAAGAAGTGTTGCCAGCAGGACAAGAGAGGTGATCCTCCCGGTCTACTCTGCTCTCGTGAGACCCCACCTGGAGTACTGTGTCCAGCTCTGGTGCCCTCAGCACAGTGATTCATGGACCTGTTGGAGCAGATCCAGAGAAGGGCCACAAAAATGGTCAAAGGGCTCTACACCTCTCCTATGTGGACAGGCTGAGAGAGTTTGGGTTGTTCAGCCTGGAGGAGAGAAGGCTCTGAGGGGACCTTCTTGTGGCCTTTCAGTACTCAAAGGGGGCACGTAAGAAAGGTGGGGATAGACTTTTTTTCCAGGGTAGAAATTAATAGTTCTTAGACAGACAGGTGCTATCAAATCTTTCTGCAGATGGGGTGTCTTGGGCAATGGTGACACAGATCAGGTGCTTTGAACATGCTTTGCAGATAAGCTGATTGCCACTTTAGTCAACAGCTTTCCTATGTGCTCAGCTGGTGTGTTGGTGCAGTGTCTGCGTAGTGGTGTTGGGACTGTCCAAGTAGTCCAACATTAGTGGGTGTGTGGTAGAGCAGGGCTGGCTTTGAGGGTCACTTGTATCTGAAAGCTCTTTCCTGGCTTGGCTTTACAAAATCAATATTTCTCTCTCTCCTTGGCTTGGGAAATAGCTTCTGAATCATATTTACCTTGGACAGGTTTGGGAACTGCTGCAGAGGTTTGGTATATTAATAGGCCTTTTCATTTGCAGCATGTGTAGTACATCCAAAGCTGTCCGTTTCTAAATGGAAATCTGGCTACACTGATGCCAGCCCTACTCTGTCAGCAGCCCTCTAAATGCCTTCATCTGAGGGAATGTAATTTTGGATGCTTGAAACTAGGAGTGTGAGATCTCTGTTAAGTGGAGATGGTTTCATTGGAGTGAAAGTGTCACCTATACCAATGAAGCCGAGAAGGAGAACAGAGATAGCAAGATGCAAGAGGCCAAATTCAGGCCTTTAGGGATATAAATATAGTTTGGGGTAAATGAACGAGGTTTCGGATTTTTTTACTTCAATATATAAAATCCATTTCTTGCCATTTCTAACATGATTTGCAATCCCCTTGCCTGGTTATTCATGGAGTCCAAGGAATTCCTTGCAGTCTCTTCTTTGTCTGTCTCCTTCCAAAGTTATTACTCTTGCTTCACAATTCTTTTCCTTTTTTTTTAACTCTGGACCTTGTTTTTAATAGCCATGAGGAAATAGTGAGTCACTTCTGATCACTTTGTGGCATCTGTTAATTTTCTGCTGTTGCTTAATGGAGCACTTCTTAGAAATATGCTCCATTTCATTCTTGCACCACTGTGAAATATTGTAAGGTGGAGTGTGATGGTTAGGGAAAAGGGGAGGAAAATACCATAACTCTTTCTTGAGGAAGTTCATTGCATAGTAGCAGAGATTCTGTATCTGCCATGAAGTGAGGCTTGCATGGGACAGCTGGGGAGTGCTCTTCCATCTGGGATAGAGTGGATCTGCAGCAGCAATGTAAGAGCACTCTTTACCCTAGACTCAGTGGGGTGGGATTGCCCTTAAATCTGTCAGCTTTGGAAGCAGATCAGGTCTTCCCCTGTCAATTCAAATTCTGTGGCTCCACAGGTTTCCCTGGAAAGTCACCTGCTGAGACTTTAAAGAAATGTCTTAATATGATTGATTTGATCTGGGTGATTTGATTTAGAGAGCTATTCAGGAATTCAGGGCACTTATGCACTGAGTAAGTATGGATTTAATGGCATAATTTAAAGCACTGAAGTTTCAAAACATTAGAGTTGAGGTAGTAATGTTTTGTACGAATAATCAGAAGTGCTTAAAATCAGTCTGGATCTGTCCCTTTGCTCTACAGGCAGGATAGTAGTTGCTAGCTAGCACAGCGTTGTTCATATGCATGCAAATACTGCATATGGTGTTTGCCTGTTATCAGAATAGAGAGTAACAGTGATAGCTGAGCTGTGACAATGATGTAGTTCTGGCTGATGCTTTTGACAAATACATTTGTATGTAGAAATCATGGATGCCTCTCTGAAATGCTACTACCTCTTGGGAAACAAAACTGCAGTTACGTTTATGATGATTGAGGTTGTTGAATCAAAGAATTGTCATCATAATCTTCTCCACTTGGCCAGCTTTATGCTTTGTGATCGCTATAGAGGAAAGCTTTTAGATGTATGCTTAACCAGACATCTTCAGTGAGTGCATACTGGAGTTCCATTCATCAACGTCACAGTTCTCATAAAAATGAAAGCCTGTGGATATATATTTGTATGCTTGAGATTTGAGAGCAGCAGTCCGTTGTATTTTAATTCTACTTAAACTCTGAGCAGAAAAACCTTCAAGCACCATGGCTACCTATGTTCTTACTTGCAGTTTTGATGCTTCAGTGCCTGCAAATGTACTCAGACTTCTTTTGTAGTATTTACAGTTGGCTTGAATTGTTCTATAAAAATTTGACTAATATAGAAATGCATAATATATATCAACTGGAAATTCCTGGGTAGGAGGCATAAAATCTAAATATTTTCAAGAGGAATTTTCACAAGTGCAGTGAATGATATCCCTGTAGTACTGTTATCCTGCCTTTAAAAAATGTGGTTAGGCAAAAAAAAACCCTCTCTGATTTAAAAAAAAAGAAAAAAAATCCCCTTTGATATTCTTAATTTTGCAGCATTTTAGTTAAAGCACTTTAATATACTTTTCTTAGGCTAAATGCCAAAACATAGTTAATAATGGTTACACTTAACTCGACAACCCTGAGAAATTATCCTGGAAAATACAGACACTTGCTTTTACTTGGGCAGATTTGGAACAATGTGGTTTTGTGAGGAGTTGAGAGCTAAGGTTTCTGGAAAGAAGTAGTTGTCCACAACAACTCATAGCTAATGTTGATCTCCTTGAGTTTTTTCATGACTTTATTAATAGGAGTTAGTTGTCATTGTTATAAACATCAATTACTGCTCTTAAGTACAAGCTTAAACTTGCCTACTACAGATAATTTTTTTCAGAGAAAACCCTTCCTGCATAAAACTGGCTTATATTAGGTGACCAGAATTATCCATTATGTCATGGTGAATCAAATAATTTGATCCAGGGGAGTCACAGAAAAAAATACTGAGTTTTTTAGAAGTCAGAACTATTTTTTGACTGTTTTGAAAATAAAATGTTAAGTGGTACTTCAACAAGAATTGAAATCTTTCAGCTCCTGGCAGAGGAGACCAGTTCCCTGCAGGGCTGAGGCTACAGGCAATACCACTGAGAGAGTAGATTCAGAGGGGTCTACATGTAGCAGATTGCTTTTGTGCTGCTAGTAGGAATTAATATGGTAGAGTGGTGGATCCTTGTCAGGAGTGACTCTTCACAGCTCTGCTCCTGTAGTTTTTCTGGTGTCTACTGTGCATACACTTAAACTCATATGTGTAGAGCTTCTTCCTCTTCAAGCACTAAAAGGTCTCTCACTTCCTTGTCCAGCTGTTTCCAACAACTGCAGGGTAAAAAGTGTCTTTGAGATGTATGCCTTTCTGCCAAATGTAATTAAGCTGGATCAAAAAGTTCAGAAGTTTTCATGGAGGATTAGCACACAAACAAAGAGAGCATGCCTCCAGTTTCTTTAGGAAAGCACAGTATTCCCAACTAGAGAGAATTACTGCCCCTTAAAGCAATCTGGTTTTATAAACACGTTGCAGAAGTTTGCCTGGAAACTAAGCCATCCATAGAAAATAAGATTCTGCCTTGGCATATGCCAACGTATTTCTGATGAGCTCAGCTAACTGACTACCCTTCTGGAGTTATTTATTTAGCCCCTCTCAAATTATCTAGATTTTTAATTAGAAGCTTGATGGCATTGAGTTTTGGCAACTTGTTAGTGGAAGTAACTGCATCTTCTTTAAGGAAACAGCTTTCCAGTTGACATAACCCTGTGTGAGAGGGAGCGGGAGGAGGTGGGAGCAACCTTTCCCATAGTATCCCAGGAAGAAAACAACTTCATGGATTACGAGCTTAATTAGGACTGAAATCCATAGCTATAAGTGGGGAACAAATATAGTTAATTTGATTAAGCCTCAGAGTGAATGAGTTGCACACTGCATTGATTACTTTAACGCAAATAGCAAAGGCAAGACTGTTTACTTTATGCTACTATTACTGCAAATGAAATCAGTACCGAGCAGGTTGCTGGGGAGTATAGCTAAGACAACCTCATAACCTCATCTGCTGATAAATGAATCTTTGGCTAATCAGTAGACTCAGTATGGAGGCTACTCCGGTGGAGCATAAGTGAGTCACAGCAAGGCAGCAATCCTCCTAAGCAAGAAGGCTAAGAAATAAACAGGCCCTGGATATGCAGTAAAGGTCAAGCAGTCTTTGTGTCTGACAGGATTCTCCAAAAAAATACAAGTGCTATACTGGGGAGGACAAGAAGGAATTACATTGATTTTTTCCAATGCAAGAGTGCAATTTGTAGGAGCTTTTAGGGGAATTTACATCAACAGCTGGACACCAGAATAACCTATTTAAAATAAAATCCTGTGAGTTTTGCTGCTGACATGAGAAGAGAGGCAGTTCCATTGAACAGTGGGAGAACTGGAGAGCAATCTCTCTGAGGGTTCATCACAACATCAGTTCTTTCCTACAACTGAGTGTGGCCCTCTATGGGTCTGTCTGGCTAGAGATATCTTGGAGTGCCATTACCACTGCAGGTGATGCTACTCAAAAGAGAAAGCAGGGCAGTTTTTTAGCTTCCCATAGGCAGAGTGAAGGAAGCGCTTCTAGGTGAGTCTGCCCAGGGAGGTGTTTGACTCGCCTTCCCTGGAGGTGTTTAAGGTAAGGGTGGATGAGGTACTTAGGGGCATGGTTTAGAGATTGGTGGGAATGGTTGGACTCGACGACCCGGTAGGTCTCTTGCAACCTGGTTATTCTATGATTCTATGATTCTATGATTCTAAGCTCCTTTTGCTGGTTAGTTCAGTGCAGAACATGTCCTTAACACACGGTGTTGACCTTTAATTAGCACTAAGCAGGTCCTGACTGCACGGTGTTCCCCAAGGAGGTAAACACTCCCTGTGAAGCTTGTGGGTGTGAACCTGTGAACAGTCCTCACAGAGCTTTCTGCACCTGATACTAGCACAAGAGATATAACTGATCTCCCACTCGCTATAGATAATGGCATTGCTCCTACATCTTTGAAAGTGTAATGGTCAACCACCTGAAATATGGAGATAGGAATTCATCAAAAGACCCTACATCTGTTGTTAGTCCAAGCAAGCGCTCTCAAGAGGCCAGCTTCCCATAGGCCATCATGCATAATGTGAATGAAACCTCTTGAATTATTGATCTTGCCGAGGCATATAATTGTAGCTTACACAGTGTGTTTACTCTCAGTGCTTTGATTTATCAGATCTTATAATAATGTTCTCACTTCTGGCGCTCGTGAAATGCAATTGGCTTGCAGTTTAATAAATATTGACTTCTAGCCATTTGCTGCTTTGTGATTATTCCTCCTAAAGAACAAACTGACAGATTCCTTCATTCAGCTCCACTGCAAATGGTGCAGGAGCGGAATGCTTTTAATATTGCATTTTTCCACCAGGGGAAGACTTGGCTCAGTCGTGCCCTTCCTATACTTTCAAGATCAAGGCACTGTTTCTATTAACTGATGGGCATCTAAAGATATTTGTGGTCAACCTAACAATCAGCCAGACATATCTTCTCCCTAGAGAGAGAGCATTTTCCATCTCTTTTTTTTGTGCTATTCAACAATAAATTAAGCCGTTCCTTGATGCTCTGATTAGAATGAGGAGAATCTCTGTGCTTTACCTGATAGATCTTGTGTTCGACCACCTCATCACTGAATTGTTGATGTGTGTAGGACACTAGGCTAAGGCTGCCTGGGGAACTCCTGCCAGAAGGAAGGAGAGTCTGAGTAATTTCTTTAAGACAGACGTGTAATCCAGCCTCATATTCCAGCAGGTGGAGAGCCCTTTTCTGCTATTGCCTTACCAATGTTGGCAACATATCTTGAAGAACATTTTAGGTCATACTCTGTTTCTAACCTGAGCTGCCCGTTTTCCACTTCACATCTATGTAGTTTAGCTCTGTTATGTGTTACCGTGTACGCACACTCCTTCAGCAATTTGAGTTAAAATAATTGTAATACTATATTGAATACACAGTGGAACTATGTAGCAATTGACAGTCACAACACCTTTCCAAGAATGCCAAATGCTCATGTTTTGGATGCAAAGCCAAGAGGATAATGATTTTTTTAACATTTGAGGTGTTCCTGCTGTCTTAGAACCTTTTTCCTAGGTTGAAAACTTTGTGTTAGATGGAATACAGAGACACAGTGGGAGCTTGTCAGTCACACTGCTTGCAGCTCAATAAACTAGAAAGCAGGAGTGGAAAAATCCCACACATGATATCCTAGATTCACAGCCTAATTAAATGATTTTCCCTTTCTTTCTGCAGCAAGTCCATGGCAGGTCCATACAATGAATTCACATTTCTTTATTATCAGTCCCATGTTATGACCCACAAGCTCACCTCGCCACACTTGTCAGCACAGGAGTCAAAATAAAGATTTACATTTTTAGCCTAGCCAAGAAAATTGCAAAAGTGTTATGGGTTTTATTTAGAATGCTGTCAGCACTGAGTTTCCTGTCCATCTTCCTGTTAATTAACGGTAATACCAGAGCAGTGAGTTTGAGGAAAAATTACTTATTCTGTCCTCTTTGAGGAACATCTTCTATCTGTTTTATTGGTAGATGCTGCAAGAGTGCTCTTTGGATTCAATTATATTTTGAAATTAGTTTAATTTAATTTAATTTATTTAATGAATAGATATAAATTAGAAAAGATGAAAATAAAACATTAGCTATTTTTTTCTAATTGGATTTATTTTTGAGCTTAAGCATGTATTTCCTTCCACTTTGCTCATTGCAAAAGTGGATGCATTCATCCTAGAAAATATCAAGCTACATCGACCCCCAATGGTGGAGTTTGCTTTATACCAAGTCAGGAAATAATTTCTGGCTCTTGCCCTGACTGTTCTCTGGCAGGCACTCTGCAGGAAGGATGCATGGTGGGAAACCTCAGTGTTATCTCAACCTGTCTTCCACCTTTCTGTTCCTGGTGGCCTATATGCATTTCCATTTTCTCCTGGTGTCCTTATTTTCCTTCCTGAGATCTCCTTCTCCTCTATCATCCCCCAAGTCAGTGAGAGAGGATGCTGAGCAATTGAGAGGCAGTCCTAGGTTCTGTGCTTACCTTCCTGTTTTCTCCTGCCTAAGCCTCAGTATGAGAAATACTCTATCCAACTGGGTCTTCCTTGGTGCCAACCTACACTTGGATGATAAGTTATGACCAGTCCTGAGAAGTTTTTCCTCCTCTTGCATTCAGGCTGTAAATTTGCCATAATTTAGAATATAAGGTATGGAGGCAGACAGAGCTTGAAAAGGGGGAAATGAGTTTTCGACGCTCACCAGTTTGGAAATCCCCCCTAGTAGCTGTGAAGTTGGTGTCAGTTTCTGTTACTGTTATAACAGGGCTGATGTGTTCTCTCAGCTAAGTTAGATCTCCACATCTGCTTTATCCACTAGATGGATGACACAAAGCAGCTTGCTTTACAGTGAATACTTTATGCCATCTTTAATCTGAAGTGTATTTCTGTAGTCTGCCAAAACGTTTCGGTGTGAATTTCTTGTTAGGTCAGAAGTATGTTTGGAAGCCTTGATCAGTGCTGCAGAGAAAGGTTTGTCTCTGGTAGAAAGATTGGTTCAGACAGACATTGAAATAATTGTATTAGCAATCCGATACTTCTCAGCATGTGTGCACATTGTGTAACTGCAGGACAGCTGAGAAACTCGATAGCACAAGGACAGGAGAGGGTAGTCGATTTTATTGTCTGTGTCTGTATCTATCATCTGCCTGCCTGCAGTATCTCCAAGATGTGATATCCAACCTCTGTGACTGAGATCTTTAGCACCAGCTAATCAATCTGAAAGCTTCTACCCCCAGCAACTTTAGTGTGAATGGGATGTTGAGATCTTCCTTTGAATTGCTGCATTTTCCTCTGAGAATTCTCCTGATTTTGTCTGTCCACATGGGTGCAGTTTCCTTAAACTGATGCAGTCTTGTAGTTTTATATTGTTAAACATTGCCTCAGGAGAATCTCTGAAGGTTAGCTCTGTCATCTCTGGGTTAGTAATGTTTTCAAAGATATACCATATCAAATTTGAGTAGTCTTTTTATATGATGATCCACATTTGTCAGCAAAAAAGTAACCTGAACTGCAGTGCATTTTTTTTCCTTTTTCCTGGCTGCAGGGTAGTCACTGTTTTTTTTTTTTTTTTTTTATTTTTAACTCTGCCTCAGACTTTCATAAGGAATACCTGTGGCATGCAGGCAGCAAATTCTTCTTTATTGATTTTTAGCAGAGGTATCTGTAAGCTCAGAAAACATTACACGCTTTTTGAAAAGTTATGCAGCATTACACAAGTGATACATTACAAACAAAAGCATACTAAGCCTTACACATCCCTTGGAGAGTAGGAAGGTAGTCTCCTGGTCTAATTCAGAGAGAAACTGAGGAACAAGGATGTTCATTAGAAGTCATAAAGGATGCCGCTATCTGGGCTACCCAGCTTCCTCTGGAATCCTTTCCTTCCAACTAAACCACAAAGACCACATGCCCTCCCTTCTTTCCTCTAGAAAGAGATGTGCAGAAATTCATTTCACAGAATTGCCTGTCCTTGATAAAATTCAACTCTAGTTATGACCCTGTGAGATGATTAGTGAATTAGAGTTCTTAATTAGCATTCTGCATAATTCATGGCAATTACAACATTCTCATGGATATGATTGTCAAGGTGCAGATGTGCAAACGTGCAGCTATAATTTTCTCATCTAAATAACTCTTTTGGTGAAACCTCTAATTTTTTACAACTCTATTGTGTAAAGGCCATTTTTCCTGTTGTTATTTTTAAGGCATTAGAAAATGGATGTGAATCTCACTTCAGCTTCAATCACTGAAATCAACTGTTTTTTCAGAAGCTTTAAATACTGCCGTAAAAGCTTGCTCCTGGGTGAGAACTAGGCATTTGAATTTTCTGAAGGACCAATGCTACCCAGTTTTTAACATCCCACAGGGAATTATATTGCAGTTTTTCAGTTACAATAGTAAAACAAAAGCTAAATTCAATATGTGCACTAGCCAAGATTTATATGGCTGGATTGTTAATGGAATTAAGCTTCCACTCCTTCTTCAGCTGGAGATAGATTTCGACATCCTTTCTGTTGTGAAGATCCTTTCCTTTTGTCAGAAAAGTATAAAGTATCACATATCTAAGGTTACTAGGACTAGCTTTTTGAGTACAGGAAAATCTGGCAGTTATATAGAGTGAGTGGCAGCTAAATAAAGGAGGAAAACAGCTGTAGTAACCAACTAACTTCAGAAAACAAATGCAGCGGCACAGAAATCAGGTGATCAAAACACTTGCACACAACTCGCACTTCCAGGAACAGCTCATATTTTTAAAACATTACTGAATTCTAACTGACAAATTTGAATTTTTAGTTCCTTTATTAAGTGCCTACACAGGCAGTATTAAACATAATTAATTTTACTTTCATAATTATAATCTAATATGTAAATCCATTTACAGTATTCCATTCTATTAAATGTACAAATAAAAGTGATAATTTCTAAACAAAAGTTATGAATTTGCTTAAATGAAAGGCATTTGTAATTTCCCCCAGCAAATTTTAATAATTTCTGGATTTTGAGTCACAGAACATGTAGGCGTTTCATGCAGTCAGGGTCTGATGGAGGGAAACCACAACTATTATATTATTAGAGGCAAATGGCACTCTGAGGAACCTGGAGATATATTGTTGGACATACATTGTTTTTAGCAACTGATCCCTCCCTCCAGCATCACCGAAAGGGACTAGCTTGCAGAAGCTTACCAGTCATTTCTAACGGGAGTTCCAACCTAGACAATGATTACTCTCCTTTCTGGCCCTCCTCTACCTATAGAACTTGAAGGAAAAGCTGTTGCCCTGATCAATTGGAGTTTGATTGCGCCCTTCCAGTAGGACTTTTTTACCTCATTTATATTGTACCCTGGAAATGTGTGTCTGTAATTTAGGTCCCTGTCTTTCTGTGCTCAAGTTCTACAATGCAGCAGTACCAAAAGAAAGACTCAAATCCAAAAAACATAATACCTTGCTTTTTCAAAGTGAAATGTTGAAGAAGCTTCTTATCTGTTTTTACCACCTTCTTTCAATGTCTTTGTTGCTTTGAGCACTCTGATGTTGCTTACAGCAGCTTAATCCCTACATGTCATTAATGCAAGTGCTACCTTCAGCAGGTTTATTCCCTTCCTTTCTCTCTGTAACTCTTTCTTTAGTCCTAAGGCAATGCATGAAAGTGCATAGTGGTGTCCATTTTTTAATCTGTTTGCTAGTTTGTGAATTCTCAGCATCCCTACCCAATATACTTATATTCGTAAAACTTTTCATGGATTTTAAGCATGTACCTTTTAAATTGTCCACCAGTGCAATTAGTGGAGAGGGGAAACACCAAACCCCTCAGTGAAATTAAAGCATTTTGTTCCTCAGTATAAGAGGAAAAAATGATGTGAATTATTAACCTTGGAGAAGATTTAGAGGACACAGAAATGCAGCTTCCATCTCAGTGAAACACAATGGCAATTTTGCCTCTAGCTAGAAATAAAGAAAAATTCAAACAAAACTTCTCTTTATGTATTTTTTGTTCCCTGATAGTAATATCTTGTTCATGTTAGCCAAAAGCATTTATGAATTTGGTTTGAATAGTTTCAGCCAAGGGAGGATAAGGTTCTTGAGAATTTGGGAAAACCTTGAAATATTTCAGGTTCTCTTACCTGAATGACATTTCACTTAAGTTCATTTCTAACTTTTTAAGAGAAAAAAAAGACCTTCTTCCATAGAGGAGAGTTTTCAATTTTCAATTAAGTGAAATATTTTGACAAACCAAGATTGTAATATACTTTCTCCCAAAATTAGGGGAGGGGAACCAGAGGAAAGGGGAATTGGTTTCTATTGAAGACAAATGTTACAGTTTTGTTTTTGTCAGACAGAGAACTAATTCTCTCTGCAGCAGGAATGAGCCAGACACACATAGCCATGGAAAAAGTATTTGAAACACTAAATTATCCAGTAATTTGATGCGGTTTCTGTCTGTAACCTTGAAAAATCTTATCACAAGCAAGCAGTTAAAAAACAACAAAAATAAACAATGGCTTCCAACTGAAAGCTACTACTTGGGAATGATCAGAGTGGTCCACTGGCTTGCTCCAGTTCTCATTCAGGTCCTTTCAGAGCTAAAATGGGGGAAATTTTGAATGTTACAGGGGAAAGTGAAGTATCCAGTTCACACACATGGCAAATTAAACTCCTCTTGACCTAGTTTTTCTTCAGTCAGCAGAGCAGCAAGGCAAGGTGGCCTTTCGTCTATATGGCCAGACCCTGAGCATTCCTGGCTTTGTCCACCTGAAGGCTCAGAGCTGTTTCCCCATCAGGATGCTCCTGGTGGGTGTGCCTTTCCTCTGTGACTTTGTGAGATTTTAGGGAAAACTGACTGCTCCTCAGATAAAATCATATGGCTGTGAACTACACCTCTTGAACCCTCTGACTCATGAAAATCATAGACTGCTAGGTTTGAAAAGACCTTTGATATCACCAAGTCAAACTGTAATTGTCCCCTACTAAATCATATCCCAAAGCACTTAACCTACACATCTTTTAAATACCTCCAGGGATGGAGACTCAACCACCTCCCTGGGCAGCCTGTTCCAGTGCCTTTTCATGAACAAATTTTTCCTAACATCCAATCTAAACCTCCCCGGTGCAACTTGAGACCATTCCCTCTCATCTTATCAAGTGATCACTTGGGAGAAGAGACCAACATGCCCCTCGCTATAATCTCCCTTCAGGCAGTTGTAGACAGTGATAAGGTTTCCCCTCACTCTCCTTTTCTCTGAACTAAGCAACTCCACTTCCCTCAGCCATTCCTCATAAGACTCGTTCTCCAGCCTCTTCACCAGCTTCATTGCCCTTCTCCAGACACACTCCACAACCTCAATATCGTTCTTGTACTGAGAGGCCCAAAACTGAACACAGGCTTTGAGGTGCAGCCTCAGTAGTGCCAAGTACAGGAGGACGATCACTTCCCTAGTCCTGCTGGCCACACTATTCCTGACACAAGCTAAGATCCCATTGGCCCTCTTGGCTGCCTGGGCACGCTGCTGATTCAGCTGGCTGTCTACCAGCATTCCCAGGTCCTTCTCTGCCAGGTGTCTTTACAGCCACTCTTCCCCAAGCCTGTACCATTGCACAGGTTTGTTGTGTCCCAAGTGCAGGACTCGGCACTTGGCTTTGTTGAACCTCAGCACATTGGCCTCAGCCCATTGATCCAGCCTGTTCAGATCCCCCCTGCAAAGCCTCCCTACCCTAAAGAAGATTAACACTTCCTCCCAGCTTAGTGTCATCCATGAACTTACTAATTCAATCCCTTCATCCAGATCATTGATAAAGATATTGAACGGAACTAGACCCAGCACTCAGCCCTGGGGAACACATCCAGCCTCCAACTGGATTTAACTCCATTTAACACAACTCTTTGGGTCTGGCCACCAAATCATTATTTTCCACAGCAGACGTTATGCTTGTTCAGGCCAATGGTAGCCAGTTTCTCAAGCAGAAAACTGTGAGAAATGGTGTCTAAAGCCCAGGTACAGTATATCCACAGCTTTTCCCTCATCCATTAGTCAGTTAACCTTGCCATAGAAGGCAATCAGGTTACTTTGGCAGGACCTGCCTTTCATAAGCCCATGTTGAATGGGCCTGAGCACATGGTTGTCTTGCGTGTGCTGTGTGATAGCACACAAGATGACCTGCTCCATAACCTTCCCCAGCACTAAGGTTAGACAGACAGGCCTGTAGTTGCCCAGATCCTCCTTCTCGCCCTTCTTGCAAATGGGTATAAGATTTGCCAGCCTCCAGACAAGTGGAACTTCCCTAATCAGCCAGGACTGCTGCTAGATGATGGAAAGGGGTTTGGTGAGCACCTCTGCCAGCTCCCTTAATATTCTTGGGTAAATCCTATCCAGTCCCATAGACTTTTGAATGTCTCATTGGCTGAGCAGGTCTCCAACCATTTCCTCTTGGATCATGGGAGGTTTGTTCTGCTCTCCCTGTCTGTTTTCTGGCTCAGGAGGCCGAGTACTCAGAGAACATCTTACCTTACCATTAAAGACTGAGGCAAAATATGTACTACATACCTCAGCCTTAACTTTATCCTTTATTTTTATTGTTTCCCCAGCATTCAGTAAAGGATGAAGACTCTCCTTGGCCCTCTTTTTGTTGTTAATGTATGTGTAGACAGATTTTTTATTATTTGTTACAGAACTGGCCTATTTAAGTTCTAGTTGGACTTCAGCCCTGCCGATTTTCTCTCTGCATGATCTCACTTCATCCTTGTAGTCCTCCCAAGATGTCTACCCCTTCTTCCAAATCTCATAGACTTCTTTCTTTTCTCTGAGATCCACCCAAAGCTTTCTGATCAGCCAAGACGGTGTTCCTCCCCGCCAGCTCATTTTTCAGTGCACAGAGATGGCCTGCTCTCACATCACCAGGATTTCCCTCACAAAGAACATCCAGCTTTCTTGGGCTCCTTTGCCCTTTAGGACTGCCTCTCAAGGAACTTTATCAACCAGCCTTCTGAACAATCCAAAGTCTGCCCTTCGTAAGTCCAAGTTGGCCTCTCTACTGACCCCACTCCTTTACTTCTCCTGGAACCAAGAATTCCATCATCTTGTGATCACTGTGCCCCAGGTTTCCTCAAGCCATCACATCTCCCACAAGGCCTTCTCCAGGAACCTTCTGGACTGTTTCCTCTCTGCTGTATTGTACTTCCAGCAGACATCTGGTAAATTGAAATCTCCTACAAGGACAAAGGCTAGTGATCATAAGACTTCTCCCAGTTGCTTGTAGAATGTCTCATCAGCCTCTTCTTGCTGGCTGAATGGTCAGTCTATACTGACACATACATCTATTCACCACAATATCTGACTTATTAGGTGTTCCACTGATTTTTACCCAGAGACGCTCAACTCTGTTATCATTGTCTTTGAGCTCAATGAAATCAAGACACTCTCTAACATAGAGGGCTATCCCACCTGAAGAGTTTATAGCCAACCACAGCTATAACACCATTCTTTTCCATGCTGAAATAAGATGTATCTGAGGACTGTCTGTGTGACAGGTTTATGCCAGATGTATTCCTCAGCTGGAGTAAAATACTATAGTGATGTGCTCACATTCGTTTTGTTTATAGTATTACAGGTTTTGGTCTACTGTACTGTAAGCATTCAGTTTGCTATATGTTAGTGGAGGGGTTTGTGGCCACTGTTGTGTATGGGTGACAAATATAGCATGGACCACTTCGGATTCAAAGTCTTCACAGTTTATTCCACTTGTGGGATGACAGTTTGATGACCATGAAAGTCCCTACACTTTAGTGATCCCAAAATTCTGGTTTCCTTCCAAAATTACCAATATATCAAACTCCTGTTGTCAAATTGATTTCAGAAGCTGCAATTCAAATGAAGACTACTCAACAGACTCATTTGCCCTTCAAGGTCTGATATAGATACAACTAATTTTTGCCGATCTTTATCAGTGTAGAAACAGCCAAGAGATCAATCTTGAAAGCAAGGATTCAGAAGCTATTTAACCCAAGATTTGAATGTGTTGGCATCCACTGGCTGTACGCCTGAGTCCCTGTCAATTCCTCCCTGCCAGTCCTCCAGGGATCTTTGCTTAGTTGTGTCTCCCTTGAGGCAGAAAATAAAGTGATGAAATGTAGATTGTATATGTATGGAACAGCTGAATGGCAGAGCAAGATACACGTCTGCTGTTGTGTAGGATGATAAGGGAGTAAATAAATGGGTAAGAGAGCAGAAAAGGGTGAAAGAAATCTTGAACACAGATGAAAGCCTGATCAGCAGACACAGCAACAAACCCAACAGCAGAAGGATAGTGGATTAGAAAAGAAATTACAAAAGGCAGAAATGAGCAAGAAGCTACAGCTAGTTAATTTCATGTCTACCAGGAGCACTTCATAAACAGTGTAAATTTTATTGACTTGCCCACATATCTTAAAGTAACTCTCAGTTTTCATACTTTTAAGGTATTGCAATCATTGGGCCTGACCTCTTGGGTGTAACAGACTATTGAATTTTATCCTGTGATTATTGCATCAAGTTTCATGCTTTTCTCCTAGCTTCAGAATTAAACTTGTTTTCAAAGCCTTCCCTTAGAGGCAACATATTCAATTCACCAGTCCTCTTTGAAACATCTCCTGTGTTGCATTTCTCTCTGTGGGTTTTGTGCAGGGAGAACAGAGTACTGGGGACAAAATCAGAGGTTGAGGACAGTGAAACAAAGCTGAAGACAGTTTGATCTATAGGCCCGTTAACTGGACAGGCTGCGAGAATGTTTTGGCTGCAGAACACATCAGTAAAACTGCATTTGCACTGCACCAGAGTGTGTCAAGGTACCAGCACAATTACTGCAGGTTTAGAGCACAATGTTATTTTAATATTTTCAGTACTGTTTTATTCATTTTGCAGTCAATCTGCTTAGGAAAGACCTTCCAGCTGCAGCAGGCTAAGCAGGTATGCCTGATTTCAAAGCCATTCCTTACCTGTTTTGGTCGTACTGATACTGCCAGCATCCGTCTAGGTGAGCAAGTTGATGACCTATCCAGTCACTGTGGATGTGGCTGCTTAAGGAGCAATAAACCTTTGCTATAGGAGAGAATATTGTAAAGCAGCTCTTAGTAATAAATCTCACTAAAACCTACCTGTCTTATAATAATTTAAGGCTGCTTGCATGTATCTACCAGTATTTTGTGAGTGTGCAATTGGGACATACTTTAACTATTTCATCTTTTCAAGTGTCTCACAGTGGCAGAGAGTGAGAAGGGCCCACATAGAATCATAGAATAGTTTGGGTTGGAAGGGACCTTAAAGATCATTTAGTTCCACCTGCTTGCCATGGACATGGACACGGACACATCCCACTAGATCAGGCTGCCCAAGGACCCATCCAAGCTAGCCTTGAACACCTCCAGGGATGGGGCATCCACAGCTTCCCTGGGCAACCTGTTTCAGTGCCTCAGCACTCTTACTGTGAAGAAATTCTTCCTTCTATCTAGCCTAAATCTGCCCTTCTCCAGTTTAAATCCATTGCCTTTAGTCCTGTAACTACAAGCCTTTGTGAACAGTCCCTCTCCAGCTTGCTTGTAGGCCCCCTTCAGGTATTGGAAGGTTGCTATAAGGTCTCCTCAGAGCCTTCTCTTCTCCAGACTGAACAAGCCAAACTCTCTCAGCCTGTCCTCATATGAGAGGTGTTCCAGCTCTCTGATCACCTTTGTAGCTCTCTTCTGGACCCATTCCAACAGCTCCATACCCTTCTTATGTTAAGGATTCCAGAACTGGACACAATATGCCAGATGAGGTCTCATAAAAGTGGAATAGAGCTGCAGAATCACCTCCCTCGACCTGCTGGACACACTTCTTTTGATGCAGCCCAGGATGTGGTTGGCCTTCTGGGTTACAAACACATGTTACCAGCTCATGTCAAGCTTCTCACTGACCAGCACCCCCAAGTCCTTCTCTGCAGAGGCACTCTCAATCACATCATCCCCTATCCTCTAATTAAATCATGGATTGCCCAGACCTAGATGTAAGAATTCTATAAGAATGTGTTAGTTCCAGTGCCAAAATTTACCAAATTTTAGAGGGTGAAAACCTTTCTTTTTCTGAGTAATTTCTTTCTCTACTAATTACTTTGTGTGGTGCAAGACATTTAGGCATTAGTTAAAACATCTGAATCAAGTTCTCATGTGTTTTCTGCATTTGGATGTCATAAAATGGTAAATATAGTGAAGATGAAGGTGATGGCGTAGTTGCTTCTGGAATAAGATGCTACTTCTTGTGGAGATAGCAGGATCTTTCCAGAGGTAATACTATTAAAATACTTTGAATGGGCAACATTATTCCACTGCAGTTTCCATGTAGTCTTAATTTAATATGATTCCACTAACAGCTCACTGTAAATAAAGTTGTCTGTGTTTTCTGTAACATAGAAAATAACGTTCATGTGAAGCAAAATGAGACTTATATATCAGCAAGCCTGGCGTATATTCTCAAAATGGTAGGAGGGGAAAAAGTTGTAAAAGAAAATAACGAAAAATACATTCACTACAATATCGTCAAAAAGGAGAGTGTCAGTACTTGAAAGAAATATGAGAAGCTTTAAAGACTTAAAGTGCAAGCAAAGAGAAAACATAAAAATTCTTACATGTTCTGGTATTTGGATAATAAAGTATCCTTAGAGCTTTAATTAAATGTAAAGGATGTGTTCAGTGCTCAAGTTAAAGATCTGTCAAATATCTTGGAGGAAAGAGGGGTCTGTACTCTGAAAACAACACACAGACTTGGAAAGATCTGGCTAGATCAGCAAACCAGGTTGTGTGCGTGTGTGTGTTTTCAGACATCATTCAAATGAACATATTTTATTATGGTCAAGATTTTTCACCATATTGAGGTACTGAGTAAGAATGGTATTTTCAAACCCTCAGCAACAGATTTATGTTCTTTTTACACACAGAGAGAAGGCAGTTGTATGCTAAGGATATAAATCTCCTAACTCTTAAGTACATGCTTAGCTTGAAGAAGCCAAAGTCCCACTGAATTTGATGGCCTATCTTTGAAAAGTGGATAGAACAGGATACAAGAATAGAAGTCAGTTATTTTGTGAACAATGTCACATTATTTTGTACCACCGTCTTGTAACTTAGCTGAAAATGGCACCTAAGGAAATGCAGAAAGACTGAGAATGTCTTTCTGGGGCATGATCTTCCATAGCAATCTGCAAAAGTCATGCAAGTTCTCTAAAGGCCTTTTTAATAAAGCCTGTCCATCTTCTGAGTTGAATTGCTCTCTTCTGTTAAGTATGTTGGTTGGTGGGTTTCGTTGTTGTTTTAAATGATTTATTAAGTTTTATTTATTGTTTTGAAGTTATAGTTTCAAATGACTAGTTACATGAGAAGATGCTTTGGAAATCCAGACCAAGTCCAGGCCAACCATTCTGGATTGCTGTGCTGGAAGATTCACAGAACATATCC
Source organism: Clamator glandarius (assembly GCA_033459285.1). NCBI lineage: Eukaryota > Metazoa > Chordata > Aves > Cuculiformes > Cuculidae > Clamator > Clamator glandarius. The sequence continues at coordinate 1,961,497 of JAUNZM010000035.1, read as the reverse complement.
CTGCATACAATCACTTTTCAAAAGCACAGGTTGCCCATCCCTGCACAGGTGCTTTGTAAGTACAGGAGGAAATTTTGCAGGAGAATCCCATTTCATAATGTTAGCGTGTGCTTGTCGAACAAAGGTGTAGCAAGTCTGATGATTCCTTTTCACAATCATTCCTATTCTTACCTCAGCTTTTGTGCCTAGAACTGGAAGTGTTGGTACAAAATCATGAATGTTACACTGCTGATAGTAAATCTGTGCTTGTACTCGAGATGTTACATCACAAAAAGACATAGGTGCTCCCTCTTCCTCTGGAAAAAGCAAACTGTGTAAGCTCTGACGACAGTAATGAGGAAAAGGCCTTCCAGAAAGCAAGAAGGTCTATATAAAGACAAGCATTCTTATATGCCCAGGCAGTTCTAATGCATATGATACCTTTTCTAACTGACATTACTCTGCTTGTATATAAACACTCAGCCCTTTGTAGCCCCTGTGCAGTACTGTTCTTGTTAATGCTTGCATGGATGAACAAAATCCATGGTCCCAGTATACATTTACACATATGACTCACTCCTATATCATGTGTGAGGCCCTAATAGATCTGAATATTGTCAGAGCTGAGCATTTTTTTGCAGTACACTTGTACAATACATGCTTGAAAGAAGATCCTGGTGTGTATTTGTAATGTGAATATGACTATAACAATCATGATGTTTATTTTGGCTTTGAAGAAGAACATGCATGTCAAAGTCAGAAGTTTTGACTTTATAGCTTTTTTTTTCTTTACAGTTTACGTTTTTTTGGGAAATTTACAGCACAAGATCCTACTCTCCTTTGTGCTTTCGTCATAATTGTCTTTCTGCACATGTTTCTTGCGCCAGCCTCCAGCCTCATTGATCAATATGTTAGGGTGAACTCTTCCTCCTCTTCTCAGCAATGCATCCCAGTGCCTTGGCCATCATTTTTCATTTATTTAATGAATCTATATATCAGGCTATTCTTTTTTGTGGAGGTAAAGGGTCAAAGAGAGCACTACTAGTGATGGTAGCAGGTTGATTTAGCAGGAAAGCACAGGAGTGACCAAACAGTATTGTATTTCCCACTAACTGCATGTTCGAAGAGGGCTGAACTCTGTCCTCTTTCTACGTGGCTGCTAATGTATACACCAATACTGGTACTTCTAGCAGCCCTTGAATGACACTCAACTTGACCACCGTGACATCTTTGGCATGTAATTAATTTTGACTGAAAGCTTTGACAAATGGAAACACTGGATTTGTTTGGATGTCTCTTCAAAGATCTCTGAGAGTCAGATGGGTCCCAATTTAATAAAAACATTTGTCAAGGCCAAAAGCTGCTTGAATTTAGAGTACAAAGCATCACTCCTATTCTTCATGTTATGATACCTGAAGAAACTCAGTGTCCCCTTCACTGAGTCATTCCAGCAATCTGTATGAGGTTTGGAAACAAGTGTGTGAAAATAAAGTCTTCTGGGAACTCAGGTCATCCTTCTGTGCACTGACCACAGTGTGGTCCAAGGAAAGAACTCTTAGATACCAATCCCCTAATATTAACCATGTCATTAAGTACTCCAGCAACTACCTGTGTCCAGTGGACAGCAAATAGTGAGAACAGACATCATGGTCTGAAACTTATTTCTGAAATGTGGGCTTGTACCCAGATGAATACATTCCAAGAATCAGGGTCGTTTTGCAAACTATATGCTGTTTCATGGCTGAATGTGTGATAAACAGCTGACCAGCCTCGCTGACAGCTTGAGTGAGAGGAGAGAATAAGGTAACTGGTGGAGCTGTTACTACCACTCAGACCATTGTACACACACGGCTTGCTGGAAAATTGCACTGTCTCTGGTAGCAGTTAGCTATGGTTTTTGCTGGCTTAACTGTTCAAATGTTCTCTAGTTGCTAGAAGTTTATGCTGCTGTTAATAAAAGGATTCTCCCCTAGACAAGCATTTGATCTGAGCCAAGAACATTACAAAATGGCTACTTTTAGCTTGCTCAGTAAATCAGTGTTTGCTTTTGCATCCTGCCATTGAACTATTTACACAGATCATATTCACTGTGGGGCTTTCAGTACAGAAAATTTTCTCCAATGCACAACCAGAGCACTTTTGCTAAATTCCACTGATGCAGGCTATAAAATCCATATATCTACTGTTAAAAATATGGCTTTGATGTGCCAGATATACTCTGGCATTCACAAGCCTCCTATGTGTTGTTATTATTATTATTATTATTTGGAAGAGAGGTGGTGAACTATAGTTATGCTTAATCACAAGAACACAGAAAGATATCAGAGGAGAGGCACATTTTACCCTGAAGTGCTGTTTGAACTCTTTGGAAAAATGTTGAATTACCCTTACAACTATTGCCGATTAACTACTTAATGAAGCATCTGCAACTGCTGGCATGTCCCAGCCATGTCACTGTGATGCTTGAAGGACGATGGAGATTAACTAAAAGATTGATCACATCAATTTCTTAGGTAGCAGTCAATCAAATCTAATAAGGGGTACTTGGAATTGAAACTCGCTTTGGAAAAACGTTGTTTTACTATTGTACAAACATCTCTTTTTAGACCAACCTTCTTTATATTGTTAAAAAGGTAACTATTCCTGCTTCAGCGGCATTAGCCTTTTACCATATGGACAATGAGCTTTTATTTAGAGCCACTACTTCTGCCTCTTGTTTCCATTTGCTCTTGTTCAAATAGAGAGCAACAAGATTAGATGTGTGAATTTAGTTGAATTATAGGTAGAAATGCCATACAGATATAAATACTATATTTGATGCATTAACCTAAGTGAATATGTATCTTCATATGAATTTATACAAGAGCAGCTTATACATGTACATATGTATTTGACCATTACAGAAAGATGTTTTAGACATACACACATAGACTATGTAATATTTTAAGCATGTAAAAGTCTTAAATTTATACAGAGATTTAGAAAGAAAACAATTTGTCTATGCAGTGAAATTCATGTATGCATGAATTTATTTTTGTGATAGATCAAATATTATTTTACCATAATTCACAATATTGCCTAGAATATTCACTGTAATTTTAGCATTGCAAACTTTCAACGTAAAGCTTATTGCATGTAGAAACAGGGACGTTTAAATCAAGGCAATCTGTCATTTCTGGAAGAGCTCCTTTCATGTTGAATTGGAGCCTGGCTTATGTAGCAGCTGGACTGTCTTGTACAGAGTGAGTTTAAATGTTGTAATGGGCATGGGATTCACCTAGCAAGGGTGAGTGTATGTTCCCTTCAAATATTGCTATAGATCTCTGCTTAGGAAGATTAAAGATCCAATTTTGTTCCCAAATGAGAGAGAATGGGCAATCACAAATATGTATTTATAGCATCCTGTGATCACCTAGGGCTCATGTTGTTTCAGGAGATCTGGTTTATTCAATGCGCAGCTCCACCTGGTTGAGCAGCCCCTCAGCAGTTTCCTATTATAGATATTCTCTAACCTCAGCTTTGAGAAGAACTGTTGGGAGTACTGAGCTGGTAAAAAAAGACATTTTTTTCCCCCTTAGATTATAAATCAGTTTGTCTTCTTTTTACTTGTGTTCTGTTTTACTCTGACACGTGATATCCTGTGGTAATAAAGGGTCGAGTACTTATCTCCCATCGGCATTTCCTGGTCTTCTACAGCAGGTGTTCTTCTCTCACAGAAGAGAAGAACTGTAGGCTTTGTTGGATGTATTGAGGGGGATGTGGAATGGGGAGGTGGTGCTAGTCCCAGGCTGTGGGGAGAACCTGAGAGTTGCTCCAGCTATAAGTCACTCTTGAAGCTTAAGAAAGCAATCAGTCAGGGCTGTTGAGGTTGAGTAGAATGATCAAAGTCTTTTTTGGGAAGATCATGTGTCATCATCTCATCTGGGACTGGCTCTGTCTTGGAGAAAGCAGGATTTCTGTCTTTTACTCATCTCTCATGTCCTCAGCTGGATCAGGCAGGTTTTGTTATTGCTGGAAGAATGCAAGGTACTGTGAGTGTCTCTGCTGTCTCCTTCTGATGGATGCTGCTGGAATGACTGGTTGAAGGAAGGGCAGAAATGATGAGGCCTAGGTTTCTCATCAGGAGAGCAGCCGTGGAGGTACGTGGTAGCACAGCTAGACATCAATGGATCCCTCAGGGAGAGGTTTGAAAGCAAAGCCTGGTCTGGATATTTCTGAGCACGTAAAAAATGGGGTTTCTGAGGACTTAAATTTTATTGTTTTAGGCAGCACTGGCTGGAGTAGCAGTCAGATATATGTTTTAAGGTACATTTCAAGTTGGTTCACTTTTCATGTCTGAGATGGAAAGTTCAAAAGTGCCTCAAAAAACTACGTTCTTTCTATAACAAGCCATAGTCTATTCTGCAGGACAACAGAGATGTCTTTGTTTCATAAAAAATTGTCAAAGCACCTGTTCAAAGAAGACTTGTCATGATTTATTGTGTTTCTGCTCTCTGCTGGCCAATAAAGATTTGCATGATTTATACAGTCATCATAGAATGCTTTTAATTCCAATAATTGTTTTTTAATTTGTAGACTGAGGGGAAAAAAAGAATCCGAAATACTAATGTTAATGTTAGTTGTCTTTTATCCCTGGATAAGACAAGAACAAGACTCTCTTATTATAACAGTCTAAACATACCTTCCCTAGCTTAAATGCTCTCATCTTCCCTGTGCTGATCTTGGGGCCAACCCAGCTTTTTTTTCATTCACTATAACAGCATTGAGCTTCAAAGAGGGTTTAAATCCTTCACTACAGATGCACTATTCCTAGACAGCCACTTCGGGTGCAGACCAAGACTGCTTTTTGTATTTCTTCCTTATGTGAAATGAGGTTGCTCAGAACTGTTTGTTTAGGATCTATACAATGTGACCTCATCTCAAGGAAGGCTCTAGGTGCAATTTATTTTAGAAATGATTGTTGGAGACAGTGATAGAGAGCTGGGGAAAGGACAGATGAAGCAAAATGCACATGGAGGGAGAGTTAATGCAGGCAGCTTGAAACTTCAGTGGTGATTCCAGACAGTAACATGTGTCTTTGGGCTTGCATAGGGATCTGCATCTTCATCCAGGTGAGAGAGGTGAAGTTGTGGCAGAGCATGTCTCCAGCATCCTTCTCCTTGATGCTGCTCCCTGAGGAACTGACACAGAGCCACATTTGCTACTGCTGGCTGCAGCCCTGCTCCTTGCTTTCTTGACCCATTTGTGATGTCTCTGCTCAAACATCCCTGCCGCTTGGGGAAGAAATCATGCAACTAGAAGGCTGGCCAAGACATTGGGTTGGGAGTGAGAGGACTGGCAGCTGGATAATACTTGCTTTGGTGCAGCATTGGCAAGGAAAAGGAAGACCAAATTTTTCTTCCTCACTTCAATCATCTATTGTATATGTGTCAGCAAAAATCACATTTCTGTACTCTCTTGTATTTGTACCCTTTGCCACACAAGCTCCAAAGTACAGTGACTCCATCTCTTCTCACAGAGGACGCTGGCTTAAATATTATGATGGTTTTGGCATTTTCCATTTTACGAGTGTCAGGCAATAAGAATACAGAGCTCCTGACAGGCCTAGGATGCAGCTGTCTTTCTGGTACCTCTAGCTGCTGAGAAAGGATGTGATTGTGTAAGAAAACCAGAAGGCTGAGATATCAAGCAGATCCCGCTTCCCCTTCAGGCACAGTGGGAGCTTTGCATTCAGATCCCCCAAGCTGCTGAAAATCCAAGTCCAAATCCCCCATGTATCTGAATTAACTTACCTTGATTATTCCCTGTATTTTATTACAATCTTTGCTAAGCTACATGGTCACGAGAATGCTTTACCCATCTGTCCTCTCTCATAGTATCACTGTCTAACTGTTCATTTCATTCATGAAGGTGAAAAAGCAGCCTCCCCAGGTCATTATGAAGTCAAGATTTCAGTACCTGGAGGTTGTATAGATGAAAACAGTTCTGAATCAATTACCTCCATTCTCACCCACTCTTTGTGATTTATCATAAGTAGCCACAACTTTGTGTAATAAAAATGTGCTTTTATTCACTGCAAGCTGTTACCAGTGCCCTCATAGGAAGCACTTGCTATCTGAGAGCCATTCTAGGAATACCTCAGTTTGTCTGTTACTACAGTTTTTATTTCTCTGTCAATTCACCTGGCTCAGGTTACAACTTTTAATTTCTAAGCTATTCACATTTTCAGAACAGAAAAATAAATGCTGCTCAGTAACAGGCTGAACTACAAAGATCTAAAGTTTGACAGAATTGATTAACTGCTCCTCAACTGAAGGCAAACAAGCTGAAAAGTGTTTAAATAACAACAAGAGTTCCTCCCTTAGCTCATTGAACACTTAGGTTTGTGGCTAACTGTAAACACATGCAGTAGAGAAATACTGGCTCTGGTATAACTGGGGAGCAGAGCCTCGACCACTGCTTGCATTTTACCCATTTGTTTAAGAAGACAGAGCATCTCTGAGAGCTGCACCTCACTTGCACCTCCAGGCAGTTCCTCCTCAGGAAATGGGAGTTATACTTAAATTAGATTTTTGGTTTTCAGCTCCTGCCTGAAAGCTCCCCAGAAACTAGGCTTTGAGAAGAGGAAGAAAATAGCATATTTCCTAGCAATTTACTTCAGTCTCAGTGGTTTGGTGAAATATTTGGTCTTGGGCGGAAGGGATCTCAGTGCCCATGAAGCAATATTGTTAGTACCTGCACATTCATATTAAAAAACTCGTGTCTGTGCCTGCAGAATCCTTTGGGACTCGAGAGCCCACTCAAAATAAGAACTGAGCTCATGTTTGTGGCCTGTGTTTGCCTGCTGCTCTCTGTACAGTGCTGTTGGCTGAGGCTTCCCCTGTTCCTTCCCATTGCCTTGTGTAAAGGGGTTAAATAAAAACATAATAAAACTCTAAGCCAGCAATCTTTCATTGTAGCTCAGACAGACAATAGTAATTTCTTTATTTGTGCCATAAATCCTTCTTCTCTTTGTGTTCCTCAAGGAGATTAAAATTAAGGGCATCACCTTTGGCACTGAGGCCTAGAACCCCAAGGCCAAGTGATGGTTTTGCTGCTTCTGCATGCTCTGTCACCTTCATCTTTTTAGATGTCTGATTCTTCTAGTGCATAGTTTGTCTTTACTCTTTCAATTTGTACAATGGCTCACGTGCTGCAGCCTTAATCTGCAGCTACAAATAATAATAACCTTCTCCTGTTTTCCTAGTGCCTAGTAGATGGTGTGCACAGGACAAGGCAGGAAAAAGGCAGAATAGGCTCAATAATAACAGCAGAAAGGCAACAATAATGCATAAAGTCTTAATAAATTTTGCTGTTATTTCTCAGAGCATGGCACAATTCGGTACACTCCTTACTAGGCCAGCTCCTGGGAGCCTGGGACTGTGGAAGTGTCAGGATTTTTTTTTTATTTTTATGATTTATTTGGTAATTTTTTCTCACTTTATTTGTTGATTGATTTATGTAATGATTTATTTACTTTAGCCAGCAAAGCTGCATAGCAAGGTGTTTCTTAAAGACTTAAAACAGAAGGTAAATAAAAAAAATAAATTGGATTGTTTTTATTAAAAGCTCATGTAGGTTTTAACCAGTCATAGGATTTAAAGGGGAGAACAAAGCTGTTTATTTTCATTCTCAGGTGCAGTGGACTCCTTGAAATGAGGAATGGCAGGCTCATGCCAACAAAAGTAGAGGACATTGATAAATTCCAGCCTCTCCCTGCAGTTATATTTATGAGATTTTAAGAAGTGGATATATAGTATCTAGCAAAACACTTCTTTGGATAACTAATAATCTGAACTATCAGATTCTCCTGTATTAATTTTAATTCTTTTCTTTCACAGCACTCTCATGACTGAAAATAGGACAGTGTAAGAAGTAAATAGGGAAAGTGACAATGTGCTAGATGCTAACTCAGGAGTCCTTGTTACCCCTGCATGACATCCTCACCACGCCATACTCCCTGAGCAGTGCATGTAGCCCTCCTTTCTCTCTTGTCACATGCATGTGCTTGTTGCAGACTGCTGATCTTCCAAAACTTGTGCAAATCAGGGGCCTAAGGAGAATATGCAGGCAAATTGAAGATGGTGCTTTCCAGCCCCTTTGTTTCCATCTCTGGCCAAAGAGGGCTAGCAGTATTATCACAGTTATCCTTTGGGACCGGCTGACCAGTCATCTGTAGAGGGCTTATTGTTTCAGACCAGAGCCATGCTCTTCCCAGTTGATCTCAGACTTGACTGAGTCATTCTAGCTAAAACCAGAATTTTCTTCTTTCTCTGCATGCTTTTCCATTGCTGTTCACATTAGAGGTGAGTGCTCTTCTGCTTACCAGTCTGTATTGCATTGCTGCCTTTGCGTTTTTTGCTCATCTCATGATCCTCCCCCCTCTTTCACTCCCAGGCAAGGGCAAGTTGGCAGGAGAGGAATCAGAAGTTGTATTCTCCCTCCTGGTTCTCTGGCCTTGCTTCTAACTCATTCCCACTGCAGTGTTACCAGTAGTCTTCATTCCCTTAAGTGTGGTACGTGAGATCCTAGAAAGGTACTGTGCTGAGAACACCAACTAGCACCTTTGTGCCCCGTCTCTTCCCCTTCCCTCACCTTAGATCCACATCTATATCTATTTGCCTTCACGTCCCCAATCTTTTCAAGTCTACTTTTCCGTCACACACACACTCTGTCCTATGGTACATTCAGTGTCTGGGAAGTGGTTGTTCTTGCCTAAGTCTGCACAGCCAGCAAGCAAGGACCCAAGTGAAAGGGTTGTTTTTTCCATAACTTCTAGTGACTGTGGAGTCATTCTGGTCTCTTGGCTTCCAGTGGGTCTTTTGTGACTGAAAATGGAGGCTCCTGGGAAGCCTGTCCATGCTCCCGCTCTCATGCTGCAGCTGTACAAAGAGCCCTGCCCGCATGCAGTGATGCCCTGGGTAGCAGAGGTGTCTGCTGTCAGGGAGCCTGACACCCTCCCAGCCAGGCCACCATTCCCAGGGCCCCCTCGGTGCATAGATATGAGCTGAAAGGCAAAGCCGCTTGGAAACAATTTTTTCTTGTTCTGGTGCCCATCTGCTCAGGAAGGTGATTGACAGTCAAAGGGTGAAGGGCCAGACTCTGCTAATTGTCTAGGGCCCTTGCTCAAACATGGCAGCAGAAAGTGGGAGTCCCCGCTGGCAAGGGAAGAATGGGAATGATTGTAAGGCCCGACACAGTAAATGCCACCTTTGTGAAGATTTAGACTTGCTGAGGTCTGTTTTTTACAACTTGGGATGCTCCAGTCTTTTCCTCTTTCCTTTATCTCCAAAGAATCCTCTTCCTCCTTTATTTCTGCTTCATCAACAAGCATTGTTTCACTCAGGCTTGAATCCCCTTTCAGTGGCTTAGCTAAAGAAAAGATGTCCCACCCTCCTAAACAAGACTCTTCTAGGGTGGCTGTGTTATTTTTTTGCTTTTCCTCGTCTTTGTCTCACAGGGTGTAGAGAATGCCTCTTGGTATTCTCAGAGGAATGGGAACATTTGCATATTAATTTAATTGTGTCTGTTCATGCAAAACTACTCAACTCACAGTAAACTAGCCACAGTTATTAAAATTAATTTGCAAAGGAAGGGTGCTATTGTTTTTCAAGACAACCGTTTTCAAAGCTTATGTTTTCTAGTATGCTAAAAGCACCTTCCTAGTTGCTTACTTCCCTTAGAGGCATTAGAGAATAGCTGGAGAAAAATAATAAATTTCTTTAGAGAAAGTGGTGAGCTGAGAAAGTTTTGCACAGGCAAGAGCTCAGGGGAAGTCTCAGGGATTTTCAGCTGTTCTCAGAGCAGGATTTTGTCTCTGTAACTCAGGCCTCCAAGATACTGACTGAGAAGAGAAAAAACAGTCCCTACTACCTTTAACAGAGTAAATAAACCCAGCTCAACTCCAGCAGCATGTTTGCATAAAGCTGCTTCTTAGATATATTTCCTTCTGGTTCAGACATGCCTCTCAAAACAAACCTGTGTAAAACTTTATTGTTTGGAGCTGCTGCGTTTGCAAGCCCAGGCACTGTCTGTGTACTTGCCTATATGCATGTACACCACAAGTGAGACAGTAAGACGTGTCATCCACAAAAGTATCAGGCTGTGGCTGAAAAGGCTGGTTGTCTACCTCTGACTAGCATGGCATTTTGTGATCTGCATTGAGAAAGTTTTCTCAAGACCTCCTGATATTGTTCTCTGAAAATACAGCTTTAGATAGGAGAAATCTTGCCTCATTTCTCTTTATACTCAGTTACACTCTCTTATATTTTTTCTTCCCTTTTTTATGCTTTTGAAGATGTAAAATATATATATTTCTAACGTCTGTCATGATCAGCTAGAAGTCAATGCACATTGCTACTCAATATGTGCAAGACTAAATCCTAAATACTTTCCCATGCTTATACTTGTTAGCATTTAATAATTATAAATAACATTGCAGACTTGGTTACCAGCATACAGATGTGTGCACAAAGCAGCAGAAGGTTTTCTGGAAATTTTGACAGTTCCATACATAATCCATGGATGGGACATGACCCGTGTCTGGTCTTAAAACATATTATCAGAACTATCACTGGCCCAGTACTCAAAGTAATTTAGCTTCAGGTCATGTACAGAAGCGTAATACACAGGTGGTTTTGCCACATTGCTTTTGCAACATTTGCTCCTGTGTCACTGATAATAAAACCATTGAAGTGACCTTGGGAAGGTAATAACTGCTCATTGATTTAGATTTAAAGCTTCCAGTGGTTTTTCTCACTGTATGATATTTGTTAAAGGAAAAGAATACAAAAATGAAGCTTGTTTCCACAATCTCCTTTAAAAGAAATAAACAGGTGGTTTACAGAGATCCAGAATGTTTATTCACTGCATGGCTCTCTGGAAACTCCCAGAAACTTTTAATTTCCTGATCTTGAGAATTCCAGAGGAGAGGGGCATGCAAGAGCTGTGTACCCAGAAAATCCTGATTTCTGTAGTAGCCAGCCTGTCAAAGTGCAGGGTGATGAGCCAGCTTCAATGGAATTTTGTTTACTAGGATGAGTTCATGAAAACTGCATCTTTCCAACAAAACATTTTTGTTTTAGCAAATACTCAGATCCTTTGGATTGCATCTGGTCCTCCTCTTGAAAGTAAAATTTGAGCTGTAAATTCTGGATATTTAAAGGTAAGCCTTTTTATGTCGCTGATTAATTGACATTTTGGAAAATCTATTTACCAATTTATAGATATTAACATGGAGTTAAAAAGGGGATACAGGACTGCTGACTTTGACAGTCACGGCATGCAGGGCTTGTCCCAGTCTGGTGCACATCACGCTTCTGACCATCTGGGAAATCTGATAGATAATCCTGAAAGGTACTCATGCTTAAGGAAATCTTCTCATCTGCTTTGAACTAGAAATTTTGATTTTATATGCCATTTCAGAAGATGCAACAGTATGATCTGTGTCCTCTTCAGTAGAGATGTTTTGGTGGAGAATAAAGTTTTGAACATGTGGAGTGAAAGAATCCAGAGGTTTTAAAAGGAAAGTATGGGCAGTGGGAGTAACTGTGATCAAAGGCAACTGTGCTGGGGCATGGGAGCATCCTGACAGCTTTTGCTAAGGAAAGGTCTCAGTACAATGCGATTAGTTCTCATCAATCTATTATGAATTACAAGTATCATTCCAACAACTTAGTGTGCAGATCAGAGTCTTTGGGTTAGCAGGAAAGGCACATTTTAAGCCATGCCACTCATACTTGCAGCTGCTTTATGTTTAAACACTGCTGCACTATTTTTAAATTGCGCCTTGAAAAAGAATAAGTTTTTCAAAAAGGTGAGTTTTAAGTTCTACTTCCCCATTGCTACAGATTTCCTTTCATAAAAAAATTTTTTTTCAGTTATATGTGCTTTTCTTCATGTCTAAAATAAAGCAGACATGTTTATTTTTTAATTGATTTGCAAAACACAGTGGCTTATATGAATTGCTTGGTGTATTTTTAGTATGAAAAGGGATACATGACTCTAAGAATATGTAGGAAATACTATTTCATATATCCCAATGACACTGGCTTTTAAACTCTTACGTAAATTTATATAAAGTTTAACTCTGTTTCTGAATTCCACCTTACCACATACTGCACTCAAGAGTCAATCATAGTTGGGTTAATTATTTGTTTTAACTACAGAGATCCTTTCCATTTATTTCAGTGGACTGTGGATCATGCTGACATATAATACAAATCGCTGCTTCTTCATTAACCCCTCTACTCTTATCTGATCTCTTCAAGTTACTCACCAGGTGTACAGGAGAATAGGGACTGAAACCTTAGTCTTGTGTATCAGTTAGTGTCATCAAGAGTGGATTATCCAGCTGTTTCTTCTGTTGCCCTACAGCTGAATTGGTGGTTGTCTGATGGGAGTGGTGAGCTTTGGGTGGGGGGGTGTTCTGGTGTGGGTTTTTTTAATACTAGTGGAAGACTTGCAAGAGAAATACAAAGAAACTTGCACCATAGAGGCAGGTACCTGCCATGCAGGGGATGCCTAGGACAGACAGAATTTGATCCAGAATTTGTTACAATTGTCAGGGCAATTCTGCCACCAGCTACCACCAACTGTTCTTATCTTCTTATCTTCTTATTTTTAGCAAACTGTAACATTTTATGTTTGACCAGTTAGTATTTGGGGACCTAGAAGAATGGTGAGCCCAGCTAAGAGAGAGACTGAGTGGGTTTGAATGAGGAGAGGTGGTCACCTTTCACCATGATAGATAGAATACCAAATACAGAGGCAGAGAATCTCAGGGGACTTTTAGAAGTGAAACTGAATCACAGAATCACAGAATAACCAGGTTGGAAGAGACCCACTGGATCGTCGAGTCCAACCATTCCCACCAATCCCTAAATCATGCTCCTAAGTACCTCATCCACCCTAACCTTAAACACCTCCAGGGACGGCGACTCAACCACCTCCCTTGGCAGACCGTTCCAATGCCTAACCACCCTCTCCGTGAAGAATTTTTTCCTAATCTCAAGCCTAAATCTCCCCTGGCAGAGCTTGAGGCCATTCCCTCTCATCCTGAAGATGTATAAGATACTTACGATGCAAACTTGAAACACTTATAATACAAATGGTCCATCTTCACAATGCTACATTTTGCCCTTATAAATTCTTTGTTCTTTATAACAGACCAGAATATATTGTATGCAAAAGAGCAGTACAATACTGATATGACATCAGGTCCCAGACCTTGCCACTTCTATCCATAGCGAGGAAGCTACAGACACAGAAAGGTTTTAAGTTCTGTATTCTGATGATTTCTAGAATATATTTTCTGCAATTACTAAGGAATTTTGGACCTTAAGTGTGCCAATTTTAGAATTATCATAGGGTTAGATCCTCACAGGTATCTTATTTGCATGGTCCTCAGGGCACGCTGAGGCTATAGGTTCCTGTGGAATTTCTTAAATGTCCAGGTGTTGCTTCTCTTTTAGGTAAGAGTTAAGCTAGATGGCACTCTTGCAGTTTAATTCTTTGGATCTTGAACCACCTGTATACCTACTTCAATTTTGAAAATGCTAGTTAGGCTCCTAAGTCACATGGATCTGCTGAAATTGCTTCCATTCATATTTCAAGATGTCAACGCAGAATTGGCAAAATTTCTTAATATGCAGGTACTCCAGGTTGGACGCTTCCTTGTGTCATGGGAGATTGAGCCTGACTCCCAAGTTAATGCATAGTAGGCACAATAGCAAAGATGCTTACTTGCAGAAAAAAAAATAATCTCAAAAAGTACATTTAGCCTGCCTTGCAACAAGAAACCACAGTAAATTACTGCCACCGTTTACCTGTATACTTTTACAGCAATTCCCTTAAAACAAATGATGCATTATTGATGAACCCATTTCAGAACAAAAATTGATGTCATGCTCTTTTGTAAATTTTCTTTTTAATTAATGCTGGTTTTGAGAATGTTATTTTAGAAACTGCTGCATACTTTCAAAAACATCATTGGTACATTGCTTCCCCAAGATCTAAGAATCACCAAGTGAAATTATCTGTAAGACATCAGACTAGATGATCACAGAAGTGTCTTCCAGCCTTGATGTCATCTTTGTGGGGCTAAATTATGCATATTCTTTTAAAGATATCACTATGGAGGCACATCATCCACTAAGTAAATTGGCATCCTGAGCAGGACAGCAGTGCAGACCAATGAAGGATCTGACCAGTGGGTTATCAGGCTGGTAGCGACCATGGTTTCTTATTGTGCGCAGTGGTACTGCTTATGCACCTTTTTGTTTCTTGCAGAGAATGAAGAAAAGCAAAGAATATCAGAAGGATAATTGAAGGAGGAACAATGGATTTCTGAGAATACAGATACAACGAGAATACAAATTCTGTTGTAATCTAATTGGGCTAACTGTGGCTCATACTCTATCCAAATACACAGACTCCCAGTAACTGCCATATTGGATCAAGCACAAAGCCCAATTAGTTTCCAGCAGTGGGCAGAACCAGCAATATCAGTGGAAGGGTTAAGATCTGTGCTACAAAGATATGTTAACAATGATCATCTACTCCCACTTAAGTCTTGGGCTCAGCTGTAATTAGAACAACTTATGTCCTGGAGTCCGAGGTTTAATAGCTATTTCAGTGTGCTTTCTGTTGTTGATGTCAGGCTTGTTTGGTCTTGGTAGGCACATAAACACCTAACCTTATAAGAAATCACATGAAGGAGAGACTTACCATGATATACATTCAGTGTAATTCCACTGACCAAGGAGGTTGCTGTATAAACTTGGAATAAATAAAACTAGGAGACCAAAGATGGGCCACCAGTCTTGTGTTCAGAGGGCCCCCTCCTAAAAGGTATCTTTTCAAGAGGAGAGTGTTACCTATTGCTGCTTTTCTAGTTACAATGAATGGACGTGTCCAGTTCTGGAAGCCCCAAAATAAGAAGGATATGGAACTGTTGGAACAGGTTCCAGAGAAGGCCCATGAATATGATCAGAGGGATGGAACATCCCTGCCAAGTGATAGGATGAGGGGGAATTGCTTTTAATTGGAAGATTTAGATAAGACATCAGCAAGAAATTCTTCACTATCAGGGCAGTGAGGCACTGGCACAGGTTGCACAGGGAAGCTGTGGATGTCCCCTCTCTGGAAGTGTTCAAGGCCAGGTTGAATGGGGCCTTGAGTAGCCTGGGCTGGTGGGAGGTGTCCCTGCCCATGGCAGTGGAGGTTGGAACTAGATGATCTTCAAGGCCCCTTCCAACCCAAACCATTCTGTGATTCTATGATATAACTGGAAGAGAATATATGAAAAATTTACAGTATGCCTGGAGAAACAGGTATGCTTTACACTACAGATGTTGGGTACTGTCTTGCAGTTTAAATGAATGGTGTCTTAGACAGTGTTTATTCACAAGCTATTTATTTCATACTATGGCAAAAAGGAAACAGTTTAACTATTCAAAATACTGTGCTAGTCATTGAAAGACAAAAAAAAGTGCTGCTTGATGACCTGATTCTTTTTCCGCTTTGGAAAGAGTTCCATGTATTGGGACAGTAGGAATTAGGTTAGCTCTTCAAGCTTTGAATTGATTATAGAATACATGGAAGGAATAAGGTGGGAAGAGTAGGAGACAAAACTGCTTTTTACTGTTGAACAAAGCTGAAGCTGAATACTAGACAAAATGCAGAACTCTTTCAAGGAAAATATGCTCCAAAGAAGTTTGGAAACATATGTAACGTGATTAAAAAATAAATAAATAAATAAACCTCACACACACTGTAAAAAGAACTTATCATTGTAATTCTTTGCAACCAAGTATAACTTAACGCATTACATTTGCACGTGGAGGAGAGAGAGTGGTACAAGTGGAGAGTTCCAGCACATTTTCTCATCAGTATTAAGAATGAGAACAACACAAGCAGATTGGCAGCTCTAATCATTCCCCCATGCAGAAAATGCACACCCGATTTGTGCAGAATATTTTACTTAACCTGAAAGAAAGTAACACTTGCATCTCAATACTATTAAAAACCTGAGAACTATTGAAAAGCTAGACATACCTATAGATTGATCTAATTCTGTGATTGTAACTGAAAAGACAAACTAATATTGCATGCAGAAGTCTGCTCCTTTCATAAGGCCATAAAATGTTAAAAAATCAAGATTATTAAAAACCCTAAGAAACAATAGCCAAGGAGAGAAAGGCAAAACTGTTTTGCATGGTACTACAGGACATATATTTTATCAGTGTTGTGCTGGATGATTCAAGTGCTAAACTAGTAAGTGTTAATATAATATTAGGAAATTATAATGATGAATATAGCTGGATACCATCTGGTATTAACTCAGTTCCCAGGGCATTTAAAATTCTTATTGCATAGTTCTTTGTAGGATTGCTGGGTTGGAAAGCTGTAGTGAGGAACGTTGTAATTTGTCTGGTGCTAGGATTACTGAAGAGTCTGCCATTGCTGACTTGATGAAAGATATCTTTTTATTTAAAAAAACAAACAAACAAATTAAAAAAACCCAACAAAACCAACCAACCCAGCAATGCACACAAACAAATAAACAAACAAAAACCCCACACATAGTTCAGGAAAAGAATGCTTTTTTTCTGAAATTTCTAATTTTTTTTCTTGTTTAATGATGGTGCTTTCTGGAAGCCACAGTTCTGAAGCCTCAATCTCATTCTTCTTTATAACCTAAATTGTCTCTAGTAGTCAGGTTGCGTTTGCTGTGCTGGGTCATTGAGGACACCGTCTCACCAGAGGAGAATCAGCATATGAGAAAGGCAAACTGCATCTTTCACACTACTCTTTCCAACAGGACAGTTTTCAGGTTTAGGGACATTTTTTTTCATATTTGCTTTTCATACTCCAAATAAACTTTTCTTACAAGAAAATCAAACCCCCTTTCTCTCATAAATGCTCTTTGACTTTAAAGAACCTGTTGAAAAGCATTGGCTGTTATAGTGACAGAATAGGTAAAAATCATAAGTAGTAGCCTGGTGAATGTGAGTAACCAAAGCTTAAGTCAAAGGAGTTGGTTAGGTTGCACAGAAGTAACAGATGTAGAAAATATGGGGGGTGCAAGAAACATGTTAGTTTTTCTGTGAGCAGAAAGTCAGTCGAAAGAGCTTTAGTGCCTCAGTGCCCCATACATATTACACATTATTAAAGTAAAATAAGATTGTTTCATTATAAAACACCTGCTAAAAATATAACACATAAGGCAATAAAAGTGTTACCTGGTAGCTTGAGTGCAATTCTTCATCCTTGGGCCTGTGTTTAGTAGTGATTCCCATCTGCAGATGTGGAAATTTCCTCTGACGTTTAATTATTGTGCTTACATAATGTATATTTCTCCCCTAATCCCTAACTTTCTGTGAATGTTTTTTTGGGAATAGTCATTGCTCTTGATTGATTATGTTTGCCTTTCTTTTACACTATTTGTTTGGGATTTTGTTTCTGTGCTGTATCTCTTAATCCATAAATTTCACATATTTCCTGCCTATTACTGCCACACATTAACTTGCTGTTATGTCAGTATTGCATTGGTCTTTATTTACTTATGGCACTGAGTGAATCAGTTCTGAAATAGCAATTGTGTTGTCCATCCTTGGACCTTTGTGATTCTTCGAGAACTTGTGATTTCGCTGTTAATGTCAGGGAGGTTGAACATTAGACATTGGTTCACCAGAAATTGCTGATATGTTAGAACAGGGTGGTAACAATGCAGAACAGCTTTATCTCCTAATAGCATAAATGGCCACTGGAGTCTTATTCAGCTGCCTCTAGTCCTTGTGGGAGACTTCAATTTCCCAGATATAGGCTGGGAGTATAATACAGCAGAAAGGAAGCAGTCCTGGAGGTTCCTGGAGTGTCTGCAAGACAACTTCCTCACACAGCTGGTGAGCGAACCGACAAGGGACGGTGCCCTCCTGGACCTGCTGTTTGTGAACAGAGAAGGACTGGTGGGGGATGTGAAGGTTGGAGGACGCTTGGGGCAAAGCGATCATGAGATGATAGAGTTCTCAGTGCGGGGTAAAATGAAGAAGGAGGTTAGCGGAACAGTCCCCCTCAACTTTCAGAGAGCAGACTTTGGACTGTTCAGAAGGCTGGTCGGAAAAGTCCCGTGGGAGGCGCTCCTTGAAGGCAAAGGTGTCCATGAGGGCTGGGCGCTCTTCAAGAAGGAACTCCTAGCAGCTCAGGAGAAAGCCGTCCCCAAGTTCCGGAAAAGTAGCCGTCGGGGTAAGAAACCAGCATGGTTGAGTAGGGAGGTCCTAAGAGACATCAATAGGAAGAGGAGGGTCTACGACCTCTGGAGGAAGGGGCAGGCATCCTGGGTGGACTATAGGGAGGAAGTGAGAATGTGCAGGGAAAAAGTCAGGAGGGCTAAGGCCCAACTAGAAATGCGATTGGCCAAGACTGTGAGAGACAACAAAAAGTCTTTCTACAAATACATCAACAGTAAAAGGAGGGCTAGGGAGAATCTCCAGTCCCTAGTAGATGCAGAGGGAACAACAGTAACAGGGGACGAAGACAAGGCTGAAGTGCTCAATGCCTACTTTGCCTCAGTCTTTAACAGTAAGGAAAATTGTTCTCTCTGTGCACAACCCCAAGGGTTGGATGAGAAGTATGAGATTCCCAAGGTCCAAGAGGAGGTGGTTAGAGACTTGCTTGCCCAGCTAGATGCCCACAAGTCTATGGGGCCGGATGGAGTCCACCCGAGAGTTTTGAGGGAACTGGCGGATGTGCTGGCCAAACCCCTTTCCATCATCTTCCAACAGTCCTGGATGACTAAGGAGGTTCCGCTGGACTGGAGGCTGGCTGATGTCGTGCCCATCTATAAGAAGGGGCGCAGGGAGGATCCGGGGAACTACAGGCCTGTCAGTCTGACCTCGGTACTGGGGAAAGTCATGGAGCGGGTGATCTTGAGTGCTATCAAGAAGCACTTGCAAGAGAACCGGGTGATCAGGCCCGGTCAACACGGGTTCATGAAAGGCAGGTCTTGCCAGAGTAATCTGATCACCTTCTATGACCAAGTGACTAAAGTCTTGGACGAGGGAAAGGCTGTGGATGTGGTTTCCCTGGACTTTAGTAAAGCCTTTGATACAGTTTCTCACAGCATTCTGCTTTGGAAACTGTCGGCCTCTGGCCTGGACGGGCGCACACTCTCCTGGGTGAAAAACTGGTTGAATGACCGGGCCCAGAGGGTGGTGGTAAATGGAGTTAAATCCAACTGGAGGCCAGTGACAAGTGGGGTTCCCCAGGGCTCAGTGCTGGGTCCAGTCCTGTTTAATGTCTTTATCAACGACCTGGATGAAGGCATTGAGTGCCCCCTTAGCAAGTTTGCAGATGACACCAAGCTGGGTGGAAGCGTGGATCTGCTGGAGGGTCGGGAGGCTCTGCAAAGGGACCTGAACAGGCTGGACTGCTGGGCTGAGACCAACGGCATGAGGTTTAACAAGGCCAAATGCCGGGTCCTGCACTTGGGGCACAACAACCCTAAGCAGAGGTACAGACTAGGAGAAGCCTGGCTGGAAAGCTGCCTGGAGGAGAAGGACCTGGGGATGTTGATTGACAACCGACTGAACATGAGCCAGCAGTGTGCCCAGGTGCCCAAAAAGGCCAATGGCATCTTGGACTGTATCAGACACGACGTGACCAGCAGGTCCAGGGAGGTTATTCTCCCCCTGTACTCGGCACTGGTGAGACCACACCTCGAGTCCTGTGTTCAGTTCTGGGCCCCTCACCACAAGAAGGATGCTGAGGCTCTGGAGCAAGTCCAGAGAAGGGCAACAAAGCTGGTGAAGGGGCTGGAGAACATATCTTACGAGGAGCAACTGGGAGAGCTGGGGTTGTTTAGCCTGGAGAAGAGGAGGCTGAGGGGAAACCTTATTACTCTCTACAACTACCTGAAGGGAGGTTGTGGAGAGGAGGGTGCTTGCCTCTTCTCCCAAGTGACAGGGGACAGGACGAGAGGGAATGGCCTCAAGCTCCGCCAGGGGAGATTTAGGCTTGAGATTAGGAAGAAATTCTTCACAGAGAGGGTGGTTAGGCATTGGAACAGTCTGCCAAGGGAGGTGGTTGAGTCACCGTCCCTGGAGGTGTTTAAGGTTAGGGTAGATGAGGTGCTTAGGAGCATGATTTAGGGATTGGTGGGAATGGTTGGACTTGCCGATCCAGTGGGTCTCTTCCAATCTGGTCATTCTGTGATTCTGTGATTCTGTGATTCAGCGGTCTCAATTAAGCCAAGGGGTGTGGTTTGGAGGGCTGGTAAATACTCCTCTGTTCCTTTTCTGAGCAGTTACCTTCAGGCAAAATGAAGGTGCATCTGGGCTTCACATTGTTCTGATAAAACAAAAAGCTGGGATTTTTAGAAGCCAATAGTGTTTTGGAGTGCCTCTCCTCTTAGGCACCTGTCTAAATATTTGCATCACTGGGAGGGGTTCAAATTTGGATGGAGAGACTGAAAAAAAGAAATTGCGAAAGGTTATTTTATCAAGTCTTTGTTCTTTTTCATGCAGATATTTTTTGCTCCTGCCCTTAAATAACCTTTCATTAGCTGTCTTTGTGTGTGTTTTTCAAAAATACAGAGCAAATCAGGAGAAGCCACGATGTGTGCATCAGTAATAGGGCAAATGTTAAATGTTCCTCTGGGACAACATTCATTTGGATACAAGACTCAGATGATAAGATCACTCAACTTCCTGCAAGCTGTTGCTTCAAGATCTTTCTGTGCTATCCCTCTTGCAGGACATAGTCCAGCTGTCCCACTGGTTGTCCTCTGTAATTTATTTCTTACACTAGTAAGAGAATCTGTGGTCAGTCCAGTGCAGGTATTCAGTTATTTCCTGCTTACATTGAGCACCACCCTAGCTACATATATGTTGTCTGAATGTGTTATTTTGCTAGCAGGTCAGATTCTGAAACACCATAGTTCAAGATATTTCCTCACTTACATGTCTGATGGGTTGTTACCACCACAAAGACAATGGAGCTAAGCCAGAGTGCAGACAGGCTTTCCTGTACTAAGTCCACCTGCAAGGCTCTGCCTGCTCTGTCTCCCAGGTAAAAGGCACATTAGTCAAATCCTCTGTGACTGCCACTCATCAGAAAAGCTCTTTGACTATCTTTTTTGCATGCTCTTGCCTGTTGCAGCAGTTGGTTTCACTTTTTACTATAGACATAGTCTTCTTCCTTGTATAGCTTTAGAGAGATAGGGTTACTCACCTATTTGATAAATTTCAGCATTTGTTTTAAACCCATTTCACTTAATGCATCGGGTTTTTCCTGACACACTGGCTTTCAAGGGCATTTAGGCACTTGTCTGTATTGCTGGTGGCTTTTTTCTGTACCTTTTAGTGGAGCTAAAGTGACTGTGATTCCCTCTCTCCTCGTTCTTCCCTGATTCCCCCAGACCTGATGCTTTTGCTTTCCTACAGAGGAGTGATAAATGGCCAGAGTGGAGTTTGATGAGGTCAGGTGTTACTGTCGGCCATAAATCCTTCCTGCTTGTTGGTTCAGCAGCAGTCTACGGCCTTGGACTTTTATGGCTCTCTCAGTGCAGGAGGGACAGGAGTTCTACGGGCTGTCAGCACACCACAGTGATTAGCAGAAGGACTTTACTTGAAAGTTTCATGCACCTAGAGAAACCTCTCCAAGTCCCAGGAACAGAAAGATATGTTCTAATCAGCTTTGTTCGTATAGCTAGAGCTGTCCTATTTACATAGTATATGCCTATCTGCTACTCATGGAGCATAAAGTTAAGCAGGGCATCAGGATTAGATTATCTCTTAACATAGACAGCTGAGATACAGATACAGATATATGCAGATATTTGCTGTATTCACAACTGTAGGTGTCTATGTTTGAATCAGCAATATATTCACTTTGGTTGCCATTCAAGTAGAAGGTGAACGTGCATTACTTTTTTGGGACTAAATGTGATAGCCCAGAATATGCTACAAACATCAAAGTGTTTGGAAGCTATCACAACATGAAAATCCATGGTAGCTGGTGGCTACCTAAAGCTCTTCTCTCCCTGGGTTGGTTGTAGCAGAAGTGACGAAAGCAAAGGATGGCTCCATGGACTTGCTCCAAAGTACCTGTGCCATGGCTGCACACAACAGAGCAAGATAGGAAGAGATGAATGGACACTTCAAATTGTAGCTTGACCTGTATCCTGAAACATTTTCACTGCCACTGAGTCAGCCTGCCATTCTGCATAGATTAGAGGATGCAGGTGATAACAAGAGAAAATGCTTCCCCAAATCTCAATAAAATTAGTGCTGCATTTAGTCGAGCACTCATTCTCCCCAGATACCACTATCATCAAGTACGTCAAAATTTGTACATGTAGTTAGACAACACTTCAACAGAAAATGAAGCACATCCATTAGAGGGCGGAGCATAAATTTCTTCTCTGTGCAGAAATCTGTTTAAGATTCAGCAGGAAAGTAGAAAAAAGGGTTTTAGTTATTCATTTTTTAGGGAGAAAAATCAAGACATATCAGGTAAAGGATACTTGCTCAGAAACACTTCTATTCTGCAATTAGCCAATTTAAAGGGACTTAATTTTTGGTGCCACAATAAAGGAGCAGTTCAACATGCAGCATTGCTTTCCATTTCTCAATGCAATTTACCTTTGATTTTGTTAATACCATTTGTGTAAAATCGAAACTCTTTTGGTGGCTTTCTGTGTTCTGTAATATTCTTAATGTTCAAGGAGGAGAGTTGTTAGAAGATTGACATCAAAAATTATGTTTGTTTATTTGGATTGCTGGAAGGTGTTGATGACTTCTACCTCTTCTGTCCTGTCTCTTTAAACCTGCTGGATCATACAAAGGAACATGAATAGAAGAATTTGCCTCCAGATTTTTTCATTATTAATGATGCTCTATGACTAAATTGGAAATCTGCTACTGTACCCCAAGGGGGTGATTAATTTAGTAGACTAGGAGTTTTGATTAAAAGGGAATGAAATGTCTGACACACAGTCTATTTATCAGTTATTATGATATTAAAACACTCTAATCATTGTAGTGCCTAAATTGAGGCTTCATAGCTTTAATGTCACTTCATAGTGCTCTTTTAGATCTGGCTGTAGGATACAAGTGTATTTTCAGCAGACATGTGAGAATATAAGCAGATGTAGGGCATGGTTTAGTGTTTGATAGGAATGGTTGGACTCGATGATCCGGTGGGTCTCTTCCAACCTGCTTATTCTATGATTCTGATAAGAACAAAGCAGTTGTTTGGTAAGAGCTCTGCTCTTTGCCCCTTTTCCATTTAAAAAGGAGATGAGGGGAGATTTTAAGATGTGATCTGTACAAGTAATGCATGCATGATAAGATGCAGATATCCCTGATGTCCCCAGCAGCTGTGAAACGAACATTGTCAAAACTGGACTGAGCCTCTAGGACACAGGAAAACATCTGAGCATGTAAAGTCAGAATATGTTTATCTCTTTGCCTTAAACATTTTGTCTGAGGACTACCTACTCATGGCACCAGCTCGTCTGTGGTGCCGAGGTTCGGCGGGGGCAGTGCAGGAGCAGGCAGAGCTCTCCCTCCTGGGGTGAAGTCGGGCCCCAGAGCTGCTGCGGTGGGGGTAGGGGATGCAGCCGTTGCTGCTGCCCCCGCTACCCCCCCACCTGCTCGCTTCCGGGGCGCCAGGAAGACACAGACTGATGGGGGTCAGGCTGGCCTCACAAAGGACCTTCAAGGAACCAGACGGGCAGTCTTGCTCTCACCTCCATGCTCGCTCTCACTCACACACTTAGATTGAACCAGCCTGGACCACGCAGCCTGAAAAAAGCTGCTGCTGTCACCACGTCTTCCCAAGATCTGATGCTGCGGTCAATGTGGTGATTTCTTTTTTTCTCTCTTCTTCTCTCTGCCTCCCTCCCATTACCTTATGGTGAGTGTGTAGGATCAGATCTGAGGGACCTGGGTTGTTTTCGAGGATTCATTTCTGTAACTTTGAGTGGTTGCAACTCGCTGTGTCTTTATTGTGTGCCCAGGTATCTTGGTGTGTTTAGGTTTGCTGGAGCCAGAAATAAATACTGCTTTTGATATTCACCCTGGGAGTGACCTTATTGGCCTCCGGATCGCCACACAGACAAAGAAATTCACTTTCCCCCACCCCTCATAAGGGCCAGACACGAGCATGTGGCTCGTGGGTCTGTGTTGTGACATAGCAGCCTAAGGATCTAAGTCAAAACTAGCTCCTTCTAGAAACCAGGTGTGCTCTGAGGTGGTACATTCTCCAAGAGTTGAAATCATAACAATTCCATGTCCTTAAATTAAAGACCAGGGCAGAAATTGGCAGCAATCAATCAAGAAAAGTAATCAATAGTTGGTGCAACGAGAGTGTCATTTAAGCAGACTGCAGAGAAGTAGGAAATGACAACAATAGGTCATGCATTTCTGTATAAATGCCTAAGAAATAGCTATAAGCCAGAATATTGATGCAGGATTCCTAGAAGGAAGAGGAAGAGTCAAGGAGCACTGTAAGACTGAGTGTACATGAAAGACAGAGGCAAGAACTGCTGGAAGAATGGTGCTTTGTGTTAGCGAAGGCTTGGAATCAAATCAGATCAGCATAATAGTCATGTTGGCAACTAAGATATAAGTTTAGACCTCAATAAGATAAATGCTATATCAGGACTAAATTATCCATTGAATGACCAGGATGGTGATGGTGACTGTGACATTCTGTGAGAGAACAGATTGCTTTTGAGAACAGCAAACACAATAAAGATGAAAAATTTCCTTGATCCTTTTACAGCTTGGCTAAATGTCATATCAGGGTATAGTGTTGATTATGCTCTTTAAGATACCATTGGTGATGGCTTCATGGAGCAGCCAGTCAAGAAAGTCACAAGAGCAGAAGCAACTTCTAAAAGCCAGGCTAGTGGACTGCATGACATTCATAACATTATTGTCAATGGACCACTCTGCCACGAGGTGTGCAATGCATTTCGATGGAGCATTCTTGCAGAAATAGGAAAAGCTAAAACTGCTCCTGCTTTCATATTTAGTTTCAAAAAGGAGAAGGTATAAGAGGCTAAAAGAGTTAAATTATAGCAAGTAACATAAAGACTGTTTAAAAAGACAGTGACAGAGCAAATGTACCCCATTTATTCAAAAAAAACTCCCCTTGAGAAAAAGCCAGAAGGAAGCTGAGATGGCTAAACAGCAGGTAAAGCATATTAGCAAAGGCAAGAATTCATCCTTCAAATAGCTTGGACCTGACAAATGAGAAATGTAGAAGGACTCATAAACCCAGGAACCTTATAGAGAAAAATGCAATAAGAAAGACCAGAAGTGTTAGAGAAAGAACAGAAAAATCCGTAGTAAGTCCTGCATCAAACACACAAAGCAGGAAGCTTGCTGAAGTCTGTAGGACCAGTAAGCAATAAATACAGAGGAGAAGTGTTCAAAAAGTGAAAAATGTTGTGATTTTGCTGTAGAGGAACATTGGATGCTTCCTACAGTGGAATGCCTCTCCTGTCAGAGTACAGATGAACTAGGTCAAGTGGTGACTATAGCATACCCTAATCTGTGTTCTGGTATCAGAGGATAAGGACCAATATAATACCACTTTTTGGCTGTTTCCTAAGGGAATCCCAGAGCTCCACAGTAGTAAACTTGATTATCTGCAATAAATATCTTGATAGAAGCTATAATAATAGCAGAATAATAACAATGCATGGGGCTATGAATAAATATCAAAGTGACAAAGAACCAGACAGGGTTTTATGGTGAAAATAATGCTTTCCTAATCTCTTGGGTGGCACTGGAAGAGTCAAAATATGGATGGGACAGCTCTCCTACCCCTTTCCTTAGGTTAGCCTGAGCACAGATCAAGCAGTTGTGCTTGCATTCATCTCCAAACTATCCTGCACTGCATAAATATGTCTCCCAGTCTGAAGACAGGAACAGAAGTGAGTACCATACTGAAAAAAAACCCCCAGAAATGTAAATAATTGGCAACTGGAGCTGCCTGGAGATTAGGATGTGTTTTTAAGAGAATCAGGATGTAAAACAGAAGAGGGAAACTTCAGGGCATGAAACCAGATGTTAAAAGAGGTATAATTGGAGAGAACATCACTTTGTAAAGAGTGCTTGTAAGGACGTGAGGGAAGAAGGAGAATGTGCCCTCTGAATCAGCAGCAGATATAGGAAAGGGAAGTCTCACCTTTCTCCACTTGCTGGATTAATTCTTCTCCTAGCAAAAAAACACAAGGAGACCTGTGGGAGTAAAAGATCTTCAGCAGAGTGTTTGTTTGTAAATAAAACAAATAGAAAAAAGTGTCAGAAAATAAATGCTTTCTTAAAAGAGAAATGTAAACCAACCCCCAGCAAACTATCTAGCATAAACTGAACGGGCAGCATTTGCCTCCCCTCTGTCTTGCTGCCTGCTGCTTGAGCTGCTACAGGTGAAGATGTGTAAGAGGCTGCTTGAATGTTCTTCACCCTCCCTTCTGGTCCCCTGGGTCCCCTGCAGCTGCTTGCTGCTGCATGACAATAATGAGTACATTGCTCTGTATGTGATACTGCCTCAGTAGGGTCTTTAGGAAAGCTCTCTACAGCTATTCTCTCGAGTCCTGCAATAACGTGCAGCCTGAGCAAGCAGTGCTTGTGGGCTCAGCATTTTCCTGTCTTTTATTTGCCTGTTGAGGGAAAATATTGTCGTTACTTCCATGGTCCCTTTTAAAATGATGGAAAACAATAACTTACCAAAACAAGTGGCTAACATTCCCTGCCAGGATAACAGCAGACATTTATGCAGAGAGGGAGTAGGTTTATGTCAGCCAGTAGTTCTTAGTTATACCAAACTCAAAGTACATTGATGGACTGTACCCTGCAGAGGATTCCTGGTGGGAATACTGCCAGACCAACAGTTAGATTATTGGGCAGTGATCTGTATGCACTCTCAGTTCCTAATGGGACGTATTAAAATACTCTGTGACCACAGTTGTCAACCCTGCCCCTCTGCTGGGGTTTTTATAGAGGGATTTGGATGGTGGTGTCTCAGACATTGGACTTGCAGCCTTAGTGGTAAGTTAAACAAGCAGGGATTGTGATGTTGAGTCCTTGAATGCAGGAGACTGGGTCTTTTTCCCTGTGCTTAGCACAGAAATTCCTAAGCAGCTCTGTAGCCTCCTGGAAATCTGGTTAGAGGACTGAGATAGTCCCATCTGGTCAAAAAAAATCATTTACTTTATCTTATACACTGAGTTTCTGTTATTTTCAGTGGGATTCAGCACGGGAAACCAAGCAAGTATGTGAGTGAGGCAGAAAAGCACTTGGCCTGATGGAAGCTTCAGATTAACTAACACGTGAAAATGGAAGGAATTTCTGCATTTCTGTGTGGACATTAAATTTTGAGTGATCTTTTTCAATATCTTTAATTCTTTGTTGTGGATGTTGTTTTAGTGATCCAGCACTTGCTGAGGTGGAAATTGTCAAAGAAAAAGAAAACTATCCATGAGTTAGTGATAGAAATATTGCTAGCCTTTTATCTACTTTCCTGCTTTGATTTCTCTGGAGCTTACCTGAGCTGCCTGTTGTCCAAAGGACATTTTTGCACCAATAAGTGGTCAAGTGCTCACAAAGGGCATAACACAATAGCTGTCTGTAAGGGATGCAGAGAAAGGCTTTCTTTAACACCACTGTACATGGCAAATGCAATTTTCAGCTGTATATGTCAGCATAGCAAGTCGTCTTGTTCCCAGTCAGCATACTACAGGGTAATTGAGAATACAGCTTATTGCAGGCTTTTGTTTCTCATCCAAGATTTGTTCCTTTTCATCCTTTGCTGTGCCTAGTATATTAAACAGAACAGGAGCTGAAGGCAGTTTGGCTGGGGAAACAAGATCCAGTAATTAAAAAAAAAAACAACAGAAAACCAAAAAAAAAAATCTTGTCAATAAAGAGGTGGAAAGATACCTTTTTTGACAGAGGAAGAGGGAAAACAGAAGAAGGCAAAGAAACATCTGAGCTGTTACTCCTGACCTTCTCAACCAGTCTGAATGGAGGTTGCGAATAATAAAAAAGAGAGATCTCACTATTCCCTGCTCCTGCTCCGGCAGACAGTATTTTATCCGTGTTTCCTTATTCCACTTAACCCTGTTAAAACCAGAATGGCTGACAGCAGAGAGTCTCTTGATGGCCCTTCTCACTAGAAGTGAGGACACAGGCTAGGTGGAAGGTAAGCATGAAGTGAATACTTCGTGAACCTTGGATGTCCTTATAATAATGAATATTGTCTTTTGGCACTTAATTCCTTAAGCAGCCTGGAGAGAGACCTAGAAAGCCTGAGTGTGTAAAAAAAAAACAAAACAAAACAAAACAAAAACCCCAAGAGCAGGGCAATGGAAGAAAGGCACATTGTCTCTGCTTTCTTTTTGTACTTAAAGCTTTTGTGTACATAAAAATCCAGATTTATGAGATCTTAAAAATATTGCACTTTTACCAATTCCTTCCCTAGTTTTGAACATGAAGGACTGCAGAATAGCTACCAGGTACTCTTGTTGATGTTGGGAGGATCATAATTTGGTTTTAATCCAAATGTTAACTATTACAGATGAACCTAAGGCATTGCTGTAGTGACAAATTATCCTGCACTTCCTTATAGTGATATTCTTGTCTTTACTTTTCTAGAGACTCTTAAACAGGGAAGTGGCATAGATAAACCTTGGGGCTGATGTGCTTCAGCAGTTCCTATGTTTCCATGTTTTACCTGGCCTACTGTGGCTATCTAATATGGGTCAGTTTACCTGGAAAATGTTATATAGTGTTTAGTGCCTGGCTACGGATCCGACTCTGCTCCCCAATACCTGCTAGCAGTTTCCCATGGGCACCTGGAAAGCGTGGCAGAACTGAATATCATTCAGACAGAGAGTGCTGAAGGGTTCCTGCCAGGCTAGTCAGTTGTGATAATCTGCTGCCTGTGACCTCATTAAACCAGCCTGATTGGGGCTGCTAATCACATAAATAAAGAATTAAATCATAGCATTAACCTTCTACAGGGAAACCTGCCCTGGCAACACTGACAGAATTAGATCTATTAATTATTTACAGGGTCATTTGATAGAAATGTATATAGATGGCAGATTATGAGCACTTGAAGCAATAAGTTAACTATAAATTACTGCTCAGATAAGAATCTTTCCCTCTTAATGTCCTGAATATTTCCCTCTTAACGTCCTGAATTAAAAGCCACCTTGCTTTTATCTCTATGAGACAGCAACATCACAGATCATTTATCGTAGGTAGATCAAACAGAAATACTATGTCCCAACATGAAGGATTTTTGTGCTCTTTTAGTATTTAAGACTCCTTGTTTTGTTCGAAATTCCTACTTTGCAAACAGAGATTCCATATAAAATTCAGGGCCAAATCCTCACCTGCTATATGGCCTGGTACTTCCTTAGGGGCCAAGGTATTCAGAAAATCTGAGCACATTTCTTTGCCACCACTGAACTGAAAGTCACTGTGCAGAAAATCTGTCTCACCAGTGCTGCAGAGCATTAGGATGCTCTCTGCAGTGGTTCTATATGTTGGAGGCATTCAGTTCCTTTAAATGCCTTGTAGATTTTCCCTTCTGTCTCAGCAGTGCTTGTTAAAAAAATGCTCTTGAATCAGATGGGATGATGAGTTCATTGTTTTACTTTTTCTTCTGGGCTTGCAGGACTGACAATGGTACTAGATAGGCTTGTTTGCTGACCAGAATTTGAATGTGTATCTGCAGATAGCACACAAAAGACTTGGGCATGTGGAGTGGAGGAGGGTGGGGAGACTGGAGAGAAATCTGTCATTATTTATGGAAATATCTAGTATTCATGGAGCCATCTGCTGTGAATGATTCAAGTCTGAGAAGTGTCATAAAATGGGAAAGCATAATGTAAAAAGAAAAAAAAAACCACCTAAATTTGCATCACTCAGAAACTTAAACCAGTGAATATATAACCTCAGGATCTGTCTTTTTAGAAGTGCTTTTTAATTTTTCAGCCAGATTGAGAGATAAAGATATTTCTCAGATTCCTTTCTTCACCATTCTTGGAACAATTAATTCCATTTGCTCATTTCCAGTCCTTTAATTATTGATCACATCTATTCCTTTTCTCTTCCTTACTGTTTTGGGCTATAAGATAATGGAGGGAGTTTAAAAAAAGGTGTTTAGAAGACTGCTTAGACCTTAAAGCATTGAGAAGGTCTTTACTGTAGCTGCCATTTTCTCTCTGATAATGAAGAATCAATTTTGTTGCCAGAATTATATCACTATTACAAATTTCTATTAATATTGAGGGTAGACCCCCATAGCAGTCCTCTGGAGCAAGTTTCAGGCTGAGGTTGGGCCCCTCCCCTGTACTATGTCCTCTCAGGTAACTCAGATACCTCATTTATTGATGTGTCCATGATGTTCTTTACACAGTGAGGATAGACAAATAGCGGGGAAACTGAGGCGAAAACAAAGAGGCAATGATTTGCACAGCCACACAGGAAGCTACTAACATAACTGGGAACAGACTGTACTTTTTTTATTTCCCTGGAGCAGAGACCTGCTCCAAGTCCTTTTCTTGGGAACCATTGGGAACCCCTTTGAAATGTTTTTTTGTCTTTCCTGCTTTTCTGTGTCTTAGTTACACTTTTAGTGGCCCAGTATGTTACTAGCAGGTGCTGTTGTGTGGCTGGGTGTATTTGTCTTGCAATACCTACTTTCCTGTCTACCATGGTATTTTCTGTCTACCCATCAGCCCTTGCTGAAAAGAAAAGCTGACTCAGCAGAATCATGGCGTGTTAGAGCAAAACTTTACCTTCAGCCTTATTTCCTCTCCTGTAGTGTCACAGTCCATGGCTACGCATTTACAATTGCATTTACTTTTAAAAATACTTCCTTGCTTTTAATTTGCTCAGTCATTTGTATCCTATTCTTGAAACCCAGCAATGTTCCTGTTCTCTGTGCAGGGCTGCCTTTCTTCTTACAGTATTCTAGCTCTATGCCTTAAAAATTGCATCTCTAGCCTAGTAAAGCACGTAAGGATATGTTTAAGCACCACAGGTTTCACATGTTCTTAATTGCTTGCTCTTTGCCCCTTTCTTCCTATTCTGGGCAAAAATCCTCATGAGAAGGCCAACAGAGCAGTGATAGTGATACAATTGCACACTCACTGCTTCTTCCTCAACGTAGTGATTCCCATTCTTTCCAGATGAAAGCTTTGTGATTTCCTGAGGCCAATGCTTTTCCTGTTCGATATTAGGATATAATCAGGGCTGGGGGTGAGGGTGGGGGGATGAGAGAGTACTTCATTTAGTGTATTCTTATTCCTCAGGGCAGGATAAGCTCTAGCTTTTTCTTGACCAACGTGTTTGTGTAGCCTCAAAAAAGGAACCATAGTAGAAGTGCAGCAATTATTTTCTCATTTCAAAACATGTCTAATGTAAATCACCCTCAGCCTTGACTACTTGATATGTATGCATATAGGGAATAGGTTCTGCCTTTCGTTTCTGCCTTTTGCAGACATGGAAACAGTTACTTGATCAGCTCTCTGGCTTCTTTTCTGCAGACTTGTTTCATTTTTTTGAGGATCTTGTGCTTAGCCCGGGTGTAATGGTTTCACATCTTAGAAGAAAGATACCTTAGCTTCTGCTTCAGGCAATGGTATTTTTTTCTTGGTATCTCATTAGCTCTAGAAACAACTCCTTCCTTTTTTTGTATAATTTGTTAGCCTTCAGCTGTGGGGTTTTTCCTATAGCAGAGAAAATCTGAAGCAAGAGCACCTGGCTGTGAATTACAATGCCATGGAATACTCACGGTAAGTTTTTGGACAGGTCATATTTTCCTTTTTTTAATGATATAGGACTTGTTCCAGCCATGTTCGTGCTAAGTTGCACTTCATTCAGTCAGTAGCCCCTCAGTAATTAATACATCTGCAGAGGAGGAAATACGGTGTGCCAGGTAAGGGAAAGTTTGCTTCTCACCACAGGCCACTCTTTTTGCTCAGCTCTATCAAAAACTATGTTTAGGCCAGTATTGAAAAGCTGATTGCACAAAGACATCTGTGAAGTACACAATCATGGTCTGCAGCACACTGGAGAATGGTCCTTTGTTTTCTTGGGACACCAAACCCATGACAAAAATTAATATTTGCAGCTAATCACCACAGTAATTTGAATTTTCATTTAGCCATTGTGCTAACAGAGGCAGCTGGGGAAAAAAAAACCCAAGAAACAAAAAAAAAACAACAACCAACAAAACAGCACAAATAACATGGCCATAAGTACTGTCAGTTTTCAGCACCAGGAACTGCTGGAAGTAATGCTGATGCCTCCAACTCAAGAAATCTTTTTAATGTGTAATGATATATCTGAGGCCAAAAGAGGAACACATTTTGTCTTGTTTGCTTAGACTCCAGAACAGAGCTCTGAGTCTCTGGACATAATGATTGCTTAGGCAAGTCAAACACTGTATATCACCTGCTGAGCATCTGATTCATTGACTGAATGGATTGAAGCCAATTTAACCAGCTGGAATCTGTAATGTTGACTTCAATGGTGTGATTCTGATCTATATCTCCCGGAGGATTTGGCCTAGAGACAAAGGGAGGTAGGGTTGCCTTTGGGTCACATCTTTTCCGCAAGCCAAGGCAGACAGCATCTGTCTTGTGCAGCCTGGTTGTTCTAGAAGTGGTGTGTATGCTCATGTGGTACCATGAGGTTTTGTCATACCATGGATCTTTTGTACAGGGAGTTTTAATCAGGGACTACAATCCCTCTTTCCTGGCTCTTTCCCTTCACATCACAGCTAGTATCATCTTACAGCAATTCTAGGACTGATTCGTTGAATGTACTGACTCCCATTGTGCAGATTTCTGTGGGTGCTTTTGCTGCTGTGTAGCATTATTCTGAGGGAAGGAAGGAGGCTTAAGCTGGGCTTGGTTTTCCCTTACGACTTGCTAAGGAGGATATGGTCCTGGTATTATGTCCTGGATGGTCCTGGTATATTCCTTGCTCTGTAGAAAGACCCAGCAGAGCCAAGGAGTATGACATATAAGCGTGAACAGCAGTGGAGGACAGGAAAGACAAGACCTATCTCTGTGAGTATTGTGACAGCCCTGGTGTTCAGTACTGTGGATATTACAGTTTTGATACTACGGTGCTGTTATTCATCATTATTTTCTAGCTAGGTGACTTCATTTCACTAAATCTCTACAGCTTTCTGCATCTATATAACCAAGAAACCAGAGGGACAAAAGGCTAAGCAGAACTTATTATTGCTTTTTATTATTATCACATCTTTTGCCTTCTTTTTAAGATTTATGAGCCTATATTAAACTCAGGAGCTTGAAAAAGCTAGTTGTAGGTTCATATATTTCCATTGACATGGGCTCACTCCTATACTAGGTGTTAATAATACCTGATGCGTGCAAATGCAGCTGCCTTTGTGGCAGCCTGATGCTCAATCTAATTAATATCATTACCCTAGTCCACCCTGAGTAAGAATGGAGTTTGCGTTTTGCATAATTGTAAGGCTAGAAGTGGGCACAATTAGAATCAGGGATCTGAACTCAGTGCCTTGAAGGCTGAAATCTGAAATGCCAATCCTCCATTCCCAGGAGCCTAGATAGAGGAAAACAATGCAAGGGGTTGGCTTTTTACACAGAAGAGGACCCAGGAGAATCTGCAGTGCACTGTCCAGCCGTAGCAACCATTTGCAGATGCAGAAGGGGTTTACTAACTCAAACTTAGGATCACTTTGGGTTCCTCTTTCGTCTTCTTTGATTCTTTTAATGCTGTTGTTCACTTTGAGCCAGACAGAGCCAGATTGCCCACCACAGAGCATGATTTCACATGCTGTGCTTTCTAAAGCAGTATCAGGACTTTGGTGGCTTGTGGAAGTAATGTTTTTGGGGTATGTTGATGAGGTCAAAACCACGTACGTCATCACTTCATCGCCTCCTCCAGACAGCAAGATTCTGCTTTCTTTGGAGAAGATGTCTTTTCAGGCCTGGCTGAGATTTTGTATTTTCCAGAGCAAGTCTCAGCCAGGCACAGCGTGCTTTTATTTTTGTTGTTCCCAGCATTATTAGCACACAGGCTGTTTTCAAAGATAACAATGTGGAAAAACAATAGCATCTTGCCAAACTCCTCCAGTATACTGTTTGCAGGTTGTGCTATTTTATCAGTGTCCCACTATTCACACTGGAATGGTTTGTAAACTCTGTCTTGTGAGCTACACATGGAATGAAAATAAATCCTTCCCTCCCCTGCCAAACAGACATACCTTCTTCTGATACTTTCCCTTTTCTATCTTCGTGCTGTGTTGTACGGATCTTGTTTAGCATTTAAAAAGTGACTGCTGCACTCTATTATCAAAGACATATTTGTTAAAACATGCATATGAAAGGTTTTGTAATTGAAGTACAGCTTTGATATATTTAATAGGATGTAAAACTGCCATCCCTTTTTAATAGGAGATGCTTTATGTGCATTAGAAGTAATATAATAATGCCTCTCCACTGAGCTCTACCCATTAGCAGACTTTTTTCTCTCTTTCTTTTAGTTAATCTTAAAACTTTAATGTAATCTAAACACACCAACATCTTTTTTCTCCCCTTTATGTACCTGGAAGTGCTTTGAACTGAACTTTCAAATAAGAGCTAGCTACAAACATAGCATCGATATACAGTGCTCCAGCACTGCCTGACAGACGGCCCATAAACTGTCACATCTCCTTGCCTTATAAATGTTAACAGTAATAGGAGTGTGGCTATATGTAAGAGCAAGCAAGCACATATGAGAATAACCTTGTATAGAACAAGCCACTGTAAGGGTGTGCTTTTCTATGTTCCCATGTCTCAAATTTAATCAAATACCAGAGAAATAGAATATGACAGTCAGAACAATACCCGTAATAATGGTCTCTTCAATAAACTATATCCATGCTTCAGCCTTGGTGTGTTTTACAAGGAATCATTGTAACAAGTCAGGAAATGAGGATGTAAGCTGGTAAAGAAAAGCATGCTAAATCCAACTAGTGCTTTGGGGTGCTCGCAGTTTGGTGTCTCATTTTACACAGATCTGCTCTCTAATCCTTTCAGAACTCAGTATCATGGACTATTTTGAAAGCTGGCTAATCAGAATTAGTTGCTCTGGAAAATCTTGGATGTGTCTCCAGACCTTGCCAGAGGAATCCTGGTAAGAGCCTTCTTCTCCTGATATCTAGTCTGGTGCCCGACCAGCATCCAGCAGTACATATTAGTCATGGTTGTTTTAAGAATATTCACAACATGCTGAAATGTTGTTGCTTCATTTAAAAAATGAGACTTTCTAAGAAGAAAATATTTCCCTTTTGATTTCAATGCACTGCTGCATTGGGCAATATCAAATTTGCATTGCAGCTGTGCAAGTGTACTTACTGCTTCTCCTGAAAATATCTTTTGGTTTATTTGCTAGTGTCTTTTAAACTTGAAAATTTTATGCTAGTGATTTACAGGAGCCAGTCAGCTGTAAGCAATGGATGTAGTCCTTTGCAGAACAACTTTTTCAGTTACTACCCTTTGCATGTGTTTGTCATGTTTTAGTATCTGGGTGCACACACATGAGGAGGTATGTTGTAAAGCTCCTGTTTTGGTGACTGTAGGGATGCTGTTGTCATCCAGGTCTGTTTGTAGCAGCAATTTGCAGAGTTCAGGTTCTCTGTTTCCCAACAAATTTTTGGCAGAATAACTATTCCTTTAGACTGGCAAAGTAACTGGGATGGCATAAGTGGCTCAATTTTCAAATTACTCAGCCTGAGCTTTGTTTATAAAGAGTTGTCAGATTCCCATCTTGGGATGATAGTTGCCCAGTGCCGCAGTGCTACTGCTTTTCTTCAGCAGCATTTTTAACTTGGATCATCTGGCCCACACTGGAGCCCACAAAGAGTTCTGTCAGCAAGGGGACACATTTATTTAAACTATACAGGTATCTGAAAGACCTGTAAAACTGTGTATGTAAATATTTGATTGTGAGAATGTATTCTATGAATATAAATCTATCTTTCATGAATAAACAGACAGGAAAATCCATTTCACATGAAGAATAACAATGCATTCTTTTCATAAAGAAAGGTAGTGCAATTCACTCGATTTGCATTTGGATATTACCATTGTTCAAGTAAGTGGTATTTGTTTGGGTTCTTACATACTGCACTAACCACACGGGGTAGTTTAAATGTTTACTAAAGGTGGATCTTTTTAGCAAGTGTAAATCCAGCTTCCATCCCTGCCAACATCTAAATTCTAAAAAACCCCAAGAGTATACAGTAAGTGTCCAGCATATGAAAAAAGCATAGCATTTTCCGCGATGATTCATGTCTGAAATTTGGGCTGACGTAATCTAGGTTTAATTAGAAATTAAAAGGAAAACATCAAGCCACAGTTCAAGGATATTGTCACAGTGTTAGCACACAACTTCTGTAGGCACAGCTGAAATGCAGAGTGAATTGATTGTCATGAACTCCTCAGGCCTAACTAAATTAACTTTAGTGAAGAGCTGACTAGCTATGTTAGGCTGGGCAGATGAAACATTTAAAAAAACCTAAACAACCAAACAAAACCAGTATATTATTTAGAACAAGTTGGTGGAAAAAAATAAATAAGTAGTACTGCAGTCAATGTATCATAAAAATTCTAGGGTTTTTTTGTTTTCTAAAAAAAAAGGAAAAAAAAAAAAGCACGCTGGCAGCAAGCTTTGTGGGAGACATGAGTTCATCCCACCAGGCTCTGCTGGACAAAATTAAAAGTTATTTACCCATTTCAATCAGATTTTGGATTATGAATTTTCTGTATAAATTAGCTCTTCTCTTTTTAATGTAGGACAAAACCATAGATCTAGAGCACACCACTAAACAGTTGTCTGCTGAATGTAGAGTGGTTGTCACTGGGACTATATCCAGTGACCCTCATAGATCTCCAGGACACCTGGCATGGGTAAATTATATGGTTTGGGTTTTTGCTTATATTTGGTTTTGTATTCAGATAGCTAGATTTTCAAAAGAGCCATCTTCACAAGGGTTAACCTGTTCTCATTTGGAGATATTAATTGTAAATCACTACATGTGACTTAGAGCATTTTTTTGTTTAACTGTCAATATATTTGCAGTCTTTCAGTCCTTTGTAAGATCTGGGATAAATATACCATGGGTTTTTAATTCTAGCTCAGATGTTTAGTTTTTCTGTCTTCTCATTACATAGTAAGCATGTAGGGAAGCTGTTTGGGCATAATTAAGTACAAATATATGTCCTAATAATAATATGTCTTCTCTATGTGTTGGGCTTATGAAAGACTGAAAGCAATATGCTTTAGTGGTTTATTTCAGGAAGGAAAAAAAAAACAACTAGGATTTACCAAAGGCAGAGTATTCTTAGAAAAAATAATAGTTGAAGCAAAACATTCACAAATGTGTTTCTGAACTACGAAGGACAGAGAATACCTTTACAGAGCAAGTCATGCCCTAAGTGTACTTCAGAGAACTGAATGCTACATGTTGGCCTAGCACACAGGAACAGATTTCTTAATTAAAAAAGACTCAGTTTACCGTGAAGAGGCATGGATAGAAGCAGAAAAGGCAGGTATAGCCTTGTCTGAGACACATTCACTCAAGCTTTTCTAAATCTTCCCAAAACACATCAGAAAACATCTGCAGTTTAATACCAATAACTTCTGTTCACAGGAAATTTTCCATTAGCAACTATGAGAGCTGCATTTGAAGGCATTACCGTCACAATAGTGAAGGGGAAAATATGGATTCAGTGTTAGTTCTTTGCCGAAACACAGTGTGGAGCTCACCTGAAGAACCCATGAGTATTAGTTACACCCACAGAGAGGATGCACAGCATTTCCAAAATCAGCGCTTCCCTTCACACAGGATTAGTCTTCTGGGAATTGATTTCTTCCCTTGCTCTCTGGCACATGCAAAAAATACTTTAACCTTGAAACACCTTTCTGTCTTTCCTAACCTCTCTGAAAATAAGCCTAGGAGTCCTAGCCCTCATCTGTGAGGCTGTAGAAGTTGTTGTTATATAGTTGGCTTCCACAGAGTAATTCCACCAAGCCTAACAGATACACAGCCCTGGATATGCAGGAACAGAATGGTAAGTCTTCCATGAGAAGTGATTCAGGTTCAAATTGTCCCTCTTTTGTAAGGTATTAATTACTTTTTTTTTTAAGAGTAAAAGTTTATTAACCCTTGTCTCTCTTCACCGGCATGTGCCACTGCAACAACTCTTCTTCATGCTACGTCAGGCACATTAAGATTTTTAAGATGCCTCAGTTCTGATCTGTGGCAAAAAAAACCACTAAACCAAAAGGATGTAAGAGAGGATAAAAAATGGTACATTATAAAACAATACAGGTAAATTATAGCAGAGCAGATATCCAGCATTATCAGGGGTGGGGCAACTACATAAAGGCCCTTAAAGTCTGTAAGATATTGCTTACAGAGCAGCAGCAGGCTTCAGGGGCAAGCCCTGCCCTGATCAGCTTACTCTCATGGATGGATGTGGCAAAAAATCCACAGGCCTTTTTTCATAGAATCACTAAGTTGGAAAGACCTTTGAAATCATCAAGCCCCACCATACCTGTCCACTACTAAATCATATTCCTAACCACTTTATCTACCCACCTTTTAAATACCTCCAGGGATGGGGACTCCACCACCTCCCTGGGCATCTGTTCCAGTGCCTAACAACCCTTCCAGTGAAGAAATTTTTCCTGATGTCCAATATGAACCTCCCCTGGCACAACTTGAGGCCATTCCTTCTCGTTCTGTCACTTGGGAGAAGACCTGCATGCCCAGAGAATTTGTCCCCAGAGAATTGACAGCCTACAGGGGAATTAGGTTAGGGTTGGTCTGGTTGTCTGAGCCTGCCCAATGTCCCTTGACAAAGCAGCTCAGGACAGGTCCTGCCCCCAATGCCCACTTCTGCTTTTAAAGGCAATGCCTTCAAGAATTTAAGGCTCACGTAGGCTCTAAGGATTACTTGTTCTTAGAAGTACCCTGGTGCTGCAGCTGAGTTGATGAACAAACATTGGTCCCCAGAAGTAACTGTTTTAGCTATATTCAGGGTGGGGCTGGCAAGGCAACAGGAATTCATTTTCTCACCCAGGCAGTGGAAAGAAATAGCTCTTCTCCAACCACTGTGTTGTCAGGTCTCTAAGGGTAATGTTGGGGCTGGGTACAGGTCCAGGAGCCCTCAATGTCTTTCTGTTCATGCCTCTATGGTGCAGCATGTCCTACAAATAAGATAAAACAGGCATGTTCATCTTGCATTGATATGAAAATCTGCCCCCACTGTGTGCCAACAGGTAGCAGATTCAGTTAGATTTTTAGAAAAAGCAAATTGTTGTTCACATGCATAGTGAAACCAGAGGTCTCTTGTAAACCAGGGCATTTATCTGAGTCATTAAATAGAAGCTGTGGGTCACTCATAAGAAATGGGGTGCTATGGGTAGTGCCTAGAGAGTAATGAGAGCAGGGAAATGCCATCCCGACAATTACAATTTTATGTTGACGTTGTCTAAATGGAAAAACCAAGAGTCTAAAGGGCTATAACACTGATTCTGTAGAACATTAAGCTATTACTTTATGCTGATGATATCCTACTGTTAATTAAGAACTCACATGCTTCCCCTCCTGCTTATAATGAATATTGCTCTCTGAGTACAAAGTTATCATTGCACAAAATTAATGACTCTGAGACTGCAGTGATTCAGCCTTCTAGAGTTTGCCCTTCAGCCTAGCTCACCTCATGGAATCTTAAGTGGGCATCCAAAAATATAGTACCAGTACTTGGGAGCTGATATTAACAAAGCCCTTGATGAAGTAATTAAATATCATTTCAGTCCAATTATCAAGCAAGTATGAAAATATTTGGAGGGATATTTAGTGCTAAATAAAAGCAAACTTGCATGACTCAGTAGGCCGAAATCTGCCCTTATTTGCCATCCCATCAGGTTGTTGAAGTAGAAATGAGGACAGCATGAAAGTCAGCACACTCGAGTCACTGTAATAAGTCATGGAATCATAGAATCATAGAATAACCAGGTTGGAAAAGACCCATCGGATCATTGAGTCCAAACATTCCTATCAAACACTAAACCATGCCCCTCAGCACCTCGTCCACCTGTCCCTTAAACACATTCAGGGAAGATGAATCAACCACCTCCCAGGTCAGCCTGTTCCAGTGCCCAATGACCCTTTCCATGAAATTCTTTTTCCAAATGTTCAGCCTGAATCTCCTCTGGCACAGCTTGAGGCCATTCCCTCTCGTCCTGTCCCCTGTCACTTGGGAGAGTCACAGAATCACAGAATCACAGAATGACCAGGTTGGAAGAGACCCACTGGATCGTCGAGTCCAACCATTCCCGCCAATCCCTAAATCATGCTCCTAAGCACCTCATCTACCCTAACCTTAAACACCTCCAGGGACGGTGACTCAACCACCTCCCTGGGCAGACCGTTTCAATGCCTAACCACCCTCTCTGTGAAGAATTTCTTCCTAATCTCAAGCCTAAATCTCCCCTGGCGGAGCTTGAGGCCATTCCCTCTCGTCCTGTCCCCTGTCACTTGGGAGAAGAGGCCAGCTCCCTCCTCTCCACAACCTCCCTTCAGGTAGTTGTACAGAGTAATAAGGTCTCCCCTCAGCCTCCTCTTCTCCAGGCTAAACAACCCCAGCTCTCCCAGTTGCTCCTCGTAAGATATGTTCTGCAGCCCCTTCACCAGCTTTGTTGCCCTTCTCTGGACTCGCTCCAGAGCCTCAGCATCCTTCTTGTGGTGAGGGGCCCAGAACTGAACACAGTACTCGAGGTGTGGTCTCACCAGTGCCGAGTACAGGGGGAGAGTAACCTCCCTGGACCTGCTGGTCACACCGTTCCTGATACAAGCCAGGATGCCATTGGCCTTTTTGGCCACCTGGGCACACTGCTGGCTCATGTTCAGTCGGTTGTCAACCAGCACCCCCAGGTCCTTCTCCTCCTGGCAGCTTTCCAGCCAGGCTTCTCCTAGTCTGTAGTACTGCACAGGGTTGTTGTGCCCCAAGTGCAGGACCCGGCATTTGGCCTTGTTAAACCTCATGCCGTTGGTCTCAGCCCAGCAGTCCAGCCTGTTCAGGTCCCTTTGCAGAGCCTCCCGACCCTCCAGCAGATCCACACTTCCTCCCAGCTTGGTGTCATCTGCAAACTTGCTAAGGGAGCACTCGATGCCTTCATCCAGGTCGTTGATAAAGACATTAAACAGGACTGGACCCAGGACTGAGCCCTGGGGAACCCCACTTGTCACTGGCCTCCAGCTGGATTTAACTCCATTTACCACCACCCTCTGGGCCCGGTCATTCAACCAGTTTTTCACCCAGGAGAGTGTGCACCCTCCAGAGAAGAGGCCAGCACCCTCCTCTCCACAACTTCCTTTGAGGTCGTTGTAGAGAGCAATGATCCTATGACAGTATTTCCCACTGGCAGTAACAGTTGTGTGTATGTTGAGCTTATATTGAGCGTAAGTGTACATAAAAAAAAATACAATAAGAAATTTGAATAATTACAAATAATTATATTCCAAACTCACACCCCAAAAAAGGAGATACAGTTGGAAATACTTCAGCCAGTACTGATATTCAGCTGGTTTTTTAAGGTTATGTAGGTGGATTGTGCAGGTAGCATATTCAGCACTACAGAATTTAACAGAGCCTAATCTGTACTACCAACTTCACATTTACCCACAGCCCAAGCTTCTGATGCTGTAAAATAGCAGACGTCCTTATAGATTGCTATAAAACTTTCAAAACAGCTACAATAAATACAAAACATTTCAGGTGACAGAAATGTCGGAATGTGAGAAAGAATTAAAGATGCCACAGGAAACATTTGAAAATAGCTTATGCCTCTCAGAACAAGAAATGTTAGTATTCTTCCTAAATGTCATATAATTGACTAAATGTTATGCACTAAAATCATGCAGATTTTTATGGATTTTTTTATTCCTAAAAAGGAACATTTTGAATGAAAATGGCTATATTTTATGTAAGTTTGTATTTTTTCCCTGCCTCACACTGTAAAATAATATTGCTGTTAAGCAGAGGTTGCATTTCAGCAGTAACTTGAATGGAAATATCTTTCTGGAAAGTACATGAAATCCTGTTTGATGAAAAAAAAATATATAAATGCAAATCAATTATTCTTGGAGTGGCTTGAAAAATTAAATCATGACAGACAGTCTTATTCAAATAGTTTATAAACTGCATGATTTTTGGCCATTCAAAATGTTCTGCAGAACTAATTTTATCTCTGGAAAGAGGCAGATGAGATTTCAACAAAGGTTCTCACATTTTTTTTCAGTCTGTTGCGGCTTTAGCCAGGTGGGGCAAGATAACAGAAATTATCTCGCTGCAAAAATGGTCAATGATGTTGTTTATGATATCCACCTACCAAACAGGAATCTAATACGTGCTAGATAAAGCAATGATACATACTTACAATATGGTAGAGGACTGCAAATAAAAGGTGTCAATAAAAGAACAGTCTGGGTGGCAACAGGAAAAAACAAGATGTTGTTGCTGATATGAGAGCATGATCCATACTGTACATTAATGACTATGAAGAGGGTATCATCCCGCTATAAAATGGCTTTCATAACAGCCCTACAGCAAATACATAGAAGATAGCACTGTAAATACATAATAAAGTTTGCAGAAAATGCTCAATACACTGTAGTTTCTCTTCAAAACTGCAGCCTAAGAGGTGTACTTTTCTCCTCAGATATCCACATTTACCAAGTTATATTCTTAGCAAATTTCTGCATGGGAAAGTGGCAGCTTTCTGTACGTACATTCAAGCTGCCTGACTGTGCTTCAAAAATTAAATTCGCAAGAATATCTAAATTGACAGAGATATCTACAATAATCAAAGATCTCATGAAGATGTTAACTTTATTGTTTAAGGACTATGGAACAACATAAAAAGCCTCAGGGACATTGCAGTCCTTTTTCCTGATCCATGTTTGATTGCAATAAACAAAAGGTCCTCTGTAGATCACTGGATCTATAAGTAATGCAGAAAAGAAGCCGGAATGAATAGAGGCAGGTTAGTGC
Organism: Clamator glandarius; assembly: GCA_033459285.1. Taxonomy (NCBI): domain Eukaryota; kingdom Metazoa; phylum Chordata; class Aves; order Cuculiformes; family Cuculidae; genus Clamator; species Clamator glandarius. The sequence continues at coordinate 1,918,344 of JAUNZM010000035.1, read as the reverse complement.
TAGAGTTCCTTCAGAGTTGATTTGAGGTTAACTGGTTCAATTTATTGGTAAGAGGTTATGCAAGACAAATTAATAGTCTACTTATATTCCTAAATTACTCAAGGTTTTTCAACAAAAAAATAACTGTAAATAGTTGTAGAAAGATCTGTCAGAAACCACAAGATAAAATCGTGGATGAAGGTCAGGCTCAATAAGTGCAAAAATAAAGCACATAGTTAAAAAAAGTAGTGGTTATACATGCTCAGTGGTATGCCCTAAATCAGTTAAAATTCCTTAAGAGATAGACACATCAGTGTTAGTCTAAGTCAATAAATTAGAGGAAATGAAAAAAGAACAGAACAGGCGACATCACTGTGCCATTACATAACTCTAATATGTGTCTTCACCCTAGATAACAGCTGCAGTTCTGATAATGGTCTCAGCAGGAATTCAAAAATAACTGGAAGTGTTTGGAGATGGATTATGAGAACAATGAAAGGAAATAGGTAGTTTCCTGTCCAGGAGAGAAGAATGACCAGGTTTTGGTTCTGTAGTAAGCAGATGACTGAGACAGTTATGGGGAGAAAGGTCTTGGCTTGCAGATTAGGGAAAGAAAATGGTTATTATTTGGTGTCTTTCAGAATACAAGAATCAGAGGCTATCGCATTAAATGTTCAGTATGCAGATTTGAAAGAAGTAGACCAGTATTTCTACACAAGCTGCATAATTAAACAAATTACTTCTTGACACAGGATGTTAAAAAGAAAACCTGGATGTTCAACAGTACACCAACAATTCACATGGGTGCAAACTCTAATTGTACAAACTCATACAGGCCAATAGATCAAGGGAGAGAGAAAGATGCCACAGCTAGCTCAGGAAACCTCCAAAACGTGGATCACTAGAAAATGCAAGGATATTGCTATATGCTTGCCCTGCCCTTACTCTCCTCTTTGCCTGCGTTGACTACTTGTGCAAGAGTAAGCTCTGATCAAAGTACAGAATCATAGAATCATTAAAGCTGGAAAAGACCTCTAATATCAAGCCCAACAGTTAGCCAAACACCATCATGCTTAGTAGAGTGTGTCCTGAAGGGCCATGTTATTTGAACACCTCCAGGCTTGGTGACTCAACTGCTTCCCTGGACAGCCTGTTCCAATGCTTGACAACTCTTTACATGAAGTAATATTTCTTAATATCTAGTTTAAACTTCCCCTGGCCATTTCCTCTTGTGCTAATACTTTTCATGTGGAAGAAGAGACCAACACCCACCTCTCTTCAACCTCCTTTCAGGTAGTTGTGGAGAGTAATAAGGTCTCCCCTCAGCCTCCTCTTCTCCAGGCTAAACAACCCCAGTTCCCCCAGCCACTCTTCATAAGACTTCTCTCCAGACCCTTCACCAGCTTTGCTGCCCTTCTCTGGACATGCTCAGCACCTCAATGTCTTTCTTGTAGTGAGGGGCCCAAAACTGAACATAGGATTTGAGGTATGGCCTCAGCAGTGCTGAGTACAGGGGTACAATCACTTCCCTAGTCATGTTGGCCACGCTATTTCTGACACAAGCCAGGATATTGTTGGCCTTCTTGGCCACCTGGGCACACTGCTGCCTCATGTTTAGCTGGCTGTTGACCAGCATCCCTGGATTGTTTTCCTTAGGGCAGCTGTCCAACCATTCTTCAAGCCTGCAGCATTGCAAGGTGTTGCTGTGACCAATGTGCAGAACCTGGCTCTTGGCCTTGTTAAACCTCATATAATTAACCTTGGCCAACTGATCCAGCTAGTCCAGATTCGTCTGTAGAGCCTTCCTATTCTTAAGCAGATCTACACTCCCACCCCTACCATCCAATTAGGTGTCATCTGCAAACTTACTTAGAGAACATTCAATCCCCTTATCCAGATCACTGATAAAGTTTTTAAACAAGGCTGGCCCCAACACTAAGCCTTAGGGAACACTGCTTGTGACTGGCCATCAGCTGGATTTAGCTTCATTCACCACAACTCTTTGGTTTCGGACATTTATTTTTATCCAGAGAAGAATACACCCATGTAAGCCATGACCTGCCAGGCTGGCTAATCAGGACTTGCCTTTCATGAACCCATATTGACTGAGCCTGATCCCCTGGTTGTCCTGCACATGCCTGATGAGTGTGCTCAAGATGAACTGCTCCATAAACTTCCTCAGTACTTAGGTCAGGCTGACAGACCTGCAGTTTCCCAGATCCTCCTTCTGGCCCTTCTTTTAGGTGGGCATCACACTGGCAAGCCTCCAATAATGTGGGACCTCTCCCAATAACCAGAGCTGCTGATAAATGATAGTGACTTGGCAATCTCCTCTGCCAGTTCCTTCAGTACTCTTGGGTGGATCTCACCTGGCCCCATAGACTTGTGAGTGTCCAGGTGGGGTAGCTGGTCATTAACCTCTTCCTCCTGTCTTATGGCAGGGGTTTATTCTGTTCTCTGTCTCTGTCTTCCAGCTCAGGGGCTGAATACCCTGGGGTTACCTGGTCTGGCTATTAAAGACTAAGGCAAAGAAGGCATTAAGTACCTCAGCATTTCATTCATCCTTGGTGGCAATGTAACCTTCCATATCCAGTAAAGGATGGAGATTCTCCTTGACTCTCTGTTCACAGAATCATAGAATCACCAGGTTGGAAGAGACCCACCGGATCATCGAGTCCAACCATTCCCACCAATCTCTAAACCATGCCCCTCAGTACCTCATCCACCCGACCTTAAACACATCCAGGGAAGGCGAGTCAACCACCTCCCTGGGCAGAACGTTCCATTGTCTAATGACCCTTTCAGTGAAGAATTTTTTGCTTATGTCGAGCCTCAAACTCCCTTGGCAGAGCTTGAGGCCATTCCCTCTCGTCCTGTCCCCTATCGCTTGGCAGAAGAGGCCAGCACCCTCCTCTCCACAACCTCCCTTCAGGTAGTTGTAGAGAGCAATAAGGTTTCCCCCCAGCCTCCTTTTCTCCAGGCTAAACAACCCCAGCTCTCTCAGCCGCTCCTCATAAGGCCTGTTCTCCAGCCCCTTCACCAGCTTTGTCTCTCTTCTCTGGACACGCTCCAGAGCCTCAAAATCCTTCTTGTGGTGAGGGGCCCAGAAATGAACACAAGATTCGAGGTGCAGTCTCACCAGTGCCGAGTACAGAGGGAGAATAACCTCCCTGGACCTGCTGGTCACGCCATTCCTGATACAAGCCAGGATGCCATTGGCCTTCTTGGCCACCTGGGCACACTGCTGGCTCATGTTCAGTCGGCTGTCGGCCAACACCTCCAGGTACTTCTCCTCCAGGCAGCTTTCCAGCCAGGCTTCTCCTAGTCTGTACATCTGCTTAGGGTTGTTGTGCCCCAAGTGCAGGATCCGGCATTTGGCCTTGTTAAACCTCATGCTGTTGGTCTCAGCCCAGCAGTCCAGCCTGTTTAGATCCCTTTGCAGAGCCTCCCGACCCTCCAGCAGATCCACACTTCCACACATCTTAGTGTCATCTGCAAACTTGCTAAGGGTGCACTCGGTGCCTTCATCCAGGTCATTGATAAAGACATTGAACAGGGCTGGACCCAGGACTGAGCCCTGGGGAACCCCACTTGTCACTGGCCTCCAGCTGGAGTTAACTCTATTTACCATCACTCTCTGGGCCCGGCCATCCAACCAGTTTTCCACCCAGGAGAGTGTGCACCTGTCCAGGCCAGAGGAGAAGCAGAATGCAATGAGAAACTGTATCAAAGGCTTTACTAAAGTCCAAGAAGACTACATCCACAGCCTTTCCCTCACCCAAGAGTCTAGTCACTTGGTCATAGAAGGAGATCAGGTTAGTTTGGCAAGACCTGCCTTTTGTGAACCTGTGTTGACTGGGCCTGATCACCCGGTTCTCTTGCAAGTGCTTCATGATCGCACTCAAGATCACCTGCTCCATGACTTTCCCTGGTACTGAGGTCAGACTGACAGGCCTGTAGTTCCCCAGATCCTCCCTGTGCCCCTTCTTATAGATGGGCACGACATCAGCCAGCCTCCAGTCCAGCGGAACCTCCCCAGTCATCCACGACCACTGGAAGATGATGGAAAGGGGTTTGGCAAGCACATCGCCAGTTCCCTCAAAACTCTTGGGTGGACTCCATCCGGCCCCATAGACTTGTGGCATCTAGCTGGGCAAGCGAGTCTCTAACCACCTCCTCTTGGATCGTGGGAACCTTGTTCTGCTCCTCCAACCCCTGGGGTTGTGCACAGAGGGAACAACTTTCCTTACTATTAAAGACTGAAGCAAAGACATTGAGTACTTCAGCCTTGTCTTCATCCCCTGTTACTGTTGTTCCCTCTGCATCTAGTAGGGACTGGAGATTCTCCCTAGTCCTTCTTTTACTGTTGATATCATCATCCTCACCCATGAGCATTCAACCTTATCATCACAATCATTGAGCTCTATGAAATAGAAACCCTCTTTAACATACAGAGCCACCCCATCGCCTCTTCTTCTCCTGAAGGGGTTATGGCTATCCACTGCAGCACTCCAATCATGAGAGACATCCCACCATGTTACTGTGACAGTGATTAAGTCCATAGCTATCCTGTTGCACAATGGCTTCCAGCTGCTCCTGTTTGTTGCCCATGCTGCATAGTTAGACGTGCTTAAGTGGGACTATCAATTTCACCCTTAAACTTGCCATGCCTGGTTATACACCCTTCCCCCTTCAAACTTAGTTTAAAGCCCTCCTAGTGAGCCTTCATGACAACTCATGAGTGAGAATCTGTTTCCCTCTTCAAGACAGCCGAACTCCATCTGTCATGAGCGGGCCCAGTACAGTGTAAATCTCCCCATGATCAAAAGAACCAAAATTCCACCGATGGCATCAGCCTCTGCACCATGTGTTAATCAGGTTGAATTTTCCTCTTCCTTTCAATATTCTTCTCTGCTATTGACAGGATTGAGGAAAACACTACCTGGGCGTAGACGTGACCCAATAATGCTGTTGTCTCAGCAGATGAGGTAATCAGACATGGTTACCCAAGATGAGCAGAAATATTTCTGCAGTACAAGTTTAATACTACAGCTCTTGGAGCATTGCTGTCTGCATTTACGGTCATAGCATGACCAGCTAAAAATTGTGGAAGAAAATTTTCCAGAGTGGTCCATACATCATTTAGACTGTAAGTAGAGATTAAGAAGCCAGATCTAACAGAAGATAATAAGCTTAAGGGAACAGGAACAGGTCAACACACACTTTTGACACACACTACACAAGAGAGGAATTGTTAATTCAGACATAAGGACAACCAGCTTACATATGTGCTGTGATAGATACTTACTGAAGACAGAGCCAGGAGAGAGCTGTTTGGAACAGAGTTAAAATGGGACCATGCAGTCGGTATTTCTGCTCTGTTAAGGAAATAATGCAGTGAAATACTAAATGATAGAATGGAACTTATATCAGGGGCTAGTTTCTCATCTCAAATAAATCACAGTGGCAGTAGTGAAACAAGAGAATCGGCTATCTGACAGAACTTCACCGAAGTCGATACTCTTTACAACCGATATACCTAAATTGTCTCATGCTACAGAAATCAGTGTAGCTGTGTTAGATTTTACCTATCCCAGTCAGTTTGCCAAGGTTTGTTTTCTTTCACCAAAAAGCCCAACTAAGCACCCTGCAAATAGACTCTAAATAGCCTCAGAAGAAATTTTAGTTTTATTTGTTGCTGTAGTTTTTTATGACATTGACAGAATCTAAAGTTACTAAAGATCAGGCTATGGTGTTTTATTATGGATTACACAGTATAGTTTAGAGTGAATATTTTAGAGTGTTTCCATCACAAAACTTCTGTGTTAGAACTCTGGTAACCATCATAGCATGAAGATGTGGCCTTTCACAGACAGAAGAGGCCAATGGACCTCTTGAACTTCAACCTTTCTCAGAGATTTTGGAAGGTAGACTCTTGCTTTCTAATTCTTGTCCCATCATCCATCTTACTGACTTCAACTGCAAGTTCTGTGGAAAAGGAATCATTTAACTCAATACAGTGTTTGTGGTCTTAGTTTGTGTCTCTAGGTACTACCATACTACAAATGCGATGCAATAATAACTTTTTATTTTATCAGCTGCCTTGTAATGGCTTTTTTCTTCTGAGCTTTAAACTTCTTTATTTGATTATATCCTTGTCCTAATTTCATAGATGGAAAATAATAGACAGTCTAGAGAACAATCCCAGAAGTCATAGCTAGAGCTGATCTGCAATTCAATATAATAATTCTTTCCTTTTTGATGATTTTTTCCTTTCAGATTTGAATAATATCATTTGGTGATGTTACTCTATCTCTGTTTTAATTTGAAATCCTATTTTTAATCAATTAGGAAAAAATGACCTAATTAAGGAGTAATTTAGGCCAGCAACTTAAACATTGCTTTATAAAGTAGCTGCATTTAATTGGAAATGTGCCTAACTACTGCATTGCATTAGCAAGTAATTTGGAAGAATTAGCCAATGGGATCCCCTGACTGCTAGTTCAGAAACGATAGTGACAAAGCTGATGTCCAAGGCAGTCTGATGAACTTGGGATTTATTAATAGCTTTGCAATGAGCCTTCAGGTCCAAGCAACTACAGCCTCTCATTATGCAAGACACAAACACACAGCAAGTGACTGCTAGCTCCCGGGAGTCAGCACTGAATAGTCCTAAAATGACATGATGGATAAAAAGTTCAAGAAGCAAGAATAACACATTGAAGGAATCCAGCTAGCTCGCCCACCGTCACCAGCTCAGTCAGTTGCAAAGCTAGCTTTTTAAATAGCTCACTAGCCATTTCTAGGGGAAAAAATCAACTTTCTCTGGAGCAGTATCACAATACTTATGGTTTTAACATCAGAAAGATGATCATGCACACTTGTCTGATATTTCTATGCTGCCTATGATGCACTTAATTCTCATTTATTATTGTTGCTTTTAGCATTCTGTTCTTAGAGGAGCAGAGTGGAAGAAACAATTATGACTCTGCTCCGGGCATCAACACACTTCTGAGCAGCCAGTTGCTTCTGGCTGATCACCTAAGGTTGCCTTATTATAGAACAGGTATTGTTGGACAAATTTATCAATACATCGTTTATTCATGCTGGCTCAGATTTTTTCCTCAGATAGCAGCTCTCAGGGAAACACAAGACCCTTGCAGATGTGACTGATTCATAACTGGGAGCAACAGCACTGTAATCTTTAAACAAAACAACCACCCAGAGAATTCTTGTAGTCTTGGATCACTTCAGCTTTACAGTAATAATTTTTGTCACTAAATTTTATGTTGGGTCATTATCTGTTTTCTGAACTACTTGCTATCTAAGTGGCTGCAACACCAAGGAACACCCAGGAATCTGAGAGCTGGTGACCAAGGCCCTAGCAGGAATGCATGCACCTTTGTGATGCTGCAGAGAGGACAAATATGTGACATTTAGGTGACTTACTCCACAGTTATTGATGCCTTACTTCGAGCAGCAGCCAGTCTCACTTGGTCCAGCAAAGCACAGAACAGCAGGCACGTAAAACTCCCTGAAATTGAGCTGTACTGCAAGGCTGGTGCTCTGCATATCACCTCTAAAATCAAACATGCCTAGATAAAAGAACTCATGGCTTTTGTAGTCAAATATTGAGTTCCCCAGGAGATCTAAGTGAGGAAAGCACGCCTCCTGCTCCTTCCTTTAAGTCAATAGTACCAATACATTATCAGATAGGCTATTTTCCCAGATACATTAAATCTAGTTTGACAAAGGTGAAAATGTTAGCTGTTTGCAGCCTGACACAAAGTTGGCAAAATCCTGGGCCCTTCAAAAGTATCATCTTTGATTTTAAATTGTGTCATACTTCAGCAGAGAGGATATGCAGTCAACTAACCTGGTGGGCTACTTCAGTGACAGCTTCATTTCAGCCTTCAGGCAACATGAGCTCTGGAAACAGCAGTGCAGAATCTCAATCTTGCTGAGTTGTATTCATATATGAAACTCTCCGCTATCAACGGGATCTATAGATTTTCAAAGGAATTCAGTGCAAGACATATCTCACCATAATCCATCCATCTTACATGAATGAGCTAAATTGCCCTTCTGGAGGTGTTGACCTCCCCTATCTCAGTTATTGACAGAGAGAGACAGCTATTCCAGCATGCGTTCTGACATTTTAAATAACAGAAATTTGGTCATCCAAATTCTACCAGAAGAGATTGTAGCAAAGACAGGGCCTGTTTGCTGCATAAAGTACAAGTATACAAAGCAAAGTGTAATCAATATTCCTTTGCTTTCAACCCAAGCTTAATCACACTGAGATAGTCTGACCTGCACAGTGTGCAAGTGTTTTGTACCACAGTAGCACTGTCAATTATAACCAGCAACACGGTAAGATTTGTAACATAGCTGAGCAGAAGTGTCTAAATTGCATGGAATTGTAAAAGGGTGAAAGAGAGGCTTGAATCCTAAAAATAAGATGAACTATGATGAGATATGAAAGTCTGGGAAGAGACAAGGAGCATAACAAACATGAAGGGGGAAATGAAGTAAAACAGGAAGAAAACTGTCATGCATTTCTCTTCCAGCTTCCCTCCTGCAAGAGATCTTGAGTATGATCCCTACGACCTCAAACACTGAAACCATCAAGAGCTATAACCATCAACTGTAGCTACACAGCATGAACCTCATTCTCACTTATGGCTAATTTAGAATAAGATTGTTAATTCTAACTAATTGTTAGAATAAGTAGTGTTAATGATTGATAATGATAAAGAGCTAACCATTGGCAATATGCATTTGCTAATGAAGGTCAATCTAGAAAAGTGCTGTTTTGAAGTTTGAAACTCGCCTGATTTATCAGATGCTTAAACACTCCCATCACAGCAACTGCTAATTCCCTAACTGAAACACGTATATGATGTACATGTATTCATTTGCAAGAAGCTGTTATGTTCCAAATGACCTCACATAGAATTCAGTACACAAACCCATTGAAATTCAAGAAGAATTTCAAGCCCAAATATCGCTGCATTCCATCCAAACACATTAAAACTGTTGCTTCAGCAAGGTTGGCAACTTTCAGACTGTGCGACTGGACAAAAACCCCATAACTTTATGCATGCATTAAAGACCCTGTTGGATCCCTCTGCCAAAAGATACAGCCTAAGGACAAGGATATCTTCCACTGGCTTTAGAGACCAAGGTTTTTGACAAAGAGCATAAAGAGAGAACACTGCCTCAGCAGAGTGAATCCCAATGCTGGACAGTCCACTTTGGAGGCACCTAATTTTGTCTTGCAGCATGGAGAATCTGTATCTGACCATCCTGTGCTAAGCAAAGGTTTTCTAACAAATCAAAATTACATTATCCCAGCTGTGTTACTGTCATATGATCTTCTGACACAGAAGAGGAATAGTCTGATGTCTCTGTTTCATAATACTATCAACCAAGAAGTCTGGGTACCGGTAAAAAAAGTTGTAATATGAAACAATATCTGGATGCTAAATCCAGAGAATATCTATGTAGAAAACAGGGATGTGTGTGGTTTTTTAACTAAGGATAATTAACCACTTCACAAAAGCATGAAGAGAAGTAGAAAATTAGAAAAAAAAACAATGGTCCATGATTAGTGGAATATGAAAAGCAAGTCAATTGTCCCTTCTGCCCCTGAAATCAATGTGTTATCCAAACTCTCAGCGGGTATGAAAGAAAGGATTTTTTTCCTGAAAAGTAAAAGCAATCAGTGTGGACTACCAGACTAGACATTTAAGAAGGTCAACAACTGTAACCTTTAAACACTTACAAATCTCTGTCTTGACTGAATGTAATAATATTTTATAAAATAAAAACAATGTACATAGTGTGATATTCTGGCTGGGTTTTCTTTGCTTTATATCTGGATGGGAAGGCTGTTTTTTACAGAGTAGCTCTGACTTTTAAAGCTAATTTGAAACCAATCATTTTCAACCAATGGTATCAAAATTGGCATTAAAGCTGATTTTTCATTTGTTCAAATGAAAAACATTAACATTGTATCATTTTATTCCTACTTACAACACACATAACACTTCCTACTTATAACAGCTGCTTATAAGCTGCACAGAAAGTGAACCCTTAATAATTAAAAATCTTTTGTACAAGTCTAAACCAGTCAGAGAGTGTAGGAAGAAACAGAAAGCAAATCATTTGTGTTGGAGGTAAACTAAACTCGGCAGATGAGCAGCTTTCCCACCCAGAAGAGAGAGGTACTGCTTCTGCCTTCTTGTGCTAGGGACAACTGTAGTGATGGGCACTGAAACAGAAAGGCTGAGCTGTGGGGTGGGGGCACATTACAGGTGTCAGGCAAAGTCAGCGAAATGTGCTTTTTCAGAGATCACTGGTGCTAGAATGTGCTGATTTAAGAGGTAAAACAAAACCAACAGGAAATAAGCCCAAATGAAAAAAGGATTAGACAGCAGGCAAGGGTATCCTGTAAATAGGCCCTCACTTTTGCTTCCTTTTAATACAGCCAGGGGCCAAGGAGACCCATGTTTCCAGTGCTTATGGGCCTAGTTGAAGGCGTTAAGACATTTTATAAAGAATGAGAGGCTGGGGGATTAGGAGTGATGGGAATTCACAGAGCATTTGTGAATTAGCATCAAAGGCTGTCTGACTCTGTAGAAAGTTTGAAAAGCAGAGGTAAAAATGGAGATATCATTATAGAAGTAAAATAGCATGAATATTTCTCTAGTTAGAAACAATGTTGTTATTATTTGAATTTAGCTCATTATACATGTATGTTAATTTCTTCCTGAACTTTAAGATATAGAACAGACTGAGAATTTCTATTCACTCTTGCTTATCATGGAAGCACAGGGTATATTAACTTTGGTAAGAGGATTAGCTGATACTCAGGGTCTGGGTCTAGAGTGGGACTTCATGGTGTGACTGCAGCCTGCAGAGCCCATACAAATGCTAAATGCTGCAGCTGTGCGTGCTAAAGAAACGCACATAAAGACAAAAAAAAAAAAAACAACAAACTCCACAACTTTATTTCAGGAAAAATGGCTAAAAAAAGCAGGCCTCTCAGAAGAACAGCACTGTACTATTTACAAACAGCTATATAGGAGTGGAGCTGTGTGGTTGAAAAGCTCTTTCTCTGCCAGGTCCAAGTGGCACTATGTCCTGATGAGCATGCAGATGCTGAAAGCAATTTCTGAACTTGTGTGTCTGCATGTGTTCATATCTTGAGTTCAGCTGGTATAGAGTCAATTTTCATTAGCTGGGATGGGACACGTCTGGGGCAGCTGACCCAAACTGGCCAAAATGCTTATTCAACACCATAATGTCATGCTCATTATATATGGGGGAGAGTTGGCCAGGAAGCTACTTTGTTTAGTGTCTTGATTTTCATAGCTGGCTTTCATGGCTGGCTTCATGGCTGGCTTCATGGCTTGGGTGCATGGCAACAGAGCACAGCGAGGGACTGGAAGCATATCAGGTGAGGGGGTTTGTGTGATGAATGATTTGCATTGTGCTTTTCATATTTTCCTGTTACTATAATTTTTGTGTTTTCTCTTCCTTTGCTACCCTCTTAAACTGTTTTTATCCCAACCCACAAGTTTTACCCTCTTTGTTTCCAATTCTCCTCCTCATTGCACCAGTAGCAGGGGAGGGATAGGCAAGCAGTCAAGTGATGCTTTGTTGCCAGCTGACGCTAAATCAGTCCTTTAGGGCACCAAATGTGGAGCACAAGGGTTGGGATAATGACAGATGTGACCAGACCATGTTAAAACAAAATTGTTATATGCATTCATTATATTAACTAAATACTTACGACACAACATTGTACTATTTGTTGACATGCTTGTATACATACATCTTTATGTGCAGTGCATATCCCTTTGATGCTGTTTATTCTCTAAGAAATGGATTATCATGTTGCTGTCTTCTGTAATATCAATTTACGATATGATGACATCATTGACCATGAGTTTAGGCTGGTATGTGTTTGTGGTACTGATGTAATTTCCATACCTTGGATACCGTCTCTTAGAATTTGTTAATAATCACACCCAATCTGTCGGGAAGAAAGGAGGGATACTCACCTCCCCTTTATTCCTTGGCCTAGTTGCAACAGCTTTTGAGAATTTTGAATATCTTTGAGATGTTCAAGCCAGCATGTTCTTAATGCAATGTCTCCTGAAGGTGCCCCAGGTCTTGTTCGGGATTACAAAAAAATATTTTTCTAAGAATACTATCCAGAGAGCTGCTGTAAGACTGGATAGGCACGGGTGTAGGACGGCATGGCATGTAGGAGAATTCTAAAGAATCTCACTCCCCCACAGCAACAGGACTCCAATGGAGTGATAGAATATTTGAAAGAAAAATGCTGTGTCTATTCCAAAGAGGCACAACTTACCACATTGTGCCGGGCCTTGGCCAGTATCTACCAAACACTCTTATTGTGTTACTTATATTGTGCAGCACCCTCCAGGGTAAGAAAGAGGAAAGAGAGAGGCAGGCACTGCAACAACTCCAACCCTTGCCACTGGCACTGCAGCTACTTCAAGCCCTAGAGCAGACGCTGCAATTGAAACAGAGAACCATCCCATGCCAGTATCAGTGGCCCGTGTACAGAAGAAGAAATTCACAAAAAAGTCAGTTTGTATAGTGAGGGATTATGATGAACCAGGGTCATCACAAGAACAGGAGGAAGAGACCCAGAGATAATCACTCAGTCCATGTCCCCAAGTAGTTTTTCCTAATGTCCAGTCTGAACTTCCCCTGGCACAGCTTGAAGCCATTCCCTCTTGTCCTATCTCCTGTCACTTGGGCGAAGAGACCAACACCCACCTCACTGCAACCTCCTTTCAGGTAGTTGTAGACAGTGATAAGGTCTCCCCTCAGCCTCCTTTTCTCTGGACTAAGCAACACCAGTTCTTCAGCTGCTCCTTGTTAAGTCTTGTTCTCCAGCACCTTCACCAGCTCCACTGCTCTTTTCAAGCTATAACAGGGCAGAACTCATTTGTATTTCTGGAGTGCCAGGGGGATCACAACAGCTAACTGTACTGGTAGCCAAAGTGAGTCTGACTGGGAATAAATGACAAAAGCACCCCATTGTGACAGAGGTGCTGTAGATCCTTGGCATAAACTACCTCTGAAGAGGGTATTTCAAGGGCCCAAAAGGGTACTACTGGGCTTTTGGTATAGTAGCCTTGGAAACTGAGGAAATTAAACAGCTGTCTGTCTTACCTGGTCTCTTGGAGGACCCTTCTGTTGTGGAGTTGCTGAGGGTCAAAGAATATGAGGTGCCGATTACTATCACAATGGTACATTGGCATCTGTGTCACACCAACTGAGACTCTCCGATTCCCATCCATAAACTGATCCATCAACTAGAGACCCAAGGAGTGTTCAGCAAGACTTACACTTTAGTAGTCCTATGTGGCTAGTGTGAAAATCTAGAGGAAATTGGAGACTAAGAGTAGACTCTCTCTGGCCTGAATGAAGTCATGCTGCCATTGAATGCTGCCATGCTGGACATGCTAGAAGTTCAGTATGAGATGGAGTCGAAGGCAGGCAAGCGCTTTGCCACAATTTATACCACTAACGCATTTTTCTCAATCCCTTTGGCAGCTGGGTGCAGGCCAAAGGTTCATTTTCACTTAGAATGAACTGCCCTGGTGGGTGGAAACATAGCTCTGCTATTTGCCATGGACTGATCCAGATTGCACAGGAATTGAGTGAAGCTCCAGAATACCTGCAATACATCAACAACATCACTATATGGGGCAACACTGCAGAAGTAGTTTTTGAGAAAGGAGAGATAACAGTTCAAATCCTTCTGAAGGCTAGTTTTGATATAAAACAAAGTGAGGTCAAGGGACCTGCACAGGAGATCCAATTTTTAGGAATAAAATGGCAAGATGGGTGTTGTTAGATTTCCGTGGGTGTGATCGACAAAGTATCAGTAATGTCTCCACCAAGTGGCAAAAAGGGAACACAAGCTTCCTTAGGTGTCTGGGGTTTTCGGATGCATATTCCAAACTAGAGGTCTTGGGAGCTGTGGCTACAGAGGATCTGATACCCTCTATACACCAACTGAGATAAAGGTATTAGCATCATATGGAAGTTTTCAGACTGCTTCAGAAATGGTTGATACTGAAACACAGCTCCTCTTAGCACCCCGACTGATGGTGATGGGCTGGATGGTCAAAGGGCGGGTCACCTCTGCACATCATGCAACTGGTGCTATGTGCAGCAAGTGGGTTGCACTGATCACACAACAGTCTCAAATAGGAAATTCCATGCTCCCAGGAGTTTTGGAAATGATCATGGACTAGCCTAAAGCAAATACTTTGGAATGTCATCAGAGGAGAAAGTTTATATAACTCCTTTTCTACATGTTCACACAAAGGTGTTATCTGTTTATTTTGTGATTAGTTATGTCATCTAAGTTGTCCACAACAATTATTTTTGCTCTCGGTTTTGTGCACCACTGTAAAACTCTTTCTTGATTTTATTGTATGAGATGTGACATAGAAGAAATTTGTCACGCTTTGCTTTTCTTGAGGGATGCCTATGCGACTTCTGGTTTACATAGGCAACTGCTTTCCAGTGTGAGAGAACTGAACAAGATGTTGAGCTTTGATGACAGGTTGCTGCAAAAAGTATATGACTTGTAGGGTGTCATGGCAGTTTAATTCTCAGAGTTGAAGGGATTTTCTTGGTAGGAAAACCTACTTTGTTGTCTGAAATCTGGGTCTTGCTGCCAAAGATGTGGAGCTGTAGTTTCAAAATTGCTTATATGTTATCAGTATGGATTTTTTCTCCTAATGATTTCTACAAATCAGAATAGGCACTTAAATAGTGCCTAAATTCTGTTTCTGAAGTGACTTGGGCCAGAGTGAGGGAAGTATTTTGGAACCTAGAGTTATAAAGTAGCTTAATAGAAGGATTGTCAAAACAGTTCATAAATGCTTCGAAATCTGCACCATGGGACCATTTTTGAGAAATGCAGTTGCCAATACCCTTGAGTTCTCTTTAGCTTTCAAAAATTCAGGAGTTCGTCAGAAAGCAAGGGGTTATTTGAGTACAAAGTTAATTTCAAAGCACTGACTTTTTTAAAATGCAAGCGTCCTCTACAAGCAGTGGAACATGGTTGTGATTTCTAGAGAGGAGGAGGAAGAAGGTTTGTTTTTTACAAAAACATGGAAACTTTCATGCAAAATATAAATTAATCCCTTTCAAATGTATAATTTCGTCTCTATTCCTCACTTGTCATCCCATGGATTCTTTGATGGGGAAAAAAATGTCTGACATAGGAGTAATCACCCCTGAAGGCTGGTTAGTGAAGAAGGCAGAATGGCCTCCAGAACCAGGCAGCATGAGACCATGGCACATTATTGCCCAGACCAGACCCACAGCAAACAACTTCCATGCAGCTTCTAGACCTGTGATGCACTTTGCTTTCCCATGAGAGTGAAACAACCTGGTCAGGCACTGAATAGTTGTCTTAGCCTGCGGCTGTGTGGCAGCATAACCCTTCTGGGCCATCTAATGTTCCTTGCAAGTTTCCCTGCCATTCAATGTTCCATGCAGAACTCATAGCAATTCCATGCACTTCCCCAGCACCATTACAGGCAAACATTTGGACATGATTTCTATTCTCTTACTCTAGCCTCAGTTGCTTATTAGAGAAAGCTATGTCTTCAGCAATGCTTCCTCCCTGTCCTTCACTTTTTAAGCCTCTGACTAGCTAGTGCACAACTTTCATTTTCTCCTGCTCTGTCTCTACAGGCTGATGGGGTAATAGAAAGATAGATGTCACTACACACACCAACAGAAAGAGGTAACAGTAGAAAGAAACACACCAGCAACTTTCATTCTCCCCATTTACAGACAATTTTCCTTCTTGTCAAACCTGGCATGAACGTGGCTGCTCCCTTTCTCATAACTCTGACTAGCAAATGCAGTGCCAAACACTCAAGACTCAAATTGCTGGAAAAATAATATCCTTTTTCTCAAAACCAGATGAAGGATGTATGCCTCCCGACCTAACAGTACAAGAGAGGGAAGTAGCATTGTTGTGTCACGCTGCTGCCTCTGTCTTTAGCAGTCTGCTTTTAGTCACTGTCAGACGCAGAAAGCTACTTGTTTACTGTGTTTTCAGACTATAAGCTACCTGTCTCCTTGCAGGACAACCATTTTGTCATGGCTTTCCTCTGCTCCTGTCCCCTCCACACTGTTGGTACTAGCTACCTTTTACTGTAGAGATGTGTAATTCCTTGCAGAGCTCACCAAAGGCGTGCTCCCACTCACACTACATTTAACTTCAGAATCTGCTGCTCCTGCTGCAGACCTCAAAAAGGCAGCCTTTTGTGCCCAAAGGCATGGCCACTTTTTTTCCCAAATACTGACAGCCTTGGCTTATAGAAGATGAGAGTAAAACTTGCATGTCTAACAGTAGATAGTTAGGCTCTCTACATACTCTGCATACACTCGTTATATGCTCTATGCACGCTTTATATACATGGCACTATATACTGAGAGATCCCTCAGCAATCAACAATGACAGAGATGACCTACATAAAATAAGTGCATATTATGCTAGTTTAATGCACATACACAGCCAACTACTTGCATGACAGCCACTTTAAATCTTCATAGCTTTGCAGCGTTTACTTGTTTAATGCTTTTTAAAACATAATGAAATAATCAGTGAACTTCAGCTTTTTTTTTTAGCTCACAAAGGAAAACATCAAAGATGCTAACAAGTATGTAAGAGTCAAGTGAATGATCAAAGAGTCCTGACAGTAAAAGTCATACATTGAAGCGTGTGAGAAATGAAAGACGTTTCTTATGGTCTTTCTATGAATCATATGGGTAGCAAAATGGGAAAAAAACCCACACGTGTCTTCCCACACTGCAGGTAATACCAGTCCTCTTTGAGGCCACCTCTGCCTATCATGTATATTATATTACAAGAATTAAAACATTATTACAGCCACATTGTATTGATAATGCTTTTTATTTTCTTAACAGCCATGCTCTTCCTAAGCTGCCTGTTTCACATGCTGGAAATGAATGCTTTCACCAGCACAGACCAAGCTTAGTGGCACTAGCCATGTTGGGAATATGGGAATAAAGAGATTCCCCCAGCAGGGCGCTCCCTCCTGCCTGAAAAGAATCACTGAGAAATGCAGATGTCTGCACTGGAGGGAGTGACTCACAGAAAAGGGCTAAGATACCTGGCATATCAGGGAATGCTCTGCTATATGGCATCACCACTATTTCTGGGAATGTTGCTTCAGCATTTCTCCTGTCTAGACGTACCATTATTTTGCCTGCGCAAAGCTGCCTGAGCCATCTCCTGCCAATTAGTCCCCTAAGAGGCCTCTGCCAGACATTCTGGGAAGCAGCTGTATACACACACGCTGCTTTTGACAATGTCCTTCAGAGGAGAGAGTTTTAGCAACTCCTTACATGAGAGAAAAAAAAAAAGATACATAAATCACTTGTATAGTGTCCCAGGGGAATACAGAGTAAAAATCAGTTGATTTCCCAGGCAGAAACAAAAGCTGAGGGTATAGAGCCGCCAGGATAAAAGCACAGAAGTACCAACTATGTGACAATCCACTTGCAAGGCTCCTGTGCTCAAGGGCTTGCTATCCTGCCCCCTCTTTTACATGGGAAGGCCAATTCCGTTTCAAACACAGCAAATTTATATTCAAATACCACCTTGTTCCTCCGCATCTGTCTTAGTTGCAAGGAAGGGCAAAGTTGCTGACCATGGAGCAGAGCTTCGCATGATTTGATCTGACTCTACTTCCGTATATTTGATGCTGTTTATTTTCACTCTTTCTGCATACTAGGTTTCCTCCTCAGGAACTGAGGCCAACAGACCTATTTAATCTTTCATAGTGGCCACAGTGATAAGTTCTTATTAAATATTTCATATTGTTGTAGTGATAAAGAACATAAGACAAAATTTTGCATGAACACAGTTCCAGAGGAGTATCTGCTTAAAATTAAAACCCTTGGGAGAATGCAGAAAGAAAAAAGTAGCTATGTGGCTGGGAAAAAAAATAAATTAAGGTAAGCAATTCAAGCCTATAATGAAGTGCTTGTAAAGAAAGAAAATCCAAACATTTTTAGTAATCATCAGCTCTGGCTGTTTCACAGGCACCCCCTCAATATACATATTTAGTGGTTTGTGGCTATTCTGCTTTCTAAATTCATGTGCTTTTTAAAGAAAACACGTAACTCCAGAGGGCTGAAAAGCGGACAAATGCAAGCAGCCCAAACAGCCAAAGCACAGACACATTGGCTGATAGCTGTTGCCTTTTGCAGTTGGTATGGAAGTTGGGAGCAATATGCTGCCATCACCAATTGTGTGCCTTCATTTAACATGCCATCACAATCCAAGATGGATGTGGATGCTTGAAATTACCTCTGTGGCTCCAGCATTAATGGGATTCCAATGCGGGAACAGCTGCCCCATGGCAAGAGGGACCCATAGTTGAGCTAAAGCAAAGTTTCAGACACCCAAACCTATTGCTGCAGCTTGTTGCTCCCCTCCTTTTCCATGGGGTGGGAGGGTGAGGAAATCACCTATAAACTAAGTCTAGGGACTACAAGGGACTACAATCTACAAGACAATCCAGCAACCCTGTTCTCAGACACTCCATGATAACATCCAAAGCCGCAGCCGTCCCCTGAGCCTTTATGATTTATCCCAGCCACAAGGCCTGAGCATGCCAACAACCCAGATACAGACTTGGTGCTTTCAACACAGCCCTACCATGCTGCATTGCCCCTTGCAGGCTCTGGTTCCTATGAGGGATAAACGTGGAAGTGCACCCCAAAACACTGCTGACTCACAGCCCTGCCTGCCCTCCTGGATGCTTTCCGCATAGGCCAACACCACAGGCTTCACACCCCTCAGTGTAAAAATAAACATAGCTGCCAAGTTTAAAAAAAAAATAAAACAGAAGTTCACAATATTCACTGGCAAAGACCAAAAGCAAAGAAAAAGCAACCACTAAGCAATTAATTGAAAAATTATTGGCAGACCAGGTCAGAGTGTTGCTGCTGCCTTTAATGATAAATTATAATAGGGGCAGTCAACGCCATACAGCAGGATAATACATAAACACCCTCTAGAGTGAAAGCACAAAATGAGACATACTATTATCATAAATAGATTAATTAACTAGAAATAGAACATTAAAGAACAGGGGCTATTAGCATGCAGCCAATAGCTTATTCCAGTCCTGAAGTTGATGAATACTGGTAGCCAGAAATGCGGTGCACAAACACTGAAACACATAGCAGAAAAATGTTTTGGAAACTACAAGGCAATTATCTCCTCATGTGGCTCTTCCACCCACAGGGAAGCTGCCTACTCTGGGGAATGTGGGGATCTAGTGCTTAGCTGAGAGCTTTCTGTTGCACACAGCTGAAAGTCAAAAGTAGAACTTGGCCAAAATATGGTGAGACTTTTCCACCTGCCCAAAAAATGCGGCTGCCTGGTAGGAAGGGTCACAGGTCACACTGAGGAATGACATAGGATATGTAGCAGGAAGTTTTAAAGTTTCAGAGAGAAACACTTTGAAAAATCAGTAAACGTCATCTTTTATTCCTTTTAAGAGTTATCCTGATGAAAATGACACTGCTTTTCCCAAAAGCAGTTTGTCAATTGTGCATCAAGAAAAATGTAATTTAGAAATGTCCAACAAGGTTTCATGCTAGAAACAGATAACAAAGAATTCCTGTAAATACAGAATCTACTCAAAGAAATCTCAGTCGTATTGTGTTCAGAATTGGCACGGCAGAAATACCTATAAATAAATATACATTTTAAGGTGGTTACCATCCTTCTCCCCTGGTCCTCTATAAACTCCCAGGATGCTCTACAACAGGGAAAGATGGATATAATCTCCTGCAGAGAAAAAAAGAAAAAAGTTTGTTTCATTCCCAGGTGAAAGAAGGTATTTTACTTCACACTTGATTTAATTCGGGGAAAATCCCAAGACGTAGAAATTGTCCCCAAAAGGCCTAATACTCTTCACCCTAACACTGAGGTAAACTGGAATAGTGCTGTGGACCTCCAGAGATATTCACAGCGGGGACAGAGCAAACTCTCCATCTCCAGCATGCCTGGATGGGGGGAGGTTGTCTGAGTGTATGGCCCTTGCAAGATCCATGCAGGTTTTATTCCTGATTTAGGAGGAGTTGCACCAATGCAAGGTTCTCCTGAGGCTCCTGTGCAGTACTGCAGAAACAAGGGACTTTATTCTATGAATAAACTCAGTGTAGCAGTTATGATCCATGTTAACAGCAGAATGATGTAGTTGTAATGCTGGGTATAATATTAATATTTGTCCCGGAGCATGGTAGTGTTTCTGACAGGCTCTTGGGATTCCACTTCTATTAATGGAGATCAGGCAGTTTTATTCTACCATCTTTTCTTGCCCAGTGCTTCTTGTTAACTGCGAATAAGGGCTCAGCATCCTTTTGTGTCAGAACTGTACTCTGCAATGCAGAGCCAGAGATTAAAAATGCATTACATTTCCCCTAAATATAAGGAAAAAAAGACACTGAATCCTCATACAGCTGGCTTATTTTCTAAAACATATTCAGACCAAAATGAAGTGAAAACATACTCATATGAAACACGTACTTTAAAGACAGTATGCTGCCATAGCCTATTGCTATTATTATTATTACAACAGTTCTAGCAGGAATCAGGACCCTCCTTCATCACAGATAGCCTGCATGGCCTTTATGGAGATGTATGTGTATATTTATACATAGAGAGAGACAGACATGTGCTTTTTAATATAGATGTAACTTATAACATAGATGGCAAAACATAAATAGCTAGAGACTTTTTCACATGCTAGAGAAATACATCACCCAGGCTGTTTTAATCTCATCTTTAATTCTCCTTTTACTTTCCACAGAATTTATGAAAAGATTGCAGAGATCCACAGTATCTCATCAGATATTTATTTATTCATTTAAAATATTAATACTGGAGAATCCCATTACAATATTGTCAAGCAGGAAACACCAGACAGAAGCAGAAACATACTGCAAACTAGTAGACTTGGCTGTATGTAACACCTTCTTAACATCTTTCTGTGCTTTATTTCCTCACTTCTTTTCAAGCCAGATGTGGGGAGACTTTCAAGCATTTTCTGATCTTGCAAGGCAAATTGATTCGTGCTGATATTTGGGGGGGAAGTGTCTGGCAAGGATTCAGAATGGGACTAAGACCTCTAAGTTCAGTTTCTTCAGGTTTTGAGTGCTTACTTGGACAGGTCTCCAAGAAGAAAAGCTCTGCTGAGCATACTGAGTATTTGCCCTTTAACTACCTGACCCCTTCTCTGTCTCTTATTTCAAGAAGGACGTGGAGCTTTTTAAAAAATACAGGGAAAGGTGAGATGTTTCACCAGGAAGAGGATCCTAAATCCCAAATATCTCAACCAGATGCTCTCACTAGTCTATATTCTTTGAACTGTTAATGCATTTGAATCTGATTTCCCACAAATCATAACACTGATTCAGCAGGCTCACTCAAAAACATCACTTACAAACTTAAGAAAAAGGTGACATTATTCTGCCTTGCAGATCACCCTGGAAAGCTCTTTCCTCCCAGGCCAGCTGTGACATTCATATCCCTTATTTGTACAAATTCATCCATAGGAGCCCACTGACTTCCACTCAAGCCCCTTTCTCAGAGGCACATCCAACACCACTGTGCCAAAACTGGATGCAGACCTGCAAAGTAGTATCTGCAGCTTGCAAATGTTAATTCACCTGTAGCAGAAGCAGACTGGGGATCATTCAAGGGACTGGCCCCAGTTATGCCAACAAACTCAAGACACAACAGTGATAACAGTGAGACCTCTGAGGGCAGGGGTTTGAAAATTCAGACCCAACAACACATGCCTCTCCACCTTGGCAGTGAAGAAGGCTGCTTATTTTCATAGACAGCAGACTCTTAACTTCTGCAGGTTTGATCCCCAAGAAAATTTGGTGGAATCCTGTGTCAGTCAGGGACCCTTCAGACACCTTTGCCTCTGCCTCCTACCAAAGGCAGCAGTAATGCTGATGTTAATGGCAGCGGAACCCCTCTGAAAGGTTGATCTTCACAGCAGAGCAAAAGCCAGCAGAAGGGAGAAAATGTGTACATAATCTATTTGAGCAGGCAACCCTTCACTTAATTCAGTAAGCATGATGTCAAATTTCTTTCAGTCAGAAGTGGGACAGAAAACGTAGCTTTAAGCAATTAACACAATAGCAAATGTCCCTATCATTGCCCCATATGGTGTGTAATTTAAATCATCTATCTTTTTCTCTATAAAAGCTGCTAAAATTGATACATGACAATTTTAAAGCCAACTGAAGTTTAATTAATGTAAATTTTCTTAACATCTGAGATTTAAAATATTAAAAAAATAATTAGAATAAAATCAAAGATGTTCTGCTCATGCTGAGCCATGCAACATAAAATTGAGGAAAAAAAAAGATGAATTATAACATATGATGGAATTTCAGCTTTTCCCTTCACTTAAACAACAATGTCCAGGAGATGGTTCTCCTTTCTTTCTGTAGGACACAAGGGGTGTCATTGAAAGGTGTACCCTCCCTGTACAAACACACCTTGCACAGGGAAGTCAATATTAGCCAGGGAAAATGGACCACTGAGGGTATATATATGTGCCACTTCAACACTGGAAATTCTCTGATTCTTTCCTGGACCTATGTGACAGGTTTCAGAGAAAACCTGGGGAAAATAGAAGCTCTGAGTATCTTTGAATGAAATCCGTACTAAAATGCTATATACATAGTTATGCACCTAGCAGAGTAGGTTGAGAAGCTTCAGGCACATGCATGCAGAGAGGGAAGAAAAATAAACCTGGCAAATCCCTGCTTCTCAATATCTGACCAACAAATGGCCTGAACAATGAGTGTCTGAGGACAGCAGCTCCACAACAGCTGGGGGGCTGGTACCTGGTTTTGAGGTTGTATTTATAGTATTTGTATTATTACTACTAATACCACCACCACCACCTCCAATTACTATCTGTTGCCTCTACTATGAGAACATTGCTTGTGAGTAAATGAATGAAAGTTTATAGTGGGGGCAATTCACACCACTGAAATGCACAGCCTATAAATAAAAGAGGAAAGGCAGGAATCACCCAGGACACTTCATTTACTCTCTTAGATCGCAGCAGATTATTTGCCTGCAGCATAACTTCCCCAGGTTCTCTGTTCTCTCTTTTCTTTAAATATTTGTTCAATACCCCCCTACTGTGAAAGGACATCCTTTTCAAGGTGTAGCCAGGCCCAGGCATCTTCTGACAGTAGGGATAAAATTGACCTAAGTTATTTCTAACTCCAAACACTAGACCAAATTCAAAAAAAGCAAAACTGAGAAAGTGGATCTGTTATCACCAGAGCGTAACTGCAATCACGAGAGCATGCTGGAAACCCTGCATTTGCCTGTCTGGTTATGGCATTTTAATTTGAACTTTTCCTCTGTTTCAGAATGCACATTTGCCACATATTCTCTAAAACTATACATATTTATTTCTCGGGCTTTTGAGGATGGACACAGTTCCCTGAAATAAAGACTGCTGTGAATGACTGAAATGTCCCTTAATTACTGTATCAGTCCTCCCATGTGTGCTCTAAACTATAAGCTGGTTTCATTTCAAAGGTAGAACAATATGGTCTGTAACTCTTACTTGCAGGAACACTGAACAGCTTCATAATATGTTTCCTTTAAGAGTCTGAGTTTATGGGAGGAAAAATAACACCAGAATCAGGCCAGTTTACAAAAAAAAATAGTGACTTAGTAATCCCCATTCAGTTTTCATTCTTTCATACAACACATGCCTGCATCTCTTATTAATGAAGATTTTGCTGCTGCAATGTGCCTTCTGTGGGGTAGAATTCAATATATAACTGTTATTACTATTAACGCAATAAGCTTAGTTTAGGTTTCCCTTATCTCCAAGGTAAAATATAGTTCTCAGGTGAAATATACAGTTCTTTAAATATGTCCTACATCAGGACTGCTGTTGATTTGAAGAGGGTTTCGTTTGAGTGCACTGTGTTATTCCTAATGATTAATCAGTGTGCACTGCAGCACACCCCATCCACGAATGTCTGCAAGTTCTTAAAATTGAAATTCAAACGAAAATAGTTGCTAGGTTTGGGTTAGGTGGGGTTTTTGTTCTGGATTGGTTTGTTTTTAACTAAAACACAGCTAGGAGATGCAGAGAAACACCTCTTTTAAAAACTAAAATGTTTACATGTGCATGAGCACAAAAACCAGTATTTCATTATTTTGCCAATATTGGCTGAGTTTTTGATGTCCACTGCTGCAGTCCTAGAAGATTCAGCTTAAATGCATCAGCTATATGGATGAAACAGCTTTTTTACAGAACTATTTAATATCTCAGAATGATTTCAAGATAGACTGTGGCTTTGCTATAGACACAGACACCACGAATGCACACACATAAAAGTACAAATTACTGTATGCTCTTCTTTTTTGTTAATGACCAGGTTTGCTCTAGCAAAATGTAGGTCGTTTCATTCCTTCTCACTTCTCTTACTGACAAATTCACATGCAGCCCTTTCCTCAAGCCGTCTCCTCTGTGGCCATTTGCATTTTACTCCAGTCCCCAGATTCTCAGCTGTGAGAATATTAACCCTGCCTATCAAGTGCAAGGGAGAACGGTATATTCCCTACTCCAGAATTAATATAAAGCATCCATTTTTGACAAGGTAAATAACCCTGCTTAATACAGACTAGCAAAGACTGACAGTTACTTACAAAGGAGAGAAAAAAAATGCAGAGTGACTGACTGTGCAGACAGCACTGGCACTTAGACATGAACTCATCTTAAATATCAATACTGGCACTCATGACAGCCCTTGGAAACACATTCTGGCAATAAAAACTTCAGGATGCTAGTCTTCACTCTAAGAATAATTTTTTCCAGAAGTGTACTGTAGAGGCAACTAAACCCCACCAAATGCCTGTCACGCCCTGTATTTCTATTAAAATGAATATATAGCCAACTACTCCATATAGCTGCTTTTTATTCCACCTGGCACAAGAGATTAAGGCACAGTCGCATGTGGCAAAGCCCAATTTTTTCCTCTACTTCTCCCCAGTCAAAACAAATTTCCAAAAACAAAAGGAAGGCTTCTAGTGCCTAGTACTCACCCTTTGCCACCCATGTATCATACATAATTAGCAAGCTAAACCTACAAATTAGATGTCGTAATTTGGTAATTATGCCACAATCTGGTGCTTTTTAAACTCTTTTAGCCTGAAGGAGAACATTCCAAGTTATCTTTTGCTACTGAAATCACAATCTAGTTGTCTGTTCTTATTGCTGATTTTTAATTCTCAAGTGAGAACTTAGAGGAGGTTGAAAGCATGCAGTTTCAAGATTTTGCTGTTATTTTTCTGCTTTACTTAATATCTACAGCCAAGACTCTTGTCAAAAGATATATTGAAAATGCCCACAAAATACAGTCAGCATACATTCTACTTCAGTCCTCAAATGATATAAGGTGCAAATGCTTTTTGAAAACTCTCATATACAAAATGTAGAGGTTTTACTTACAGGGAATAGTGGTAATAAATGTCTAGAAGAAACCCATTCCTTTTATTCTACTAGTGAAACATCTGGATTCTTTCTGTGCACTGACACTAGAGTTATATTTCCTTAAAATTGTCAAATTGGAGGTCTAAGATATTTGCTTGTGTTAAGAATGTAGGGTACAACTGTTAAAAAATGCTTCTAACCTCTCAAAGGATCTTCCCAGTATAAGCAGCCAGTTCAGTGAGTTCTTCAGAAAAAAAAATGTGCAAACCTACATCGTCCAGAGTCACAGGAAAAGCACAGCAGCACAAATAGCAGCAGACAAGAAGCCTCTTTTGGAAAATCTCTCATTTTGCCTGACTTTGTAATCAGCCCTTTGTGAGCAGCTCTTGAGCCTCTCCAGTTCCTAATCAGTGAGCATGATGGAGAAGTGGATGCTAGATATAATTTTTTTTCCTGCCATTAAAAATTGCCCCATACACTGGAGTGGTTATTTAGAGGAAAGAAAAGCAGGGTTCTGTCCAAAGCTTGCATGTGGAGGGGGGATGCGGGAAGTAGGAGTAAGTCTTAAAAATTATGTGCAAATACCCAGAACACAGGTAGCCCCCAGCCACAGGGTGCCGAACACTCCTGATCTTCAGTTTATTTCCTATTGCATTTGCTATCAACACCATTATTATCCCTCAGCCGTGGCTCCGACTTGGGAAGGTACTCAAGCAGGCATCTCATTTTAAGCACATGGGAATTCCCAAAAGGATTAACAGGGTAAAGAAATATTTGGCAGCTGTACTCACCCTCCCAGACCGCAAATGGTGATTCTCACCATGTCCTGCAGAGCTTCCAGCGGGGGATAGGGGCGAGTTTATTTAAACGAGGATTTGAAAACAAAATAATTGCCTTTCATTTTGTTCCCCCCTCCACACCTCTTCTCACAACACCACCCTCTGAGCATCTCACTGTTTCTCTTGCTGGTTATGCATTTCGGATAGTGTTATACAGGAAAGAAGTAGTGCAATGGAGCTCTTTTTGAATATTAGTGTTAATGAGCAAATATTAACTAACCAGAGCAAGACATTTAAAATCGTTCAGGATCCATCAATAAAATCAATAATACAAATAATATTTTTGCCTACTTTTTCAAGTATGCTAACTGGAAAAAGTGACTGAGAGGCTTTGCTGGTTTTGCTTAATTGGTGCTACAGAGAAATATTTGTTCATTCTTTTGATAAAGTCTCTAATGGCACAAGTAAATCAAGGTTGGTTTTCCCAAATCTTGACATAAAATCTGATAAATAACTGACAGCACTTTCTTTGCAACACTTCAAATGAGCAATTTCCCAAAATGTCAGGAACCACAATAGGAATCAAAAAGAAGTCAAATGATAAAGGAAGCTTTTGCCTGATTAAACTGCTTGAGAGAATGTGTATGGAAAGGTTAAAAAAGGCTTCAAGGAAATACTCCACTATTTTGCAATGAACTTTTTTAGTTTCAGGTTAATTAATGCTGCTGGAAGTTACTGTTTTTTTCCTTACCCACTTCAGTCTGATATCTTAATATGGCTTTTAATGCCAAGTGTTGACTTTATGTAGTAGATTTAGGAATACAGAAAGCAAATACAGTCATAAATAATACTACTGCATTTAGCATGGCTCTGGATTTCCCCTCCAAAGCACTACCTTTTTAA
This sequence comes from Clamator glandarius, assembly GCA_033459285.1. Classification (NCBI taxonomy): domain Eukaryota; kingdom Metazoa; phylum Chordata; class Aves; order Cuculiformes; family Cuculidae; genus Clamator; species Clamator glandarius. The sequence goes on along the minus strand of JAUNZM010000035.1, from coordinate 1,891,073 downwards.
TCTACAGAATTATCCAAAGCCGCAGCTATTGTCATTGGCTGGCGTACCTAAAAGTTAAAAACAAATAATATTTACTGTTTCTTTTAAAATGGCTATTGTCAGTCCCCTAGTAATCAGGAGAAGAAGAAATAGTCACCTGGAGTCACTGTGAAAATGAAAACCAATACAGAAGAGAAGATGTCACATTTGATTTAAGGATTACAGAAGCTTGAGCTACCTGCTGGGGAGTCCACCATGAAAGGGCAGAGGCTTTCAATAATTTTTCAGTAAACTTGGTGGAAACTCAGTGGATCCTGGGATCCCAAGGAGCCACCTTGTTTTGAAAAGTTTTCAACTCACATTTTCAGCAGTAGCATTTTTCTACGTGCTTTGCTGCAGAGCAGACAACCGCAGAGGGGTAAGCTGCTAAAGAAAAATTAAATATTTGGCCAAGAAGATGGTGTAAAAGTCAGTCCTCCTGCAAATATATTGCAAAACTAATTGCCTTCCCTTTAGCTAATAGCTGCAGTCTCTTTGCTGTGAGTGTCCCTCTCCCCTCCTGTGCTCCCTTGCCCTGCTGCTCCCTAAAACTGTTCAAGTCTCAGTTCTGGGAAACTTCCAGCATTTTTCCCACAGTGAGCTGCTTGGGCATCAGCTTCAAACATGTCTCCCAGAGCTGGATCCCCCAGACCTTCACCTGTAGATGGCTGCATGGTACAGTGGAACAAGCAGGACAGCCCTTGGAAATTATTATCCATCCAAGCTCTCCACACCTGGGCTTGTCAGACAATCTCAGCCTGTTTTTGAAATTTCCAAAAAGCAGGTGCAGAAAGTACAAGAACTACTAAGAGGCACATAGACATAATTACTCCACATTTTGGATGTACCAGTACTGAAATACCTTAGAACGTAGTTCCACTAGATTCACAGGACTTTGCCACAGATGTGTTTTTACTATCTGCCATGACCTTTGCATGTTCATCTCTGCCCTGAGCCTGCTGCAGAGCCTTCCTATCTGTCCTCCTCACTTCTGCAAACAGTTCCCATAAAACACACAACTTGAGTGAAGCCAGAGGGTGTGTTTTCATGGCATGCAGGATCCCCATCAGTTCACCTGGATATTACAGACTCTGGGCAAAAAAACACATGCCAACAGGAGCTGCAGCACCCCAGGAACATTTTGAGCACTTAATGTGTGCACAGCCACAGAGCAGGGGGGGTCCTGAAGCAACAAGGAGTTTAACAACCCATAATTAAAGATGGAGTGATGGAAGTATTGGACTCACAAATAAAAGAAGCCCAGGAGGTTTCAGGAGGTGCAAAAATTAACCTGATTTATTATTCCCACCATTTTGGTATTTCCTATGGATTTTCGGTAGTTTCAGCTTCAGAAGAAGGAGGTTGAGTGACCCTTCTACACGTCCCAGGCTCCAGAAGAAAAGCATTAGTTTTATTTGCATTTTACGTCTTCATACCTGGAGCAAGTGAAGGTGGGAGCTCAGGAGATTAAAGCAGCGGGATAGGTCTTCTGTGGTGTTTCTGCAGAAAGCAAACTTTGCCTATATCAAACCTTCAACAAACACTCCCACAGTTAAGCAAAGCTTTGTCACAGTGATGTGCCTCTCACCAGAAAACATGGGCAATGTGCTCCAAGTGCGTTTGAGCAAACCTGCCACAATCCCCAGCCAGGGACCCCCATCCCTCATGACTAAAACATGAGCCACTGCCAAATTGCTGACAGCATTACCCACTGGAGACCCCGTGTAATGCTGCATTTTGCTGGTGTGGGAAGTGCTTTCGCCTGAGGTAGCTTTTGTGGAGGCCATGTTTGCGTGCAAACCTTCACTTACATCAACACAGGGCGGCCGAGCCAATGTTCATACAAGTGTAAACTTACAGCAAAAGGCAGGAGCCGCCAGAGACATTACAGCGCTCGAGCCAGTCAGCGTGGTGAGTGGCCTCATCTTTTATTGAAACCTTCCCCTCAAAGGAGAGCTAAAAATTCACTTGACATCGTCAGGAAAGTGTCTGTTTTGGCTGCAGAGAATGGTTCCCGATCACAGAAAGATAAAAACATCAAAATAAGCTAATAGGGATATGCCTTGAAATTTGGTCCCAATGGGCAAGGGGCCAGGTTTCCTGGGGCTGCATTAAGCATGGCTCAGGGCTTCACAGGACGCAGGCGCATTGGAGCCAAGAGAGGCTGACTCAGGCAGGGATAAGATGCCCCAGAAAGATATCCAGCATGGCAAAAAAAAAAAAAAAAAAAAAAAAAAAGAAAGAAGAAAAAAAAATCCTCTCTTCTCTAATCCCCTAGCCAAGGGGCAGAGTGAAGTTGCCAAGCAGGATTAAAGTCTGTCCAGGGATGAGGGATTGGCATCAACCCTTGTTAAGAAGCCTGGACCAGCTCCCTCCTGCAACCTCCCCAAACCCCCCTTGCATCCCTATTCTCACATACTACTTTATTTGTCCTTATGAATCTGTTAACTTTAACACGAACCTTAACATGTTAACATTAGGTTTTAGCCTTCTTCACTGTCTCCTCCTCTTACTCCTTTTAGATATCTTCTCAGCTGAGATGCTTACATTTGTGTTCTTAGGGAAACAAGGGTTATGGGAGTGCAGTGATGATGTATGAGTCCACCACTTGATTTCAACCAGTTTGTCCTTTCTGCAATGTGCTTCCTACAAGTTTCCTGCAAACTGATGCTGAAAGTAAAGAGGGTCACCCTCAGTGTCTTCACTGAGGGAAAGCTTTCAGAAAAGTTTACCACTTATTAGACATGGCAAAACCAATCTTGGAGAGATCTTGACTGCACTCTGCTAGTTCTGGGCTGATGTAACTAGTTTTTTCCAAACCTAGTGCCTATTTCTCCAGTTCCACTCCAGTTCTGTACACAAGTTACCATTTTTAAGTAACTAGTTTGGTCTCCAACATAGTGGAGTAGTACAACGTGGTGTAGAAAATGATGGTGCCTGGTGTTACGCAGGCAAGCAAGAAGATCAAGTTCCTTCTCCTTGGAGCTTCCTATTTATGTAGATATAATTCTATTAATGCTGGTGTTACAGCAGTTAAAAATAAGATGAAAAAAAAAAAACCCAGTAAGGTCAGATTTCTAAACCACAGATGAATGACCTGCTAGTATGGGGTAAGAATCAGGCAGAGAATCTACAGTGGTCTTCAGATCTCGCAGAATCCTATGCAACAGATTTATCTTATTTTTCTTCTCTAACCCTGCCAGCCATTAATTGTTTGAACAGTGCAGTGGTTTTTTTTTAAAAGGCAATCTAACTCATAAGCAGACATCTTGATGATATTTACCCAACTGAACTATTTTAAAAGATCATTTAATAAAATACCCTGCCAGAACCAAGTACAAGAGGTTAAGAAAACATATGTTACAGCTGTGTATCTTTCTTAGCTCTGTACTCGTGCATCACCCTAAGGTCTGCCTAGCACTTACTGAGCATTGCAGCATTTAATTATTGCAATGTGAAAAATAATTCAGCAGTATGATGATTCTTTAAGATGAAATCTACAATCACATAGAAATGTTGGATCAGGTTGCCCCAAAGTAGACCTTAGTGAGTGAATCTGCTCATTATTAGCCCAGTGATGCTCATTTTTAAAAGTAAATTGACTGTAAGTCTTTGTGCTTGTCAATCTGCCTGACTTTGTTGTACTATACTGAATTTTGAAAGAGAAAGACCTCATCTCCTTGCAATGACTATGCTCGCCTTTAAGGTCTCCTAACAGCAAGCTCTGAAATTAAATGTTTTCAAGCTTTCATTCCACTGATTATCTTTTTAATTTGCTAAACCGTCATGTAAAAGCAGACTGAAAACACTGAGACTGGTAACATTGTCTATAGTGCCACTTATATCTTTCACTAACACTGCTGCATCTACCAACAGCAGGATTTACAGTGCAGCATTTTGTGTCCCCAGTTGTGCCACATTAGGGCTGCACAATATCCCACCTTTCTTTTTATTAGGACAAAAATGTGCATGATATTGAACTAAGTGCCACTTCTAGTAACACCTTCCCTTGCAGACACATGCCAGTGTTCCATTGGCTTTCCTATCTGTTTCCTGACCCTCAGGTGGAAAGCACTCTCTACGTTGTGATGATTATTTTCCTGGCTTCTAAAGCAGTATAACTTGGCTCCAACTCTGTGAAGCCTGCCAAGCTCTGCCAGCTTATACCAGCTGAGGACCTGGACCAGATTATCCCAATAGCTCCTATGAAAGCAACTATGGACAATTAAAAAGAAGTATAAAAAGAGCCATTTCTACCCTGATCCATAATGCAATACTTCCACTCTTGAAAACATATCATTATGAAGTTTTTAATTAAAAAAAATTTATTTCAAATTATTTTAATTATCCTTTGATTTAGTCACATGGAGTTTCAAGGGCAAAAATTTTCTTTATTGTCATGAAGGCTGGTGTTCTGCAGGACTTGGAATTTGCCAAGCCCTGCGACTTACAAGATCACCAGAGCCAGCTGCAGGGCAGATGCTTACTAACAACATAAAAAAAAGAAACAACAACAACACAGCATGCTAACCTTAAGTCCAGCAGTAAGAAACCTTGCCAAAATACACAGTGCCCAAAGACTTACAAACCCACACAGAACATGCAGCAAGGATCCATCTCCTCAGGGGTGGGATTGAATGATGACATTTGCTTGTTCCTTAGCTTGGAATTCTTCCTTTTATTTATTTTAAAAGAGTAACTCCTGCAGAAATTTCCATCATAGAAAATGAAAGTTTTAAAGTACTGCTGACACCTCCTGGAAAACTTTGAAAAACCCCCATGTTCCCTTCAAAATCAAATTATACTTCTACGGCACTTCTGCGTTCTTTTAGTTCTTGCTAAAGGGCATTTTTGTAGGTATAGCAGCCAAGATTAAAAAAACCACATAACTACAGGAAAAAATTATTATTACTACATTTAGCAGTTTGTTTCAGATCTTGTTCTTTCATGCTACATTCTCCATGTTTCCTTTAACTAGAAGAAAATTAATTAAAAATGAATTTTCCCAAGCTTGTCAAACTTTCCTTTGCCAAGGCAGCATTTTTCAGGCCTGTCCCTGGACACTGGGGTAGCCAGCTCATGAGCACAGAGTGAATGGTAGCAGGGGAAAACCAGGGAGCTGCTTCACCCCACAGGGCTACATCTGTATCAAGCATGACCTAGGGCACCATTTATATATTTTTTTAAAAAGTGTTATATGTATATACACACATTTTTTGAGGACTCTCCACCTTGTCTTATATTTACAAATTCATGTTACTTTGCCCATAGAAAAGAATTGTCTCGGGCATAGCTGAGAATAAGCCATTTTGAGACATGTGAAAATGCTCAGTAGGCAAACAGAAGTCACCCAAGATCTTGATGCATCCAAGATGCTGTTTTCTTTCAGCCTGTGCTAATTCTCTCCATTTTTAAACACAGTGACAGCACCATGTATTAAAAACATCGAGACAAGCCCCTGAATCCCCACCCCAAACCCAAGATTAAACTCTTTAAGCATTTCATTAGAAGTATAACATGCTGGGTTTCTCACTCATTTTCTTGTTTCAGGTAATTCCTTTCCCGTTTTCAAACTCATGTCTATAGCTGCATGTACAAGAAATATCAAGTTATATCTGAAAGTTGAGACTTATCTTGAAGAAACATGCACATTTTGGAAAGGAGCTTTTTCAGAAGCACCAACTATTTAGGAAAGATTTTATGAAATAAGGAAAATAAAAAAAGCAGCTATTGTACTGGTGCATTGATCCTCTTATGTGAACTGCTCAGCTTTTTTAATAAGATCTAATTAAAAGCTATCCCATACTAAAGAGCCTCCTGTGAAATAGGTGTGTGCTGGCTTGTATCCCTGGCTCAGCCAACCAGAGAGAATACTGCCTCATTTTCCTTTCTATCTCTATCACCATCAAATCAATGTTTCAGGTTTCCCTTTTGTCCTTTTAGTTCTTGGCTGCTGCTGAGCCTCCCAAGGCTCAATTCACCCCCTGAGGAGAGAAAATGTTGGCTGGAATTCTCGAAGCAGAGATCAGAGTATGAGAAATGTAACCCTGGCCCATTTAATAGCCTTTTAGCGTAGGCGTGAACAACCCCTCAAGATACAGAAGGATCGAGACCATGAACTGACACATTCGTCATGTAACCAGAAGCTGTGCAGAATAGATCCATTTTTAATTTCTGTTTTGCTGATTTGATTTCTTTTGCTTCAGAAAAATGTTCTTGTTCTTTGCTGTGAGTGCATACACATTATTTATTTATCATCCTATGAATACCAATTTGATTTTTGTCCATAATTAAACTCTGCTGCTCTATATCAAATATACTATGTCCCATCATTTTGCATATCTGTCACCACCCTGCTAGGGCTGTGTTTGCAACAGTCCTGAAAAAAAGGGTGCTCCTCTTTGGGCGTCCCTTGGGCCCAGGGCTGCCACAATGGCTCTGTCCACAGATGGATTTTTTCTCCCCTGCTCACACCACATCCTCCTCTCCTGATTTTCAAATACATGCAGAGTTAGGTATTTCAAGAAGAATTTGCACTTGCAAGTTTGTCAACTGCACCTTCCTTCCAGCAACTCAAAGGGGAGGAGCCCAAAGTTTAGGTCTGAAACTATAGGAGATAGTATTTGTTTCATCCCAAAAAAAACAACTGATTAAACACTGATATGGCCTGACAGCAGCATTGGTAGACTTGCCTAAATAAATTTTTAATCAGAGGGATTAGTTAGTTCTATTAATGTTAAAAACTAATAAAGGGGGGAAGTTGGAGGGGGAGCTTATTTGCGCAACTCAGCTTTTTTTAGAGAAAGAAGAAAAACAAGAAAAAGAAAAAGGAAGAACTCTCTTTGTCCCCGTGCATTTGCAGCAGCAGAAGGGACCTGAGAGGGGGAACATGGTTTTGCTTTTTTTGAGTGTTTTGTGGGGCTGCCTGCTGATCCTGTTTGATGAGCATTGCCTGCCAAAGTAAAGGTCTGTAATGGCTCTTTGCTTGGGTGTTCACCACATCAGAAAAAGCCCTGGTCGTTCCCTCCTCATCACTGTTGATTTACAAGCTTTTACCCGTATGTTACCACTTAGAAGGAAAAGCACAGAACAAATGGTTTTGGCAGAGTTTGTGCTCCACATTTTGTAGCTCGTGCTTTGACATATGATCAGAGTGTGTAAGCAGAAAAAGGAAAGCAGCAGCACCTGTTTCTTGTGAGAGCACTGTCCTCTCTACTTCAGCCTTTCTATTTCTGTCCCAGCATACAACATGGTAACCCACATGAATTTGAAATTAAACTGTAAATGAGCCTTTTCCATTTCCTGCCTAAGTAAGGATTAGCATATTTTAAAACACGCTAAGGGGTTTTGTACTTTCTGTAATGAAACCTGTTCAAACAGATAATTGATATGCAGCCACTAAATAAACATCTGACTTGAGAAACACTGTTCTCTCTTCTGTAAAAAAAAAAGAATTATTATTCTCCTCCTCTCTGTAAATATTTCCTGCAAGTGATGCTCCCTATTGCACAATTGCAGTGGGCAGTGTCCACAACAAATTTGAACAAGACAGAAAAGCAGACCAAGCATCCCAGCCTTAGTAAGAAATATTGAAATCCTCCAAGCACAGCAGAGAGGGGAAGGAGGGTTCAAGCCACATCTCCTACCTTTTTATGTCACTAAAAAAAACATTTGTCCCCCATGATGTGGCATGGAGGAAAAGTCCCCACATCTCCTTGCCAGAGGCACCTCTGTACCAAACAGGTATGGCTATGCAGAGAAAGACAAGCCAAGGACACCTCTCCTTAGGTTTTGTTACAATTATGCTTGTGGTTGGAGTAACTCCCTTTAACCAAACAACTTTTGCAGCCCCCAGCCTGCCAGACCCCAATGCCATCCCCGCAAATGTCTTCTACACATAAGTTCACCCAAATGATGCAACAGCAATTACCCAAATAATACTTTGTACTGAATAACTGCAATTGAGCTTAATGAGTTTGTGAGTGCATGAAGAAACATCTATCATATGGGGAACAGGGCACCTGCGAGGCTACTATGTCCTCTGCTTGGCCCAGCTCCAATAGTTAATTAATCTGCCATCTTTCGTTACATTGCTAGGAGGCATGTAAATATATTCCAAGTCCCATAACTAACACAACTATGTCACCATGCTGAAAAAAGCTTTGGCAGTTTGGTCCTGATGGTCTCTAAATATCTATTTCAATTCAAAGGCACTTCAGCTTCTAATTAAAATAGCAGGGCCAGCAAAGTTTTTCAGGGGAAACAGATTAATTACTATACGACTGTATTTTAGAGTAAAAATAGGAACATTATGCACTTAGTTCATAAGTAAATAGCTATAACAGCTCCCTTACTAAAAAGAAAATAACTCCAAAATTAAAACCAGGCATCTCTGAAGTACCTAGTAGTAGATGCATAGTATAAACCTACCTGATAAAGTCTTAATTCCCCCCTCAGTATGAACCCCCATGAAGTGCAGCCAGCAAGCAAGGCAAGATCTTTTTGGAAAAGGGAAAAGACCTTGCAGATTGCAATGCTTTGTGTGGAAACGGTGGCACAGATCATGAATTTGCACATGTCAGCTTGGTTAGAGGTAGCACACACCAGCTGACAGTTGTGGCAGGTGAAAAAGCACATATTGCCTTTCAAAATGCAAAGAAGGACTTAATGTAATTTGTGGGGGTTTTTGTTTTTTTTTTAATCAGAAAGCTTCTACCATTCTTTCACCAGCACTAATGGCCCTAGCTGCTATGAACACATAATCTAAATGTGTAGCTGTGCTACCTTCATCCCCAATCTAATCGTACAAAAACGAAAAAAGAGGGTTTTGGATGTACTTTCAGTTGTTTCAAACTCTTCACCGTAAGCTAGACAGGTAGAAATTCATCCATTTGAAAAAGAATATATGGAAGGACTGGTTTCTTATTGGATGTGGAAAGCTGCAAAGAATGTCCTGATGAATTCAGTCAGAGACTTGCAAGTTGGCCAGTATCAATTTCCACATGCCCCAAAAAACTTGAGTTTGCTAGTGGGGCACTAGACAGACCTGAAATACGGTTAGATGTTCATATCGTATAGAAAAAGCTTTGAATATTTCTATTAACAGTGACCCCCTTTTCCCTTTCAGCAAGGAAAACATCTCCAAGTAGTCCTTTACACTCACCAAGGACATGTTTTCTGCTCAGACAACATGATCCTGTCCTTCACACCAACAACATACCTTGAATGTCTGCCGTCCAGCAACACTTATTACTTCACTCTGAAATACCTTTCTTTTGGTTGTCCCTATGCTCAATAAATAGAGTGCACTTTGCATCCAGCAAAGCACATGTGTGATTGAGGAGTGTATAACCATTTGTGGTGATCAAGCACCTTCAGGAGCGTACTTTCATGCACTACTGACCAAGCAGCCAGCTAGAAACCCACCAGTATGAAGAGAAACTGAGCTACAAAAAGGCCAACTGTGGTGCTTTAGGGATTCGCACAGCACAAGCCATGATCAAAAGCCCATAAGGAGCCACCATGCTTTCTTGTGGCGTGAGTGAGCACCTTGCAGGCTCACTTCTGCATCCTGTATTGCCTTGTCAATGCTCGGACTCTTTTTCCCCTCCTTAAAAAACCAAACATATTTCAAAGTGAACTGTAGATCACATCTTAAAACACATGGCAGGTAGACCATGCTAGGACTAGCATCAAAATCCTATTACTCAATAAGAATATTTTCTATTTTATTATATGTCCATGCAGCTATGCCTACTGGGCTTATAACATTCAGGACAAAATAAGTACCTGCTGCCAGTGTGCAATGATGCTCTTTCCCTTATTTCTTGCTTCAGTCAGAATCCTGGAAAATTAATGCTTTGTTTTTAGCTCAAGGTCAAGTGAGTGTTTAAACAAGACAATATTTTTTATTTCATACTTTTAGTCACCTTTCAACTTCCCTCTTTAAGCACATAATGTAGGCACCTGTAGTATTTAGTTGAAATCAGTAGCAGCCCAGAAGGGGTTAATCCAAGATGCGGGGGTTAAAATGTGACTTGCTGATAGATCACACAAATGCCATTTGGTGTGTCATGCTTTCAGTGGTTACTTCAAGGAAATTGCACATAATTAATTCTCCATATCTATCTTGCTTTATGCTCATTAAATGTCTGAACACTTATTTTAATGTAAGTTTTATTAAAAAATTAACACAAGTTCAGGGTATTCTTTTTAGAAAGTAGCAATACCGTGTTTATTACTAACGTAAATTCCCTTAATTATACCCTAACTCGGTTACCTTCTTTATTGCATTTCAATCCTTTTAAGAGTCAGTAGCTCCTTAATTAAGTTGAGAGAGCAAGAGGTGTCTTGTTAATTGTAAATTAAATAGATTTAAATAGACAATAGATTGCAAATGGTAGATTTACTTTTAAGTGCTATTGAGGAGTCACTGGAAGGCTTCAGTGTACCATCTGCCTTGGTTTGTCAGCAGAAAGGGAACCATTCAAACCCTCTTACCTTTGTTCCAGAGAGGCTCCAGCACACTAGTGGCTTTCCAGCCTTCAAAAAGCTTCTCAGTAAAAATATTAAGAAAGTTTAAAAAGAAAAAACATCTCTCATGTCAGTCCAGAACTGTAATGATACTGTAAACAGGGAAAGCAGCCTCACTAAAAGTGAAGTTCAGCTTTGAAGTTAATTCATTAGATTTGTTTTGCAGGAGATTTGCATGTGGCTGTTGCACAGACTGCCATGGTTCACCCAGCACTGGTAGACCAGACCATGGGCAAGTTCACCTTTTGGTGCACAACTTCAAATGCCTTAAAAAGATATCACGGGTGCTCTGAATTGTAGGCATATTGAAAGATTTACATCCTTACATATTTATATGATATTGTTGACGTTACCTCTGAGACCAGTGAATCGAATACATTTACATACCTGCAAATAAATTATAGTTAAAAGCCATTAACTACTAATCATTACTGCTGATGTCCCAATGTTGCCACAAAAACAAGCACAACTATTATTCTGCACTACAGCAAAGTGTGTACTGTGTATGTGCTTTTACTTCCAAATTAGAAGTCAAATTGATCATCTCGGCCATTAGGAGTTATGGCTCATGGAATTTTATCATTCCTATAATGTGCTGTGAAAATGCAATAAGGGAATAAAACAGAATGGCAACTTACAATAATTCTTTATGGAACACAACAATATTGAATGTGTCTAGAGTGTATTGATAAACAGATCTATTGTAACAACCACTGGATATTATGATCGTACTAGTGTTAATCTTCATACGATCAATTTTCCTCATGGTACATTGGGGAAGCCGGATGCACAAATCCCATTAACGTAAATGGAAAGTGAGGGCAAACCCATGACCAGTGTAAATCAGTACACCTTCTCAAAGTCACTGGACCTACAGCAACTTATACAAGCTTATATACATTCTCTATTATCTTTTCCTCTACTTCATGTCTCCACATAATGCAACAAGAGGACAGCACTGCTATGTATTGGAAACATCTTAGATTACTGAAGGGCATTAAACTTAATAATTACATGTGTTAAAATATCACTGTTTAAGATATGCCTAAATGTGTCCACTTGATTTAAAGAAACACTCTGCTTGAAAGGGATAAATGAGATAAATAATCCAATTTTTCCATATGTAGATACGGAAATCTCAGAAGCACAGAGCATAGTTATACCTGTGAAGGGCTCTTCTACCTTCTCAAGGAAGACATGGCCAAGAAAAGTAGTCAAGAGAATACAGACACAGATCCATTGCTCAGCATTTATAGCTCCTTAAACACCCATGGAGATTGGAACAAGGGGAATAAAAGTCAATGTGCTACAAATTATTTTCCGAACTATTTCTGACGTGTCCTAGCTCACCAGCAGCTACTTGTGAACAATTAGCTTGCATCCCACTGGCTACTCACTGTAGATATTTTCTAGTTCGTTCAGAAGTCTTTATAAATGGAAAACTCAAGTTTTCTCTGTAGTATTGCAGGAAGTAGTAACCCAGTGATGATTTATTAACATCAATGGCCACATAAATAATCAGGCTACTTGTTGTAGTAAACAAACAATGGTCTAAAAAGCTGAATGACAAGTCTTACATCAGCAGTGAATGCAGCATCTACCCTGCAGAAGGAAGGAGCTATCGCTTCACAGATAATTATACAGCATCTAACACAACAAAATTTTCAGATTGAAATGCCTAGGACCATTACTAACAGAAGACGCACAAAATGATGCTGTACCATCAGCACGAATGACAGCTGAGGCATTTTTCTGAGATTTCTGGAGGGATGATGGTCACACCCAGGAAAAGCAGCTCTGCCCAGCCTTGCCTCTACGTTGTCCCAAGACTCCCTGAAATCCAACCTTTACCTTTCTCAAAGGCATTGTCATGGCTGGAAGAGCTGCAACAACACTGGAAACTACCTATCCCTGTATAATGACATTTGGGAGCAGAGCTGGGCCAGCACGTACAGATCTGTACCCCTGCAACTCAAACACGGACAGCATTCTCTACATCTCCACAAAAGGTGAAATTGCATTTTCTACCTGTTTTTAGTTTTTTTCAGCTATAGTGTTTGAGCTCTTATTTGAGGAGGATTCTGAAAAGGAAAAGATGACAGCTTTGCTAGACATGTGATTTTCAAGCTGACAGTTTCCCTTTCATTTTAAGGAGCTGAAAAACATTTCCAGTGTCAGATAGATTGAGTTTTAACAACATGACAAACAGGCCCATTTGTTGATCTCAGGTCTTCACTATCTGTCTTCAATTAACATGGTAAAAACGTGGCTTGCGTCCAATGGCAGACATTTGTATAAGCAGCACATGCCATCACAGTTGGAATCGATGTTTGCCACTGATAGATCAGGAAGAATAATTTATGGTATGACACTGGGCTCACATAATCAGAAGTAATCAAGTACTTTGTGAAAATATGACTCTTCCAAAATCCAAAAGTCCCTCTAAGATTTATAATGAAGAAACAAATCATGATGTTATACACGCATGGGAAAAAAATTGTAATGAATAATCATGAAAATGTGCAGCTGATTTTGGAGCCAGTATAGAGCACACCATTGATACTACTAATTCAGATGGGCCAAGGCCATTTCTGTCCAGGACCTGATCACAATGGGCTTTCTGATTTAATTTCTCCCCTACTTCCTGATAAAATTAGGATTGGCTAGTCCTAATTTAAAATCTCCTCACAATATGTGAGTTTTCACATAACAAGAAAACACAGCTATAAGAAAAGTTCATTTCAGAAGAAAGAAAGAAAATAGCTCTAACTGGGAAGATTTCAGTATTAAGTGCAGTGGAAGCCAGTGCAGAAGTTACTTGGACAACCGTGTGCAAACATAATGTGCAATGTACCAATACTAGAACATCTAGTTTAAACCTTGTGGATAGTTTCTTATTTCAGCCATCTAAACATTTGTCAGATCACATGGAACAGTGTTTCTTACTACATCAAGGATTTTAGTGAGATGAAGTGCGGTTAGTAAGGGCTGAGCTACCATAATAATCTGACTCCATAGCAATTATGCACATTGAAAATATTTCTCAAAGGAGTATCCATACAGATCAAGACAGCAAGGAGAAAAAATAAGCTGTTTTTTATTGAAAAGGTTATTTTAATGGCATTATTGATTCCAATACAACAATAACAACTTAAACATCATTTAAGATTAAGGTGCAAAAATTCTTGATGGAGTCAGCAAGTCCTGAGGTGCTACTTATATTAAAAGACTTGAGGTTTGCTCAGGTAATTGAAGGCACATAAAGTCTAGTAGCATCCAGCAGCACAGAAATGACAAATACATACTCTAAATCCAGGTTTTTTTGAGAAAATAGTAACAGTTTCTCAGTCTCTGAACACATACAATACAGGAAGGGTTTATAGTTAGTGAAAACTGTCCTCTTTTTTGTGCAACTGTGGTGACAACCAACATTTTAAAATAAAAATAAAATCAAATCCAAATGGTGTTTGGCATGGGCACTTATCAACCGACTTATACAGCAAATCAAGCCATCTGAATATCCAAACGTCCCTGTTCTTCTTTGTATGTAGAAAATAAAATTTCAGACCAAAACCTTTTGAGCAGAAACCAAGAGTTGCTCATTAAACCAGCCCTCCCAGTCACCAGTGTCTGAACTGCTCAGACGGGGCAAGGCTGAGCTGAGTTATGCTCCAGCAGGGGAACTAGGTCATTTTATTGTTTGGAGTACTAGAAGTATCCAGCAACCTCTTTGGGTCAAGTTTACTAAGCTCAACTTTACCATTCTGCCTTGGATGGCTATAACAGCTGGAGGCCAGATAAACCTATTACACAGCCCTATATAGACTTGCACCTTATGATGCTCAAGCTCAAATATTACTGTAGAAATATAATATAGATCAATGGTCCATCTGACCATGCAACCTGTCTCCAACAGCCGCCATCAGTAAATGTCCAGAAAACACTAAGAACAGGACAAGCATAGAAGAACCTTTCCTCAGGTACCCTCTGTTCCTCTATTTTCAGTCAAAGGGATCTCACAAATCAGTTGCTGTTTCTGGCTATTCAGTGGCCCTCAAATAATTATCTCCTCTGAAAAATTCAAGGAAGCAGATACTAAGCAAGCAGGCTGAAGTGTAGCTTGGCTTCAGCAGAGCTGACTGCAGACTAGTATTGACGGAGACCCTTGTGGATATTTGGCAAAAACATGAAGAGCAGAAATTGGATAAACTAGGAATTTGCAGTCTGGGTTCCTCGCAATGCTAAAAAGCTGACTTGTTCTCAGAATGTGGGGTATTTTTAGATCAAAATGAAATGCATATAATTCAAAGCAGCACACTGTCAATAATGTCAAAACCAATATCAAGATAATTAGTTCATGCTACAGGAAAATGATAAAATTTAACTGCTGCTCATATTTAACTAAGACTTCCAACATATATACAAGTGAAAGCAAAGAACATCAACTCAATAAAATGGAGAAAATCTCCTTCCAATGTTCTAATGAACTTCTGTCTAGGCAGTTCCTCACTATACTGGCTTGGTGCTGCAGAAGCTACTCTAAATAATACTGTTATTGTTTTTCTTTTCCCCTTTAAGTTTCAACTGCATTGCCTGAACTTATCCTGCCATCAGAAGCTATTAATAAAAATGTACTAGGTGAAATCTTGTTTCTATCCATACCTTACATGTTTAACATAGCTCAGCTGAACACTTAATCTGAACTGTGGTATCAAGTCAAGCTGCACCACCATATAATAAATTCTTATAAATTTATTGATTAAAATAAACAAGAAACTATACATCATGCAGACAGGACAAACTCTTCAAAGTCAGTTTACTGATATTATACACCTAATCCACAATTTGATTTATCATTCAAAGGCACAGGTTATCAGCTTGCTCTCACTGAGTTTAACAGTACTCCTTACAGTAGTCTTTGAACTAGAATTAGATAACTCCATTCGAAAACTCAGGCCTCACAAATTAATTTTGAATACAAACAAATGATACCTAGCATTTTTTTCTCTGCAGAAGGGAACAGAAATCATTGGTGTCTATAACTGTCATGAAGTAATTAGTTGAAGTTCCTTTCCCAAAGATGCTCCCTTTCAGGAAGTTCAGAATTTCAGTTTCATGATAATATGTTGTGTAGACATTACTTCATGGTCATCACCATTCCTCCTATTTTAGATATATGAATTTCTTTCACTGCACCAGTTTGCTCTCCTTCACTATTGAAACTGAGCCCTGTAGTTGTGATTTCCTATAACTGTAAGGGTCTCCAAAGCACCAAGAAAGCTGCACAATGACATATTTCCTGACCTGTTATACTTTCTGCTAGGTCTGCTCTCGTGCTGAACCTGCATTTGTACCCCTTTTCTTGTATGGCTACAAGTAGGAAAGCAATCTGGCTCATGCCTTAGCCATGTGTCTAAAACACCCTAGTTGGTTCCATGCAAGTTCATCCAACTGGGCAGCTGTCATGGGAGTTAACATTCATAAGGCAGTTTAAAGAGTATTTGAGGATCTTCAAATGTCTATTCAGGTCAAGGCCAGGAGAGCAAGAGGGAAATGGAGAAGGCGGCTGAACTCCTGTCAAGAAGCAAGAGTGCTTATCCTGTAAGAGCGGGATATCCACCACCAGCTTTTGTAACATCACTGGAGTTAAGTGAGTTAATCTGTCTCCCCTTCTGAGATTTACAATCCACAAATCATGAATAGGCCAAGGAGCTCATTGTCCTGGGTAACTACTTTACTCTATGCAAGAAGAAGGCATATCACAAATGAATGAGGCATAAAGTCCAAACTCGGGGGAAGCCAAGACTCACATTATGTTACTTGCTGCCATGTTGTAAGTTATGGGCAAAGTGCCGGGATGTTTTTGCGTCTCCCTGGTGCTAGTTTGCTCAATAATCAGAGATGGAAATAAAAGTCTTTTTCAAACCCTGCAGGTGGAATGGGGAACTTCCAAGCCCTCTGTGAAGCTGACTGCATCACAGTGCTGCTTTATCTTGCATTTTTGACAGGAAGACAACAAAAATACGTGACACACAAATTTGATTTCCTTTAAGAATCAGCTCACAGATGCAATTTTTCATTCAATCTTTAAAGTTCCTTTTTCTCCTTAATTGTGGCAGGGATGTTTCCCTGCTACATAAAAAGAGGACCCAAGCAAAATAGATCTGTAAATCCTAACACAAAGCTCCCATTTAAGGACAATAAATGCAGCTCCTCTCTTTGCAAGCCAGCATCCCTTCCATGCAGATATCTTCAGTAACTATATAGTTTATTACCCGCTAATTTCACTTTTAAAGCCCACATGCCATCTGGACGAACTGAGACCTGGTGTGATGACTTGTGTGCTACAGGTAACTGGGAAAGCAAGGGGATATTGGTTGCTGCATGGAAACATGAATGCTAGCTCATCACAAATCAAGCAAAGCAGTGGTAAGAAACATAAAGGATTCAGGACAAGTACGTAAGTAGGAGACCAGGCAGCAACAGATCAGAAAAAGTCCCCTTGTCCAATCCAGGTAGATAAGAGGAGTAGACAGTTTTACAGGGAACAGCAGACACATGGGAAAGATATTTCATCAGAAGTTGATCTCCAGGAAATTAAAGTTAATAAAGACAACTTTTAGGGGAGCTTGGAATCTAATTTCTACATTGCCAAAGGGTCACATCTCATGCAACAAAGGAAATCAACGATCCAGTGGGTCTCTTCCAACCTGGTTATTCTGTGATTCCGTGATTCCGTGATTCTGTGAAATGCAGACACTGCTTAGGTAACAGGACTGTGCCCAGCTACAGCTTTACAACCAGGGGAAACCCACTCATGCATCTTCTGGGGCTCCTGTACCACCTACTCACATCCAACTCAACATTTTCTGTCTGGGCACTGGTGCTGCGGGGAAACTCACTGGCCTTGTTTCCCTAGGACAGGGGCACCTCTTTCCCCTGACTTAGGGAGAAGTCCCTGGGTGCTCCCTCTCCACAGTCAAAGCAGGGGTGTACTGCAGCATGTACTGCAGGGGTGTATGTTTTGTGTTGCACAACTCGAGAAAGCAGCACTACAGGTCTGTGAGCAAGGAATCATAGAATCACCAGGTTGGAAGAGACCCCACCGGATCATCGAGTCCAACCATTCCTATCAAAAGGAGATACAAGGAGCAGTAAAGATCACCTGTAAAACATAAAGTTGTCTAAATATGAGAACAAATTGTTTCAGTTACACATCTAACCAGGTCCAAGCAACACAAAAGTTACAGAAAAATAAAATAAAATAAATTAAGGCAAACTGACCATGCAAAACACATTTACTCACAGGATTGCGTTTTGCAGTTCTTAGGGATATGGAGAGACTTCAAGAAAAGTCAGCTTAGATTAGTGGCAGTACAGAGAGAAGATAGAGAGGCCAACTAAATCTAGAAAAGGCTGGGTTTCTAAACGTGCTCTAAACACAAGACTGGTGACTGCTCTGGAGTGTAATGCAGGTCACACATTTTCATTTCATCTGACACCTGGAGGTACCTTTGCAGTGAACATTATATCAAGCCAACACATTTCAGTAAAAAATGTTGTTTTGGCAAATCACTACTTTGCAGTGGAAAAATACAGATATTCAGAAAAGTTTCCCAAACAGCTCATATCTAAGCATGGTCAGGAAAAGTTGCTCAAGACTTGAAAAGTCTAAAAATATGCTTGTTACACTTTTTCTCTTCCAACCAAGCCTGGCAAAAACATGCCTTTACATGAATTAGCACATGATGCATACTTGCCAAAGCAAAAGTATTCTTCTTGAGAGCAGGGTAAAGAAAATACAAAGATTTCCTGGAATTATTTGTTGCTAAAATAATGCTGATCCTAGGGTTGTCTCAGGGGCATGACTGATCAGTTGGAGGACATGCAATGTGCTTTTCCAGTAATCACTGTAGAGCTGACAGAGAGTGCTATGCATACAAGAAAAAAAAAAGCAAACCAAAATAAAACAAAACAACACCCCACTGACCTCAAAAAAAGGTCTGGAGAATTAATCACCTCTGTGCTTTCCAGTTTGCAGTAAGTATCCTGTCTTACAGGCTTTATCAACTAGGCAGTGATGTCTACAATTGTTATCAAAGCCTTCAGGGAGGTTCAGTATGCCATATATTTAGATGCCCAAACAGACTTGCAAGCTTGATGGTACTCACCTACTTTGCGGATGTTGGCCATGAAATCCAAATCACATTCTGGTTATTATGCAGAAAAAAAAAAAATAATATCACACTGAGTTCATGAGCTTCTCTGTCTGTCACTGAGCCTGACGCTTCTATGCAGCAAATTATTTAAGTCCTCTTTCATCCATACCCTGTGTGCTCAGGCTTTCAGCCACACAACATCTTAAACAAATGTTTCCTGTTCACAGTAAGTATAACCAACTCTACTGTAATTCACAGAATCACAGAATAACCAGGTTGGAAGAGACCCACTGGATTGTCAAGTCCAACCATTTCCACCAATCCCTAAATCATGCCCCTAAGTACCTCATCCACCCTCACCTTAAACACCTCCAGGGACGGTCACTCAACCACCTCCCTGGGCAGACTGTTCCAATGTCTAACCACCCTTTCCATGAAGAATTTTTTCCTTACCTCAAGCCTAAATCTCCCCTGGTGGAGCTTGAGGCCATTCCCTCTCATCCTGTCCCCTGTCACTTGGGAGAAGAGGCCAGCTCACTCCTCTCCACAACCTCCCTTCAGGTAGTTGTAGAGAGTAATAAGGTCTCCCCTCAGCCTCCTCTTCTCCAGGCTGAACAACCCCAGCTCTCTCAGCCACTCCTCATAAGGCCTGTTCTCCAGCCGCTTCACCAGCTTCGTTGCTCTTCTCTGGACTTGCTCCAGAGCCACAACATCCTTCTTGTGGTGAGGGGCCCAGAACTGAACACAGTACTCGAGGTGCGGTCTCACTAGTGCTGAGTACAGAGGGAGAATAACCTCCCTGGACCTGCTGGTCACGCTGTTTCTGATACAGACCAAGATGCCATTGGCCTTTTTGGCCACCTGGGCACACTGCTGGCTCATGTTCAGTCGGTTGTCAACCAACACCCCCAGGTCCTTCTCCTCCTGGCAGCTTTCCAGCCAGGCTTCTCCCAGTCTGTAGCACTGCATAGGGTTGTTGTGCCCCAAGTGCAGGACCCGGCATTTGGCCTTGTTAAACCTCATGCCGTTGGTCTCAGCCCAGCAGTCCAGCCTGTTCAGGTCCCTTTGCAGAGCCTCCCGACCCTCCAGCAGATCCACACTTCCTCCCAGCTTGGTGTCATCTGCAAACTTGCTAAGGGAGCACTCAATGCCTTCATCCAGGTCGTTGATAAAGACACTAAACAGGACTGGACCCAGGACTGAGCCCTGGGGAACCCCACTTGTCACTGGCCTCCAGCTGGATTTAACTCCATTTACCACCAATTACTTGCACAACTTAGTGATACTGGGGATTCCTAAATGTAGCAGGAAATCAGGTACTAGGATCTGATTTACGAATCTCTTCCATTGCATCTCAAACTCAACTTCTGACACTCTCTTTCACGCCCATGCTGGGGTAGGCAAACTATTAACCAAGACACACCTGAATTTTGCTGCTTCCCAAGAACAGCTTTTCTGTGGGTTGAATTTTCAAAATCAAAAACCATTCCCCACATTAGAAGCCGATTATCATTTTTGGATATGACTTAGCACCACTAGACTTTACTTCCTCATAGCACAAGTCAGAGGCAGTATGTGATCATTTAAAGATGCAGACAAGGGCCAAACTCAATTTGCAAGGAAGAAAATTAATTTTTACTGACATGTTGATTCATGAAGATCTTAAATCACGAATCTGAAAAAGAAAAGGGATAAATGGATATAGAATTAAAATACAAGTTCCTCTATAAATAATTCAAGTTACCAAACTGGAAGTTATGGTTACTGGCCTTTGTTTTCACTCATGCCTCATGCAAGGCTGGAGAGCCACCTTTGGCAAGATACTTTCTACTCCCCATCTCCGAGCACTATCCATAAATACTTTCTCCCACTACCTTTACTTAGAGATCCCTAAGAGCAAGAATCACCTCAGTATGTTCATACAGCATCAAGCATAATGACATCATTCCCTCTCTAGACAACAATGGAACAGAATTATAAAGAATGATAAAAACCTCAACACCTGTCCTACAGCTCCTCTCAAGCGCATCAACAATTGCAAAGGAGAAGAAAGAACCCAGGACTGTTCAAAAAGCATAACTTCCAGCACAAAGTACTCTTTAAGGGCAGAAAATATCTGCAGTTTAGAAGTCTGTGTCCCTCTGAACCTTGCTAACCCAGATGCAAGGAGGATTTTGCCCCTGTGTGAAAAAAGTTATTTGGCCAGCTGCAAAGCAGAGATGGCTCGGGAGCAGCCTGGCTGCTGGGCCCTGAGGGTAGCCTTGCCCAGATGTGGAACAGGGCCCACCTTGGTGCAGACACCTCGGTCTTTGCCAGGGAATTTACTGGGGGACTTTCACCTGCAAATGGGCACCTTATATCTATTCTCAAGGAATTTATGTCCTTCCAGCTCCCAAAAGGAAAACGTCTTGAATCAATTGATCCTCACTTGATGGTAAAGAGCAAGAAATATATCCTCAAGTGGTAGATGCATGGAGATTTGTTTTTAAGCCCAAGGAGTGAAAATCTATGTTCTTAACCTCATTTGGCTCCATTGTCTTTGCCAGTATGAGCTTGCCCTCTATCTTCAGTGCCTTTATACTTTTTTTTTAACGTTCTCATGAGATCACTAAGCTAAAAGAAGGGATTTTTATTAAATCTGGCTAGTTGTGGTAGTGTCATGAGAGTGAAAAATGTCAGCCTACTGAGCCTGGAAGTAAAGAAAAAGCATGAGTTGGAGGCAATTACAAAATGTTAATTTGACAGCAAAGGCACAACTTTTGAAGGAAAGAACAATATAAGTCAGATAAACACAAAAAGAAGAAAAAAATATAGCAGGAGCTTATCAAAGAGAAATCATACAAACATAGTTGGTAGCTTTCTCTAAAAAGATAACTCATTTTCTAGATAAAGGACATGCAAGAATGGAGACTATTCAAACTTCAATAAAGCATTGGTTATAATGTCACAGGGGAAATACTCAAAATGGAGAAAATGAGGATTAGTGGAGGGATTGAAAGCAGCTACAAAACCAACTAAGAGGCAACAGATTGCACTGGGGAGAATGAACCACTCTAGTAGGTAAAAATTAGTTTAGGGAATAATTTTCTGTATTATTTAAATTAATAGCCTCTGCATGGCTTCTGAAGCGTACCTATGTGATTTGCTGATGATACAATGTTGGAAAGAACTGCCAGCACATGGCAAAGTTGGCATGTTTTGCAGCTAAAATTAGCTGGTAGGAAGCCTGGAGGATGGAGCTGAACAGTGTCCTGGTGGTAATTTGGGATTGCTGCGGAAAAAAAACCTACTGTGAGTTCACTACTTGAAAAGACTTGGGAGGACAGGCTGAGTGTAAAATAGTTTTGATCCCTTTGTCTGAAGGTGCTGTGAGAAAGTCAAACATTCAGAGCTGACAGTAAATGATGGACAGGATCCCCACGGGATGAGCACAGCCCAGAAAGCAGGAGGGAGCTCAAGTGCCATGGCACCCTCCTGTGATCAAGACAGGAAAAGATATGAACTAGGGCTACTTGACTAAGGCTAGTGGCCAGCCCTGATTAAGAGGAGAAACTAAAATAACTTGCTGTGTTTTGCAAAACAAAAGCTGAGAGGGCACACAGCTTGTCCTCGACTCTCAGAAAAATCAAAGGGTGGCTATTCAAACTGATGTTAACATAAGCATGGCTAGATCTGTCTCCAGTGTAAATAAATTTAGCCTAAAAGCATGATGGTTTTTAACAGGAAAGTTAGCAAACCCTTGCACTAGGAATAAATGAGGATATAAGAGATACAGACTGGGGAATCAAAGATTACAACTTCTTTTCCTCATTGCAACACCTCATTTTCCATAAGCTGAGAAACCAGCAGGACTACTTCAGATTTCTGAAATACAGTGAAACTGTGATAGGATTTTCTCCAAACGTTTTTATACACAGAAATTATTGCCTGTTTTAAAATCCTGCTCTTGAAGACTGAGAAAGCTCTTCTTCTAATTAAACTTGGATATTTAAACCAAGGAAAAAAGTACCAGTGTGAAGACATTCTCTTATGCTTTTAGAGAAATTACTATACTGGTACAACTAAGGCTGAGGCAATGTGCACTAGAAATTGCTTACGCGACCACTCACAGATAAGGAATATGCTGCTAGTGGGGGAAAACTCTCACAAAACCATCACTGCCTCACTGATCCTTCAGTCCTAAGCCACTTGGGAGTCCTGCAAAATGCCATCCATCAGGAAACATGAAAACAAGACTAATAGCAGTGTTACGTACTGAAAAATTCAGTATAGGTATTAGTCTTAGAAAACAATATAATCTCTTCCCTGTTTAATCTTGCCGTGTTTCACAAGCTACAAAGGACCATTGTTTTCCTCCAGGAGATAAGAAGCTATTCCTTTGCCAATACTCCTGCTATGGTATACAGTATATGGTATACAGCCTACAGTATAATATATTCTTTCAAAGATACTTTAACTGGTACACATCTAAGTGAATTTTCAGTGGATGCTTTAAGCTTGTATCCAACTTTGCAAAAGATTTTGTACCTGGATTCATACTACTATTTTTCAACTGTATTAGCAGGTTTAACAGAAGGTACTATCTCTATTTCTGCTGCCAGCATTTTTTGACCATCAGACAGTTTTGACATCAAGACTTTCAGGCTGCAGAAGGTAATCTCTCGGGGTACTTACACTGAAAAAGTCATAAGAGCATCCAGGCAAAGATTCAGAATATGGTTGGAATCTCCTCATTTCTCATAAAAAACGCATAGCTACTCAGTAGAAAAGTTTTGACCTTCCAGTCATCACATTTCCAGTAGTCTAGGTAGGCTTTTACAGCAAAAATTATTTCTTCATGTTACAGAGTACCATGATTCCCCTAATGTTGTCCACATAAACAGATAACCAATAACAAGTTAGACAGCTAATGACAAAACTTGAATCTGGTGTTTTGAACTTAATCTCTTGAGAAAGATTTGGGTTGCTTTCCAACTTACAGGAATATAACAGAGCAATCCTACCAGGATGTGAGAGGCACAGCAGAAGCTTCAGATGCCAGCACTCATTTCCTGCTTCATCGCAGAGGAGCTGCTCCATTTCTTGTTATTTATGAAATTTATCTCCATACATTTAGACAGTTTCCTCATGACCAAGACTTCAGAAAAGCTGATAAAAATATTCAGACTCAACAACCATCCTCATGAAAAATGAAGTTTCAAAATAAATAAATCCGTTGCCATCCAATAAAATGCTGATTTTGATAGGATGGTGAGATTTTCTCTTGATTAATGAAAAAAATACTTCTAAATAAATTCCAGGAGTTATCTGTCTTTAAAAATATACCCCGAACAATAGAAATTTGGAGTTGTTTCCCTTTTACACATTTGTATCCAAACAAAATCAAGAGTAGAAGGGAAAGTACAAATTCATTATCTTTCTCTCTCACACTGTGTTTCAAGGTGTTCTTGGCAGGAATTAGAGGAGCAAAATTAATTATCAATACATTGTAGCACACTGAAATTTTCACCATTAAAACCTATGAAAGCACAGAATTAAATGGATCCTACTTATTACCCTGTCCATTCTTCCAAGTACTGAATAGGCATGTAAAAAGATAAGCAGCAAAAAAAAGATATGTGGCTAATTCTAAAATGCAAGGACACAGAAGATAACAGGAATGGGATGCATGGAGACAGGGAAAATTCCTATCCTTCCATTTCTCCTTCTCTTCCTGCAACCACGCTCATACGTATTTACATAAGATTCAACTAAAAGCACAGTAAATAGAGGTGGATTTTAAGCTACTACATAGTCCATATGTCCTGGCTTAATTCAAGACACTATAGCCTAGCATGGTCCCTTGAAAGTTTATACAGGTACTACAGTGCTGTGTAGAGGGTAGAAGTACCTACTGGTGCCAAGTCCCGGGGATGATTAGAAAAAAACTACTTTTCTTCATGGCATAGATTAGCATTTTTTGACTAACCTAGTATGCTGTTTCACAAAGTTCAAACTGCTCAGTCACCCATCGGTTAAAACTGGGATCGATACTAAGAGGGATTTACTACCTGCCTCGATGCATATATCTGCAGCAATCAAAGTTTATTGAAAAACCTGTCACTTTAAGCAGAGTTTTTCTTCTTTCCATTAAGGAAAAGAAACACATTCATTTCAAGGATACAACCTAGATGCGAACAGATGTGAACTACAAGTGTTAATACTTACATGTTTGTCCAAACAAAAACATCAACAAATACAACTAGTGGATATTTTTAAGATGGTAGAATTACAGTAAACTACGGAATAAACATCTAACTATCTTCCTATAAAATATCAAGTGTCGGTTCAAGTAAAAATTTTTCCAGAAAATATCTTTTCTAGGGAATTTAGCCTACTTTTCTTAAGTTAATTATGCAAATGTATGTGCATTCAAATTTTGAAATGTTTTGTTAGTTTGGCTTGGGTGCACAAGTTGTTTGCAAGTAGCTGGAGACAGCGGATAGCAAAAATAATCAAAGTCATTGCTCATCACACATGGATTGCCACCTTATAACTTCTCTTATGTGACAGCTGACATGAACTTCTGACCCCTGCAAGTCTGGACTGAGTGGCTAAGCCTGCTCAGAAAATGCACACTTCTACCTTTCATGCAACCAGGATGCAGATCACAGGACTGACCTGTGCTTCTCAAAAATAATGAGAAAAAGTAGCGAGAGTTTAGTAATCAAGCGTCCCTGAAGCCAGAATATTGTGCATCTGAGCTCTTGGATTTTATGTTCAGCATTAGGATTAAAAGTGAACATCCTGCTTTTTGCAGGTGTGCTTTGTATTTGCTTACTTCCCACTCTTTCAAAGAAAGTTCCTGCCACTCAAAGTGCTTAATAGAGTATGGAAGGCAAACACAAAGAACAGATGCAAAGGGAAGGGAATATATGTTCAACATGGATGATGTACAGTATTCATGCATTCAAAAGAGCTTGGCTACTCTTTTCAGGAGGAATTGAAGGGATATGAGTCCTTTTGGAAATTTGGATCCTGAAGCCACAGTAAAGTAAGAAAAAGAAGCATACTTTCTGCTGTGCTTTAGTTTTATTACTGGTTTCATAGGAAACACATTTAGGCGGATTTGGAGTGTTTCCCCTACCCATTCTCCTCCCCAGTTCCTACACTTTATTTTGCCATCTAAAGATCAGTGGTCTCAGAAAGAATTTTCTCACTGATGGCAATTTAGGTCTCATTTGGTCTTTTTGTTTCATCTCTCTCCTCTATTCTCTTCCCAAGGACATATAAAACCTTATATTTTCAGTTAAGTCAGGCATATAAGCAAGGATGTAAACAAGGGAATGAAAAGATTTCTCTCCACTTTCCCACCAAGAGAAGATTTCATACATCTCCATCCTGTTTCCTGAAAAGTTGGTTAACTAGTTCTAATGAATCTCAGTGGACTGATGTGGGAAAATCAGGAAATTACCTTAAAGTGGTTGACCAAATCCTCCCTACAGTTAGTTTAACCAGTGTGGTTGTCTGCAGATGGAGGAGGTATTCGCTGAGACTTTAACTTCCCACCTGCTTAAAATCACTCTTAAGAGTTAAATTTCTCTGCCCCAAATACAAATTAACATACTGAAGAAACAGACTCTGATGGGATGCAAGCATCAGGTTTATCTACTGAGCCCCAAACGCTCTTCCCCAACATGTATTTGCAAACTAGCAGTTGCATAGGAGCAAAAGGAGCCCTGAGAACTGCATGTATGATAATCACAGTGTAATCACTGCTGATGAAACTTGATGTTCTTCCATAATCGCTATAATTTTAAGTGGATTGAGTGCCATTTAAATGACAAGAGTGTTATGATAGATGAAATACATGCATCCAAAGTTATATCAGCTTCTTTGACATTCATGGCGCGCAATGCTTAGTGGCATTTAATGTTTGTAAATCTTTAGAATCAAGTTAAATATGTTAATTACAACTGGAAAAGTCTCTCAAACTGAAGTACTCAATGACTGTATCACAGTAGTTGTTAGTGCTATATTCTTTTCTTCCTATCCACTGAGTAAGCATGACATATCAGGTCAGTGATTACAGTCAGTATTTGCATTTTTAATCTATTAGTCCTTCTAGGTAAGTCAGTAAGCTGGCACCCAGCTCACACTGGCTGCTTTCCCCTCACCCATGTTGGCTGGGTGCCCCAGCCTTCTGGCATTGTTTCTGCCTTGATCTGAACAGGCTTGCAACTGTGTGAGGTGCCTTGTGCTCCCACTCTCATTCTCTTTCACACATGGGCTGTGCACAGCAGACAGCAGGTTTCAGCAGAGACCTGCAGAAAAACAGGCACAGCTTTGTGGTTGTGCCAGCATGCTCAACAAGTGGGGCACAGGGCAAGCCCAGCATTTCCATCCCCTTCCCCAAATGCATCAGATCACCTCTGGCTGTCACAGGGGGCAAGGACTTTGGGCCAAACCCAGCAAAATGTTTACACTGCTTCAATCCAGACTCAAAAAACCAGGATGAAGAATGGAGGGACGCTGAGCATTCTCTAACAGCAATCTACAACGTATCATAGTCAAAACAGGATGGCAGGATGAGGCTGGTATAATTTTATGTCATATAGACCACAAGGTAGCTTGATGGAGAGAAACCGTCTCTCATAGGAAGCACCCCTCCCACTGAAAACGACAGATTTTACACCCCAAAGTCATTTCCTGCCTAGAAATAAACATTAAATTTCTTGAAATGTAATATAAGACAGTTGCTCTGAACCACGAACAGAAGTTATCAGAACAGGACAAGTGATCAGGGTATGAAATAACTAAGCAACATATTCATTCCATGACATCTCAGCAACAATTTGAAAAATTATCCAGGTGAAACTCCTGTAAGAATTGCAGGCAATGAACAACAGTAATGGTAGGTCAAGGCAATTGACTTCTTTACAACTTAAAAAATCCCGTCTGAAAATGACTAGGGATACTATTTAAGCATTTTAAAAATAAGTAAGATATCAACATGAAGCAGAACATTTTGTAGATTAAGCCTTTGCAGGCCCGCGGTGATAACTTTCCCTTCCCTCATTACTGGCTTCTTTAGAAGGCAAAATTACTTCATTTTTCAAAACCAGCACCCTCAACTTCATATTTTCAAGTAAAGCAGAGAGAGTTAAGGGTGCACATGCATGACTAGTTTGCAAGAAGCACAGGGTATCTGACTGGCAGGTCAGGCTGTTAATTCAGCTCTTCCTTTCCTTGAGCTTTCAAGGAATTACCCTCAACAATAAGGCCCCCAACAACCCCACACAGGGTGAAGAAAGTCAGGATAGAAAACTGTAATCCATTTTAAGCAGCACATTGGGCACTGACCAGAAACATGGCTTACGAAAGCCAGTAAGTCCTTAGCTCCATCACACAAAGTGACCTGAAATTCATAAAATGAGCTATTAACAAGTTAATGCAATCATTATTTGCTCCATTATCATAACTGTCATCCATTGTTAATTTCAATGTATGAGCTGCGATTCTGATTTTCACAATTCTGATACAGGAAAAGGAATAAAAAGCATCCTGGTTTGGCAACAAAAGGCATATGCTCCACCTTGAACACAAACCTATTCCTAATTTTATGCACACACTCAAGTACTTTTCCAAAGAAAAGCCTAAAATCCCATTCTGCAGACTCTTAGGCATGTTACATTAGACCAGCTTCATTGACACCAAGAGGAATTTTTTAGCTCAAGGTAAACTATTTCATGAGGATGTTTGCAAGACTCAGTCCTACCCAATTCCAGACCAATGAGAGATTCATAATACTGATATTGCTTTCAGAATATTTCCCTTGTAGGCTGAGCCTATTTCCATCAGATATAGACTACATTATATGAGGTAAGTATTGGCAACTTTGATACGAAGAAAAATCCTCTGGGCTGTATCATTCCCTGTAATAAAATAAACTAAGATAGAAATGAAATGGAAACCTGGAATAAGGAATGTAAATGAGCTGCATCATGAAAGCTATTTAGAGGTTTGAAATAATCAGATCATCATGCAAGTCAAAAAGTTTTGCAGTTAAAGGCATAGATTTCTAAACCAGCTCAAGACAGGAGTCAGGGAGAAATTCATAAATGAGCTGAGTCCCATTTGAAGCTCTTGTAGCTTTGTGCTGGGTCGTTGCAGTTCCTGGTGCTCAGAGTGGCAGCTTGATGCTGAGCTCTTCTGAAGACCCAAAGGGGCCTGAAATGACAGTCTGTTAATCTTTTGCTCTTTGTCCTTCAGGTACAGTATCACCCTGCAAGGCGTACAGGCAGGCAAGCAGTCACTTTTGCCTACATTTGAGTTAATCGGAAAGAATGATGTTCCCATTGAAGGTTGTCACCTCTAATGTGACTCTGCCTTCTTTTGTACCACAAACCTAAATCTATGAACCATTCAGGCTACCCTTTCTAAGGCTGAAGTGACAACTTCATTTACTCCATCCAGCAAACAATAAACCACCAGCTCAGAAATGGGCTTAGCAACATTAACAGGAATATCTGTTGAATAGCCAGTCCTTTGATTGTTATTACCTGAACAGAGACACCTGATGCCAATATATTTCTGAGATGGCAGTGAAGAAATTGTTCTCACATGTCATACTGTTTAGCAGTTACACAAAAAATTATAGAAGTACTTGCAATACAGAGGGTTTGTAGAACTGCTTATGTGGTCCCAGTCACCCCAAAAGTTAAGCATGTACTTCATTCAGTCTCTGATTAGGCCTATGCTCTCAATGAAATATTAGAAAAGTTTACAGATATATAATGCAAAAAAAATCACCAGATCTAGTTTTCTCATAGAAACCCTGGGTTTTTTTGAGAAGAGAGGAAACAGAGTGTATATGCATTATGAGATATATTACTTTTTATTCAAAGAAAGGAAAAAGCTGAGAATACAATGTGTCATTTTCAAAAAGGATTTATCATAACTCTACTGAAATCAGTGGGGACTTTGACATTGACTTTAAGAGACATAATCATAGAATCATAGAACCATAGAATCATAGAATCATAGAATAGTTTGGGTTGGAAGGGACCTTAAATATCATCTAGTTCCAATCCCCCTGCCATGGACAGGGACATCCAACTGCATCAGGTTACCCAAGGCCCCATCCATTCTGGCATTAAACACCTCCAGGGATGGGGCATCCACAACTTTCCTGGACAACCTCTTCCAGTGTCTCACCACTCTCATGGTGAAGAAATTCTTCCTAATGTTTAGTCTAAATCTGCCCCTCTCCAGTTTATACCTGTTCCCCCCCATCCTATCACCACAAGCCTTTATGAATAATCCCTCTCCAACTTTCTTGTAGGCCCCTTTCAGATACTGGAAGGTCACTGTAAGATCTCCTCAGGGCCTTCTCTTCTCCAGGCTGAACAAGCCCAACTCTCTCAGCCTATCCTCATACGGGAGGTGCTCCAGCCCTCTGATCATCTTTGTAGCCCTCCTCTGGACCTGTTCCAACAGCTCCATACCATTCTTATGTTGAGGATTCCGGAACTGGACGTAGTACTCCAGGTGACATCTCACAAGAGAGGAATAGAGCGGTAGAATCATTTCCCTTGAATATCCACATTTCTTTTGATGCAGCCCAGGATACGGTTGGCCTTCTGGGCTGTGAGCACCCATTGCCAGCTCATGTCGAGCTTCTCATCGACCAGCACCCTAAGTCCTTCCCTGCAGGGCAGCTCTCAATCTTGTCATCCCCCAGCCTGTACTGAACACAGAGATTGCCACAACCCAATTGTAGGACCTTGCACTTGGCCTCGCTGAACCTCATGAGGTTCTTACAGGCCCATTTCTCCAGCCTGTCCAGGTCCCTCTGGAAGACATCTCATCCATCCGGTGTGGCAACTGCACCACTCAGCTTGGAGTCATCTGCAAACTTGCTGAGGGTGCACTTGATGTCACTGTCAATATCATTGATAAAGATATTAAACAGCACTGGTCCCAGTACGGACCCCTGAGGGACACCACTTGTCATGTATCTCCATCTGGACTTCAGGCCATTGACCACTACACTTTGAATACGACCCTTCAGCCAATTTATTATCCACTGTACCATGCACCCATCAAATTCATATCTCTCCAATTTAGAGAAGAGGATGTTCTTAGGGACTGTGTCAAAGGCTTTACAGAAGTCTAGATAGATCACATCCTTTGGTTTACCTGTGTCCACTGCTGCAATTATCCCATCATAGAAAGCCATTAGGTTGGTCATACAGGATTTGCCCCTGGTGAAGCCATGCTGGCTGCCATTAGTCACCTCCATGTCCTCCATGTGCTTTAGCATAGCTTCTAGGAGGATCTGTTCCATGATCTTCCCAGGTACAGAGGTGAGGTTGACAGGTCGGTAGTTCTCAGGGTTCTCTCTTCTACTCTTTTTAAAAATGAGCACAATGTTATGCTTCTTCCAGTCACCAGGGACTTCTCCTGATTGCTATGAATTTTCAGTTATCATGGGGAGTGACTTGGCAACCACGTCTGCCAATTCCCTCAGAATGCTGGGATGCATCTCATCAGGTCCCGTAGACTGATACATGTTCAGGTTCCTCAGGTGGTCACATACCTGATCCTCCTCTACAATGGGAAGGGATTTACCACTCTGGTCACCATCTTATTGTCCCATGATGCAGGAGGGATGAAGAGAGCAGTTATTGGTGAAGACTGAGGCAAAAATGTTGTTAAGTACCTTAGCCTTCTCCTTGTCTGTTTATACGTGATCACCATTTCCACCATCAGTGGGGGTACGTTCCTCTTTTGATTGACATATCTGTAGAAGTCATAATATTTCATCATGAGTTCTCAGATGCTGATCTGATTACATTAATGCTTCAACACACCATTTTCCTGTCTGTAAAAAGAAAAAAAAAGGAAAAAAAAACAAACCCAAAGGGTTCCATTCTCACAGAGCTGACTACCCAAGACGATTTTCTGACATCAAAGATTTTTAATTTTAATCCTTTTCAGAAGCTAATGGCTTAATTTGATAGTGGCCAAAACTTATAAAACAAGCCTTGGTGGTAGATTCTAAAATTCATTTATTTAAAAGTTATATCTCAGTTTCTTCTCCCTACTTCTACTTGCTCCAGAGATAGGGCCAAGCACACAAAAGCTGAAGATGATAAGAAACATTTTTCTCACTAGAAAATCTGTGAAAAATGAAATCTTAAGGAAAACGAGCTAGCATTGCATTGGTAACAGTCTGCAGCAGGGGAACAGGAATCATGACCACTGCTAGTTAGGCTCTCTGCATTGCTGTTAAGAGTTATCTCCTATGTTATTTTCTTATGAAAAATCACCAAAATTACTGAATTAAAATGAAGTCTGAGTAACTGGGGCAGCAATCTTAGGAGGAAATCAGGCTAGAGATGCAAAGGGATTAAAAGGCAATGTTTTTTATATGCCTTCTTAGGCAGAAAGCTAAACACAGATCTGTTCAGATACTGTTTCCCTGGAAATAGTAGAATTTTTGAGAAAAGTCAAGAGGATACAAATCTGAACTCTCTAATGGGGAAAACATAGCAATGCCCATACCTGTTCTCCTTTCAGTTTTGTGATCAGCTGGAATACATTCATACTGTACCATGTTAGGTAAGGCATCATCTTTGTCAAACATTAAAAGGGCTTCAGGCAAACCAACACTTTTTTCCACCTCCGGTCTCATTTATAACTCTGAAATATCATTGTCATAGTTTAACCCCAGCTGGCAACTAAGGACCATACAGCCACTCACTTACTTCCCCCAGCTGAGATAGGGGAAAGAATCAGAAGAATAAAAGTGAGAAAGTTAGTAAGTTGAGATAAAGACAATAAGTTCAATAAGTAAAGAAAAAGCTATGAGTGCAAGCAAAGCAAAATAAGGAATTACTTCACTATTTCTCATCAGCAGGCAGGTGTTCAGCTATCTCTCACAAAGCAGGGCTCCATCACATGTAGCAGTTACTTGGCAAAACAAAACACCACAGCTACAAATAACCCTGCAACTCCTTTCTCCTTCTTCCCTCAGATTTATATGTTGAGCATGATGTCTCATGATATGGGATATCCCTTTGGTCAGTCGAGGTCAGCTCCATCCCCTCCCAATTTCTTGTGAACCCACAGCATACTCACTGGCAGGGCAGAAAAGGCTTTGACACACAGCAGTAACTAAAACATCCCTGTAATATCAACATGGTTTTCATAACAAATCCAAAATATAGCCCCATACTAGCTACTGTGAAGAAAATTAATCCTATCCCAACCAAAGCCAGCACAATCACCATTTGGATAAAAAAGTGGAGAAGCCTACAAGAAACCTGTAAATAGTGACATTCACCACCACACTGTAGGGCAGAAAATTGCCACATGAGAATGTGCACAAAAATTGAGCCAGAAACCTGGCTGTGCCAGATGGTTTCCACCAGAAGCAGAAGGAAGAATCTCACTAAGGCAACAGGAACAGAAATTATCTTTTTCAAAGATAACCAAACTGGATGAAATACAGGTAAGGCTATACAAGATACATGAAAAACAATACCATGTGCCTGCATCAAAGAAAGAATATTCCTTTTAGGACTGGAAATCCTAGGCTTTACCTTCCAAACCACACCATAAGATCTTCCCATTTAAATCCAGCAAACAAACTAGGAAATCAGAAAATAATACTTGGAGCAAACTACTGGTTACACTCACTCACGTCCAACCTGTGCATGTTAAAGTAGCCCCCTCTTGCTGTGAGTGCAGGTCATGGTCCATCCATCAAATCTGTGTCTTTCCAATTTAGAGACAAGGATGTTACGTGGGAGTGTTGAATGCTTTGCACAAGTCCAGGTAGATGATGTCACTTACTCTTTCCCTATCCACCAGTGCTGTAGCCCCGTCACAGAAGGCCACCAAATTTTTAGGCACAATTTGCCCTTAGTGAAGCCATGCTGGCTGTCACCAGTCACTTCCTTCAGTTCCATGTGCCTCAGTAAAGTTTCCAGGAGGATCTGCACCATGCTTTTGCTGGGTACAGAGGTGAGACTGTCTGGCCTGTAGTTCCCCAAGTCTTCCTTTTTCACATTTTTAATTATGGGGAATATATATCCCCCGTTCCAGTTAGCGGGAACCTCACCAGACTGCCACAACTTCTCAGATATGATGGATAATGGCTTGGCAACTCCATCCACAAGTTCCCTGGGGGCCTGTGGATGCACCTCATCAGGTCACATGGACCTGTGCACCTTTAGGTTCCTTAGATCTTCTCCTACAGTGGGTGATTCTTTGATCTCCCACCCTCTGCTTTTGCCTTCTGTGACTTGGGCAGCGTGGCTTGAGTCCTTACCAGTGAAGATGGAGGCCAAAAAAGTTATTGAGCACTTCAGCCTTATCAGTATCCTGGGTAATCAGGTGTCCCATTTCCTTCTAGAAAGGGCCCACATTCTCCCTAGTCTTTCTTTTATCACCAGTGTACTCATAAAAGTTGCCCTTGATGTCCTTGGCCACATTTAATTTCATCAGGCCTTTGACTTTCCTAACCTAATTCCTGGCTGTTTGGATAATTTCTCTGTATTCTTTCTAGGCTACCTGCCTTTGCTTCCACCCTCCCTGCTGCCCTAAGGCTGTTGAACTCCACCATTTCATGGTCACTGCAGTCAAGACTTCCACTGAGCTTCACATTCCCCACCAGCTGTTCCTTATTGTGAGAACAAGGTCCAGCACACACCTCTCCTTGTTGGCTCTTCTGTCACTTGGATAAGGAAGTTATCATCAATGCACTTCAGGAGCCTCCTGGATTGTTTGTGACTTGTTGTGTTGTCCCTCCAACAGATATTAGGGTGGTTGAAGACCCCATGAGGACTAGGGTGTGTGAACATGAGTCTGCATGAGTCCACATGAGTCTCTATAAAAGCCTTTATCCTCTCCTTCTACTTCATCCAGTGCTGAAGTGACAGGGCTTGATTGACAAACCTAAAACTACCTAGGTGGCCCATGGATGATTCTCTTGTATTGCTATGTGTACTGTTTAACCTGTAACTTCTCACATTGCTATTATCAGTGGAACTGTGCTGTGCTAGTTTTAATACAGAGAGTGTGAGAAAATATATGACAGTTGGCATTATCAGTAGAATTGGGCCATGCCACCTCAATTGCAGCTTCTCTAGCGTATACAGGACTTGAAAAAGACCATCAACATCCTGGCTGACCAATCAGCAAGACCATGAGTGCTGTGTGAAAAGAGAGGCACTGTGCAGGAGTGTTGCACCTCAACAGCCCCTTAGTTTAAAGGTAAGAGATATCCAGCTGCTTCCTTGGAACCCTGGCCACGCTCCAGTAGGGGTCAGGGAAGAAGAGCAATGAGCAACTGGTGCCAGAAACGCCACAGTTTTAGAATTATGTAAGTTGCTTATTCAGCAGTATAAAAGCTGGACCCATTGCAGCAATCGTTGGAGACCCCATCAATGAGTGGACACACTGAGTAGGACCCCCCAGCTGCTGGGACAGGTTCTCCAAATCTTCACTGCAAAAAGGTGCTCCCTGAGCAACTGCAGATCTGGATAATGATGATAAGGCAATTGGTGATGTATATTTCTTAATTATTATACTTATTCTCTTGTAACGATTAGACACATTGCCTTTAAAGCTGTTACTAATAGCTTGTTAATCACTACTAATCATTTGTTACCTTTCTTGTTTTAATAAGTTAAGTAAGACTTGATTTCACAGAGCATTTGAGAGTCTGGGCTTTTATGCTTGAACACACTTTGTGCTTAGCACTCTGTGGTAAAACAGGTGGCCTGTAGAAGACCCTCACTATAATGTTGCCTGATACTGCCCTCTCTTTAATTCTGACCCATATAACTTCTCTCTGGATTTCAATTTAATTTCTTCTCTCACTTTTAATATCTCTTTAGATAACAGAATTTGATTCTCATTTCAACTATGCCTCACTTTAGTGTAGCATTATTTCCTCCTGACCATTAGACTGGTTTGTTTTTAATATACTGCTATTTTTCAGCTACCTTTGGGCTTTGGCAAAATTTGGCTATGATTAGCGATATGCTGTTTAAACCCTTGGATGGGTTGAACTCAGATTTTTTTTTCCACTCTTCACTGTGTTTTGGAGTTATTTTTAAATTTGTTTAGCAAGTCAAATAACTGCTCCAAATGCCACAATACTTTACAAACCTAGAATGCAGTTGGTTTATTTTTCGTTGTGAGGTTCACTTCACCCTTTGAGCCTATTAAGCATGGTGGTTGACATATATATATATATATATAGCATTTAGATGATGCAATATTCAAAAAACTCAAAAGATTTTTCTAAGACCAATCAAAATCATATTGGCCAGCTCTCACAGCCTCTGGAACATCTGTGAAAATCAGCAATGGTGATCCTCACCACCTCCAAAAAGGCATACTTTTATCGGCCTTTTCAAAGATATATCTGTAGTACCAGACCTATAATTTCAAAGAAAAAAAATAATTGGAGGGCAGGGGCATGCAAATCAGGAGACTGGAGCCATGGACACCACCAGGGCAAATTCAGATTGTCTCTGGACCTAAGCAAGAGCTTTGCTTAGAGTGTAGGTTTTGGGGAGAGGAGCTGCTGCCTTTGAGCCTTCCCACCTCTACAGCACACATTAGGGGTATGCTGCTGCTGCTTATTTTGCTTCTTGACTAAGCAGAGGTCAGCTTTCAATAAACCCACCTGACTTCAAGTGACATCCAGTACAAATCTCTTTTTTCTCTTCTTTCTCTCCTCTTTCTCCTTTGCCCATAAATCAAAGAAGAAAGGATCAAATGGACAAAGCAACAAAGTGGTAAAGTGCTCACTTAGGGGTTGTAGCCAATCTAATTAATTTTTCATTTGGGTCTGATGTATTAGAGGCCAATCAATCAAGGATTATGTTTACAGAGTTGTAGAAAGAGAGGAGACCGAGTCCTCATTTGTTGTCTGGGCTGTCCAAATTAGTCAGTTAAATGATCCTGAGGGAGATCATAAAGGATATGAATAGGTTCTTGTAAGTACCTTTCTTTTAATTACAGACCAAACAGTCAACACTTCCCGCAGTCCTTGACTTCCCGCCTGAAGGGCAGAGTTGGCTTCTTGGAAGCCACATGGATGGTGGTGACTTCTTTCACCCACCTTTGGGACAGTGCAGAGTTTCTTAATCTACGAGAGCATCAGAATAACCCATCAGGCTTAGGATAAGTATCCAGCAGGAGCATGCAGTAGTTGGCACCCAATGAGTACTGCCGGACTCAACAGGCTGCAGTATTTATCAACTCCTAGAGAACATAAAAACAAACGTAAAACTGCAATCAGACCTCATTTTTAGGAGTGTCTATTTCCAGAAGGGCACAAAGAGTTTTTATGGAAATCTGAGTAAAATCTGTCTGTGCAGAATTTTCAGTTTTCAGTTAAAAGCCCTTTTTGGGTATGCTTTAGAAGATCATGCCCAGAACAGTCACACAAGTGCTCTGCTATTGCAGCTTCCACTGCTAGATTTTAAATCACGGTATTGACAGAGGTCTTCTAGGCTTATTTCCCCAAAAGTGCATGACTTTTGCAAGGCATCTGTTTTGTCTTTATAATTAATTATCCAGCCTGCACAGTGTATGGCTCTTACAATATTAATGATCCTTAATAGCAAAGAGTCAATGCAGTGACAACTGAGTGGATAGATGGCTTTGAATGACCTGACAAACATAGGAGGAAGACGAGAGGAAGCGAGTGAGTCACTCAGTCAGTCTCACATGACCTTTTCCTACAGTCATTTCACATGGCAGGTTCCCAAGGACCTTTTTAGACCAGAGATGACCACCACTGAAAAGTCATTTTCTATGTTCAAGAGCCAGGGATGATACAGGGCTCCTACTGACATACACTGCTTGAGTAGGAGCAATACAAATTAACTCCAAAAGCAGCTCCTCTGCCCTGCAGCACAGGTGCAGAAATCCAGATTTAGAACCTACAACATCCACTTTACACAACATATGCCAGACACAATAAGTAGAGCTAACTGCTGTAATTGTTCAGGACAGAAGCAGTCCTGATGGCCCCAAATACTTCAAAGTTTATAATGTTATGGATCTCAAATCTCAGCAATTTAGTCCATCAAAATCTCAAATTAGCAAAAAGTTCAGGACAGTAACACAACAGTGGCCCCAAAATGCCATTCCTTTAGCTTTCCCTTCACTTGCCACAGGAATGTACATCTTGCTACTCAATGTGTTCTCATGTCTGTAAGTTCACAGAAGGAACTGGGGACACAAGGAGCAATAAATAACAGAGAAACGTAGAGGGGATTTGGCCTTTTGTAATACGATGGATTTCTATATTCAAGAACAGAGCTTGAGAGAGCTCAAGTTTGTTTTTTATTACATGCTCACTTACTAGCCATGATAAAAACACAAAACCAAAGCTACCCAAATAGCTACATACCCATGCCACCCAAAATATTCAGAGATATATTTTGGATATACTGGCACCAAGTGCCATCCTGATAGCCATCCTGTCCCAGCTTTGTCAGACTGAAGCCCTGTTTCCTTTTGCAAGGCAGCGTCTAATCTGAATTAGTTCAA
Source organism: Clamator glandarius (assembly GCA_033459285.1). Lineage (NCBI taxonomy): Eukaryota > Metazoa > Chordata > Aves > Cuculiformes > Cuculidae > Clamator > Clamator glandarius. Next base: position 1,852,800 of record JAUNZM010000035.1, on the reverse strand, counting down.
GCTGGCACAGAGCAGCTTTCATGTAGATAAACCCTGGCTTGTGAAGGACTAAAGCTCTTACGGAAAATGCCTATATGTCTAATTGCTCTAATTAGCACAGAAAATAAGGAAACCAATGAAATTTTTTCTATTGACCATTTTTATTGTTTCCAAATCAGCTTTTCCAGCAAGGTAACTGTACTTGCTGTAAAATGACTATTCATATTCTTTGAAAATATGATCAATTATAATTATGGAAGTCAAGCTGCCTTGAAAATCCAGTGCCTACAGACACACCAAAACCATAAAATTCTCAACACTTGGAGCTGACAAATCCAGATTTCAATCAGAAAAATCACTTAAAGAACATCTGTACTCACAACACTACAGTCATGTGCAGCACCAACATCACAGGTCAAAACATACACCTTGATTTTACAAAAAAATTTGCTTTGGATCAGTGGATCACACGGTTCTGTGGTTTGTGCCATTAGTTTTGTCTAGCAAATAAAAATTGAGTTTGGGCAAAGCCTGCCTCTTCCCTTGTATGGATTGTTGGTTCACCTTTACTGACAATTAGCCCAGGAAGGCAGATGTGTAGTATCCATAATTATTGCAACAGGACGAGGTAGGAAGGATTGGGATCTGAATCCACTCTGAAGGGAACAGGTAAAGATGACTTATTCTTGAAGGGTTGGCAGTGCAGTGGTGGAAGGCATTTACTCAGGGTTTGCAATATTTTTGTTTTCAGTTTTCCATTATGGTCATTTTTTTTTCTTTCATACAAAAGTGTCTTGACACTTTGGGTGAAGGTACAATAAATATATTGGCTGGTCCCAGCTCTCAGGCCAAATTGTATTTGTGCCTTAAAACTGGATCTTGCGTGACATAAGAGTGGTTGCTTGTAGATTCTCATCAATATCCAGGCAAGCACAATACGTACTTAAATCTTCTACTGCTTTAATGTAAATATTACAAACTAGAGATGGATGAGCCTCTGGTACCATATTTCTGCAAACCACAGGAGACCTAGCCTCATAAATCCCTACAAGTGAACTCCAGAGATGTTTAAGCAAGTAAGTGGAAAAGGAGTAGCTTTTCATTGCCTCTCAGGCGCCAGCCACCAGCAGAAGCCTATTGGTAGTTAGTATTCCTTGGTGGCCTGTGCGGGGAAATGAGGAAGCAGGTAATTCAACTCCACCCCAGGGACTGTCATGAACCATGGTGTGGTTTTCCTCCACTAAATGCATATGATAAACCTGATCTACAGGCTGGAATAATGGCTTTGTGGCAGATGGAGATGTCTTTTGGGCTTACGCAGGTGCACCCACATAAGCATTTGTCCAGCAGGGTGAAAACTTGAATCCGCAGCTCCTCTGTGCAAGGTGGCAGCTGCTCAAAATCATGCCAATGGAAAGCTGTAACACAATGCTGTGTGGCTTGGCATCTACCATAATAGGATTCACGATGAGCTGGGTGGCTATCAGTCCCCAAAGCCATAACAGAAATCCCTGTGGGCTCTAATAAGCAATCCTCTTCCAGTCACATTACAGTTGTAATGCTGTATATGGGATTTAGTCTTTTAATTACCAGCCTGGAATAAAGCTTTAATCCAGTGTTCATGTTACTCAAAGGAAACTGCTTTTGAAGTGACATAAATCCAAATTGTTGGGCTGAGAAATTTACTTTAATCCTTGAGCACTTATATTATTTTTTTAATAAGACAAAAAATTGATTTAAAAAAAGCACTTAGGAAAAAAAGAAGAATGAAATGGCAGAGTAGAAACTCCCTCCCATTTGTGAAGTTATTGATCAAAAACACTAAGGTGCCAGTAAAAAGTCAATCCAGCTCTTCCTGGCAAGAGCTGTCAGCAATGTCTTGAAAAACATTGGTTTCTTATTTTTGCACTTGGGACTATGCAGGATGGAAACTAAATGCAGTTGTAAGGCTAAGTGCTTCAGTGTCCTTGCTTTACTCAGTTCCCCCCCACACCCTTTCTTGTGGAAGAACAGTTGGGTATTTCCCACCAAATCCTTCCAGCAACTACCTAGATCATTCATTGCCCAGCTTTTGCTGAGGGGAGCATCAGGGCCATAGACGCAGACTATGCCTATACTCAGTTCTTATTTACCAGACATAGAAATGATTACCTGTAAAAAACACAGAGGCATGTCATCTACTGTTCCAAAGCAATGTATTCTGCCTTACTCTTGCAAATTTTGAAGGCTGGCCTGTGTCTCACAACGTCACTCCTGGAGTGCCAAAAAGACCTGGTACAGAGGAGCACTGGAAGGGATAGTGCATCAGATATGTATAAACACCAGGAGGTGTGCCAATGTATAAACATCAGGAGGTGTGTCACAAAGCCTGAAGAATGGGCTAAATTATGTGACACTTGTCATGTGAAAGATGACAAGCCAATGGATGTGGACCTTCCAGAAAATGAGTTTGAATCTCTGGAGGTTGGCTGACCTCCAAAAAAGGCAGCAGAGCACACAAGGGAGGTACTAGTACAGCCAGCCTGCATGTGTCTCCCAGTCATCAATAAAAAAAATACGGAGTTTCAAGTTCTGCTTGAGTCCTTCCTCTGAACCATGCATTGTGTCTCTTTCTGGCTCTGGAGCCTCCAGAGATGTTTTCTCTTCTGCATCTCTTCCCAAGGGAGAGGGGAGGATAAGACTTGAATTCCCTGGGGTATTGCATGGATGTGAGAGCACAAACCCATCACAGAGCCACTAAGGCCACTGGGGACCTGAAGGTAGGTTTCATGTAGCCTTGGGCCAAGAAGCTTCTTGGGAGATTGCTGCCTTCAGCTACCAAATGCATCTTAATGCATAGCTGAAGATGGGCTTAAATCCCCTTACTGCCTCACAATGATACACAAAAAATAACGTCAGCTTAATCAAAGAAGCTATATAGAAAGACAAAGAGGAGAAAAGGACAAAATAAACTCTCCTTGCTACACGCTGATAGCTGCAAGCCCCAACAGCACCCCCACCCTCAGCATACACAGCCTTCCTAAGCTCCTTAACCAACAAATACAGAATTAGCACTAATGCTGCAATGAGACAGGCATACAAATTGTGCTGATTTTTAAAATTCAGTATAAAGTATAATCATCAGTTTTGGGCCCTCCAAGGAGTAGAGGAGGGTTCCTGCTTTGAGAGCTATCCTTTACTTTAGGTCTGCATTGAAAAGGCACTCCTTGTAGCTATGAGACCCAGGAACTTTTCCTTCTAGAGAATAAACAGTAAAGGCTTGTTTCTGAAAAAAAAAATATTTTTTTCATACTGGCCACATCAGCATGTCAAGCATGTGCATCTGGGAGGAGAGTTGTCTGACATTTCTGAAAGAAAATCTTATGCAGCTGCTCCAACTTGGGATGACAGAGTACTTTAGTTATGATTTTAAGAAGGAACCTGCAAAACTTTATTTCTGATAACAGCATCTGACACCGTACAAAGATAAATTGTTTCCGTATGCATTTGCTTACCATTCTTTCATCATGACTGTTCAATCCATATGAAATAAGAACAGGCAGGAAAAAAAATGCCACAGAGATGAAAGGAAGGAGGAACCCCTTTCCATGGTATGATAACCCACTTCAATACTCAATATAAGAAAGAAATTGCTACCCACTCAGAGCAGATGCTCCATACAGCTCATAAACACTCATCAAATGCTAAGACCTAGTCATACATACACTTCCTTACAGCTTTGATCTCTAATGTCACCCACGTGAGTGATTTCAGTTACCTATAATACCTCCTATAAATAGGCACCTGTTGTTATTTGAACTACAGCAGCAAGGACATACTCCAGGTAGAGACTGGGGCTCAGCTCTGCTAAGGTATATATGAAGCACCTGCACACACACAGAAAAATGAACCAGATTCCAAGTGATGTGAGCAAAGGGATTTTTACTTTAGTTTCTATAGCCAAATTAACTTGGTGTCATGTAGCACAGGCTCACCCACTCCAAACAAGTTCAGAGGACCCTGTCTTCAATGCCACTTCAAAGAATCAAGTAAATTGAAAGGCCTGAAAAACACCTTCAAGCACCTGCATGGGATTTCCCAAAGAACCTGGTCAACACACGTCATACTGTGTCATCTAGCTGTGGTGCTCTATTACTAATGCCTATTTGAAAACAAGTCCTGGTTTTAATTAAACTGCATATCATATAACATAACAGAGTACCAGTCATTGTATGCTTTATGATTGAACGAGAACTCATTTAGTAAAATAAAAAAAAACTGAGTTTTTTCAACTGCTCAGCAGTACTACTACCCCCAAGCAAGTCCAAAGGACTGAAACAGGTATTGGGATATATGTTGTTTGTCGCAGGCATGGACAGTGGGATTGAGTGCACCCTCACCAAATTTGCCAGCACCAAGGTATGTGGTGCCGTTGACACACTGAAGGGAAGGGATGCCATCCAGAGAGAACTGGACAGGCTTGGGAGGTGGGCCTGTGTGAACCTCATGAAGTTCAACAATGCCATGTGCAAGGTCCTGCACCTAGGCCACAGCAATCCCAAGCACAAATACAGGCTGGTTGGAGAAGGCATTGAGAGTAGCCCAGAAGAAAAGAACTTGGTGGTTCTGGTGAATGAGAAGCTCAACATGAGCCAGCAAACTGTGCTTGCAGCCCAGAAAGCCAACCATATCAAACCATATCAACCAAAAAAGTAGGACCAGCAGGTCAGCAGAGGTGATTTTGCCCCTCTGCTCTCATGAGACCTCACCTGGAGTATAGAGTTCAAGCCTGGAGTCCTCGCAACAGGAGGGACGTGAATCTCCTAGAGTGAGTCTAGAGGAGGGCCACAGGCATGATCAGAAGGCTGAAGCACCTCCCACACAAAGACATGCTGAGAGAGTTGGTCTTGTTCACCTTAGAGAAGAAACGGCTCCAGAGAGATTTTATAGCAGCCTTCCAGTACTTGGGGACCTACTGGAAAGCTGGGAAGGGATTCATTATCAGGGACTGTAGGGGTAGGATGATGGGCAACAGTTTTAAGCTGAAAGAGGATAATTTGTGATATGTGTAAATTGTCATAGTACATATTACAAAGAATTTTTTTACTGTGATGGTGGTGAGGCACTGGAACAAGTTACCCAGAGAAGTGATGAATGCTCCATCCCTGGAGGTATTCAAGGCCAGGCTGGCTGAGGCTTTGAGCAACCCAGTCTAGTGGGACATGTCCCTGCCCATGGCAGAGGGGTTGGAATTGGATGACCTTTAGGGTCCCTTCCAGCCCAAACTATTCTACAATTCTATGATTCTATGAAAGTACAGCAGCTCCTATTATCTAGTCTGTGTCTAAACGAGAGCGGAGATCCCAAATGGCTGGACCCCGTGAAGACCACCAAACTTATCTTGAATATTGACCCAGATAATATGAGGAAATCTGAACTCCATTAAGCTAAGCGTATGTATTTCATAGACTTGTGCTTTATATATATATATATATTTTTTTTTTTTTTAATACCAGAAGAAGCTTCTTCTATTACTTATATAGTTTTCAAAACGAGCTTTTAAGAAATGAGAATTTGGACAAAGGAAGCACATTTCAAGAAGTTCACCCTAAGCAACTTTTCATCAGAAGTGATGGGTTAACCAGAACATATATTTCTTTGACAACATAGTTTGAAGGGCTTGGCGAGCCTAAGTTCTTTTCCCCTCAGTCATGATGGCATCCATGAGAGATTTCTTTTTTAATTCCCTCAACCACATTTACAACTTGCCTTACAAATTCCATGGCTACTCCCATGCACTCAATGAATGGCTGTTGTCTTCCCAGTCTGAAATCCATCTGCTCCCAATGGCCAAACTGATTGTGTCACTCCCCTAAAGAAAATGGATAATTCATCTGGGTTTGATGGCATCAACACACCATTTTTCTGTCTAATGTCTTGAAAGATATAGTAGAAGGGCTATATCTGTAAGACTATACCTCTATCTGCATCTCATGTCAGAAAACTTGCCTGCTACTGGACAGCAAGAAAGTTTCAGACATAATTGACCAGCTGAGGCCATCCATTATTTTAATGAGTCTGTTCAAGAGCACTGTTCCCTGATAAAAGGCACGTAGAAGACAATAACCCTCATTATCTCCCAAATAGAAGCAAACTGCAAAAGTGAAGGAAAGTAATCCTTGAACAAAAAAAAGAAAGAGAGGAGGTAGACTGCCTCTGATGTCATGTTTTAATCCTCCAAAGATAGAGGCAATAGTAATGTTGCCATTTTCCCGTCTGTGACAGATGGTGGAGACCCCTCTCACCGCAATGTTAAAGGTGGCATTAGTATCTGAATCCACAGGCTTTGACAATTTCCATCCATTTGCAAAAGTCATCTTCAGAGGAGAGGATGTCAGAACAAGGAGCACACAGGCTTACCATCAGCAGAATTAATTGCCTTTAGTAAGCGTGACTCCCTCCTCTTTGCTCATGCTCTGTATTAAAGACACACGTCAAGCTTTCTGCTCTGCAATCACTTTTGCAAAGAGATGAGGGAATTGTTCTCAGCTAGGCCAGCAGGAGTGGCAGGTCTTTAGGGAAAAAGGAACTAAATCACAGCCAGGCATAATGCAGGGCACAGCAGCACTTCTCACCATCCCCAGCTGCCTAGCAAGTCCCCGCTGACTGTCTGCCACCCAAAATACAGGACAGGCAAAGCTCTGCAAAGAAACAATGAAAGTGCTAGCTATGACTGCATAGGTCCCCTATGCAGAAGATGAGGACATAATTCAGGCTGTGAGAAACATCCTTGGGAAGACACAGACAGGAGGTAGTTAAGGGAGGAAAGAACAAAGGTGGGTGCAAGCAGCATCATTAACAGACTTGAGAAGCTGGAAAGACTACAGAGTGACCAGAAGAAAGGCTCCAGGATCTGTGAACATGCAGCATTTAAACCCTGTGCAGATCTCTGGATGCAGCAAAATTAGTCTGTCAGCAACTAAGATAAATCCAGACCATTGTCCCCATATGGCTCATGCTGGTAGAATCCCTTCAACGGCCCACTTAAACGTTTTTGGAGCCAAGAAACATTTCTATCAACCTCACCTAGCGAACCTCCAAATGTCGTACACTATATCCTAAAGAAAGAAGCTGTGAAGGAGCCCAGGCTGAAGAATGAGTTGGTTGCAGCTGTAATGAAAGAAATTGAGACAAAATTAATAAGCTAAAATATATGTTTTGTTTGTAGCAGAGATTTGCAGTAGGACTCAACCCAAGGGAGTCCTGAAAATGGCTGCCAGTGTGTCCAGGGTAATTGTGCCAGACTGATTACTGGCTGAAAGGTTAGCTAAGCAAGAGTAGCTCTGAGTGGAAGCACAAAAACAACATGTTACAGAGGTCATAAAATCACTAAACCTATTAGCTCAGTATGTAATAAACATCACCCAAAGCAAAGAGATCACGATGCGTAAGAAGAGCACAAAATCCTGATGTGCCAAGTTATTTTCAGCTAATCTCTATTAATATGGTAAACCAGCACATTAGAGCACAGGATTAAAGTGGAACCCCAAAGCCAGGCAGTTGGAAATGTTTTGTTTTAAGAGCAAAGATGACTGTTTCTAGCATCAGAAGAGCAAACATAGCACAGTCTACTGAGGCTACTGAAGCAGCATCCTGTACTCCTACATCTGAGGCAACAAATAATCTAAAATGGCCCAGCAACTCTTCTCAGCTGCATGTTGAGTAAAGCGGGATAATCACAGTAAATAATTATATGAACCATCCAGACAGACTGGTTTGCAAATAAACTTCTCTATAGTCCTGACCTCTCTTGCTCACTCTAAAAGGTTTCATACTATCAGTATGACTTGCTCGAGGCCTTGTCCCTAGCCATGCCTAGCCCTAGGACTTCTCAATTCTGGCAGCCAAAGCACAGAGAAAAGACAAGGAAGGGCCATGGTGAAACTGGATGAGAAATCAGCACAGCGGGATTTCTGTCCCTCACCCACGTTTCTGTTCCTAACCAATGAAAATTAGGTATCGAAGCACCAGACCACTGCAGAGTGCCCAGTTCTCAGCTTGAGAGCTGTGTATGCACCACGGTTTCAAAGTATTGCAGAAAGCATCCAACTCACTTCCTGCCCCTGACATCTACCCAGTGATACAGCATCTCCAGCAGCAACATTCAGCAAGGGACAACCGAGTTAAACGCCAAGAATCCCCTGGATTATTGACCATGGATCCAACTCTTCCCCATGCTGAGTCCCGCAAGATATTTGGGCTCTGAGAACAAAAATCAGGTGCTAAAATATTTCTTATGCAAACAAGATTAACAGAGAGTATGACAGATTTGATGAGAATGCTCTGGCTCCATGAAGCTAGAAAAATTTACCTAATTCATTTACAGTTTCACCATTCAAGTGTGTTATTTGGATTTCACTCCTATTAGGCATTTTGACAACTTGGCAACATCAGTGTCTGTTCAACCATCCTCCCTAAGTACACAAAGAACTGAAGTTATTATTGCTATGAAGACAGGAAAACAAGCCAAACTGAGACAGTTTTGCACTGCGACTCTACAGATTGCAGCCTGAGTGGTTTATGAACTAGTTCTAGGCTTTATAATCACTGTCTGTATTTAGTTGCTACCACTTCAAGTTTGTACTCTGGGAAGGTATAGATCCCCTTCTGCTCTTTTGAACTCATCTGCTTTTATGTAAACTTATGTTATTTATTTCTTATGTTACCTCAAAGGGACATGCATGATGTAAAGAAGTCTGCTCTTTGATGGCTATTCAATAGGAACACAGGAACTTAGGTCATTAGATGATACATTATTTCATTCAGCCTGGTTTACAAAGGAAATACCATTTCTACTATACATTATATTAAGCAGATGTTCCTTTTAATTAACTAAGATATACAGCCTGGCTGTCACTCCTGTTCCACATGTGACACTAAATAATTGGTGAAGCTCTAGGTTGGAGGGGAGTTCTGATAAAGATGAGGACCACTTCAGTGCTTCTGAATCACATCTTATGTAAAATTTAAAAGTGACGATGTACGAAATTACAATATAAAGTCCTTTGTGTTTTCACTCCAAAATCACATGTGGAGTTTTCATTCCATAAGCAAATGAAGTGCTATTGATTGATTTGGTTTGAGTTTTCCTTTGTTCCTGGGAAACAGGAGTTTCAGCCTTTTCTTCCTCAAATGCCAAACCTTTTCAAAAGAGCAAGAATGAGCTTATCGTCAGAATACCCTTGTGTCAGGATGACCTGAAACGAATCAGCTCCTTGCTTCCTTGCCTGTTTTGACCCCTTAGCACAGGACACAATCTGGAATAGCAAAAAAAGTTCTCCAGAAGATAAAGACAGAGGCTGTAAAGTTTTTCTCTAACAGAAAAAAATTAAGAAAACAGTAAGAACTCCTACACTTCTGTGTATGAGCCTCAATAAGGCACAAGGCATGATGCCCTCAGAAAATAAATGAGTAGATAGAGTAGATATCGGCCATGTCCTGGGAAAAATCCCATTCCCCTGCAATTAAGTAGGATCTCAGTGCCATACAGAGTTTTTGATGCTATTTTTCTTATATTGTACTGAAATGGGAAGGGACTGTTTATCCAGGAGTACAGTGATAGGACAAGGAGGGATAGTTTTAAGCTGAAAAAGGATAATTATGGATTATATATTAGGAAGAAATTTTTTACTGTGAGGATTTTGCCTAGAGAAGTTATAGATGCCCCATCTCTGGAGATTTTCAAGGCCAGGCTGGATGGGGCTTTGAGCAACATGATCTAGGTGAAGGTGTCCAGCTGGCAAAGGGGTTGACAGTAGGTGATCCATTCCAACCCAAACCATTCTATGATTGTATGACATAAATGATTCTATGATTGTATGACACCTACAGAGAGGTGTAAGAAAGAGGAACAAGGAGGTCTTTGAATGTGGCCTTTATGGCATTCTCCATAACAATTTACGTATTAGTCATTAATTTCACAGTTCATAAATTTTAAAGGTTTCAGTTATGAATAGGTCCAGTAGTCCTGGATAAGAAATTATCCAAAAAGAACAAGAAAATAGGTTTGTGTGATGCTGCATTCAACTGATTTTAATTCTCAGATTTAGGTGTGTGTGAGAAGAGAGAAAACATGTTCAAGAAACCCTTTCAGCAACAATACTCTGCCATCTGAAATGGAGAGACATCTGCCTGCATCAGCTTGCTTGCTAAGAGACCTGGTGTGTCCCTTTTCATATACTTCATAATAAAGGCATCTTTTCTTACAGATAATGGCTTATAGCTGCAGTCTGAGCACTAGACTCAATGCATAGTTGGATAATTATGTCACCTCTCCGATTGCTATGGAAGTTTTTCCTTCACCAGAAAGTGGCTAAGTCTGTCTCCTTGCTATTTACGTGTGTCGTTACAGGCTTTGAGCTGTTCATTTAAAAGCTCTGTTTCAAGTGCAATGCAACTAGTAAAATTAAATCCTAACATTATTTATAGACTGTGATCCCATGTCACAGAAGAGGTGTCTGTGGCACGAGTCTTTCTATAACTGGAGAACATTTAAAAAGTCACAGTAAGAATTCATCAAGTTCACTACTCCTGTTTCTCAGGAGGATTCCTGCTCTTCTGTAATCAGTAGCTTTATGCAAGCAATGACTTAAATAAGAAGAGTTACAAGAAATTTTATTCCAGAAATGCTTTTTAAACCCTGATAACAGTTTGCTGTTAATTTCCCTGGGCACATGAACAAAATAACTTTGAAAATGCAGGAATAGGCTGGCAAATGTCAATGGCACAGTAATGGATACATCCTGGAATTTGCCCTATAGGCAGAAATTCATTTGCCATCACCCCTCAAGCAAAAGCCTGAGTAAGCAGATGGATTAGTAAGGTAAAGGTCAACATTTGTGTTCTGCTTTGGGACAAACTGGGGAAAAAATGTAACATCTGAATACCCACAGACATTTTAGGTATATTCATAGAATCATAGAATCACCAGGTTGGAAAAGACCCATCGGATCATTGAGTCCAACCATTCTATTATAATACTAAACCATGCCCCTCTGCACCTCATCCACCCGTCCCTTAAATGCCTCCAGGGGAGGTGACTCAACCACCTCCCCAGGAAGGTGACTCAACCACCTCCTGTTCCAGTGCCCAATGACCCTTTCTGTGAAAATTTTTTTCCTAATATCCAGCCTAAACCTCCCCTGGCAGAGCTTGAGGCCATTCCCTCTCATCCTGTCCCCTGTCACTTGGGAGAAGAGGCCAGCTCCCTCCTCTCCACAGCTTCCCTTTAGGTAGTTGTAGAGAGCAATGAGGTCTCCCCTCAGCCTCCTCTTCTCCAGGCTAAACAACCCCAGCTCTCTCAGCCACTCCTCATAAGGCCTATTCTCCAGCCCCTTCACCAACTTCGTTGGTCTTCTCTGGACTTGCTCCAGAGCCTCAACATCCTTCTTGCGGTGAGGGGCCCAGAGCTGATTCAAGGAGAGGTTTCATCAGTGCTGAGTACAGAGGGAGAATAACCTCCTTGGACCTGCTGGTCACGCTGTTTCTGATACAAGCCAAGATGCCACTAGCCTTCTTGGCCACCTGGGCACACTGCTGGCTCATGTTCAGTTGGCTGTCAACCAATGTCCCCAGGTCCCTCTCCTCCAGGCCAATTGCCAGGTCCTGCACTTGGAGCACAACAACCCTATGCAGTGCTACAGACTCTCAAAGTCTCCCTGCTCAGCCAAGGTGGTTTTTTCCCCTGCCGGCTCTTTATCTGGAACATGGGGATGGCTTTCTCCTGAGCTGCTAGGATTTCCTTTCTGAAGAGCTCCCAGCCCTCATGGGCTTCCTTGCCCTTAAGGACTGTCTCCCATGAGACTTTGCCAACCAGCCTTCTGAACAGTCCAAAGTCTGCCCTCTGCAAGTTTAATTCAGCTGTCCTGCTAACCACCCTCTTCACCTCACCTAGAACTGAAAACCCTATCATCTTGCAATCGCTTTGACCCAGGTGTCCTCCTACCACCACATCCCCCACAAGGCCTTCTCTATTCACAATTCTTACCTTCAGTCTCAATTCTTACCTGCAGTCTCATATCAATTGCTATGACTAGGGCTAGCAAATACTTGTTCTTGGTTTTCATGGCCCGCTACCAGATAAAACATGACTGACTGCCAAAAGCCACTGGAGAACCTTTAGCTCATGAAGGAGAAAGAGCAGTCCAAAATGGGAGTATGCAGTGTAAAAGGTGAAGAAGGGTAAGTGTTAAAACCTGTGATGGCAAAGTATAATCTTGGAGAATTTGGAGGCTGAACCAGTTCTGCTGAGGATCACAAAAAAGAAGCTTTAAAAAAAAGAAAGAGGAGAATTATTTGTTGAATTGATCAGAATAGCAGATGCCTAAAGTGTTTAAGAAAACCAAGTAGGAAGCATAGAGGGCAAATGACCTCCTACACGTGTCAACTTCCAGCAGTGTCTTCTCCATTGACCAGGACCTCATCTCTGTAGCTATTATGTATTTGACAGAAGTGGCTAGACAATAAAAATCAGAAAACAAAACATTACAGTCAATAACTTTTATACTCAAAAACTATTTTTCAAGTATTTGAAAGCACATGACTAGGAATAACAACCAGCAACCAAAATGTATTTCAAAAGGCTACCAGGTGCTTTGTTGGTGTTTGGCCCTCACACTTGGGAACTTCAAAAGTTTGCTTTTCAGGAAGAGACTGCCTGAATTTGGTCATGTGCCAAAAATCAGAGCCTTCCATGGATGAAGCCGTCACAGTTTAGTCCTTGCCCAGCTTGTTCAGCAGCTAAACACAAACAGTTTTGATACCAACTCTTGCCCCCGTCTCCCCAGGGAAAGGAGCAGTTAAGGAAGACTCATGAGTTGGAAACTAAAACAAATATAGCTTTAATGAAACAATTAAATTAATAAAGAAAATAAAATTAATAAGAAAATAATAAGATATCTACATATATACAAAATTACCCCCTTGCCTCAATGACTACATCACCACAAATGCTTCAGAGCAGGCAGGGGAGAAAAGGTCTCAGTCTGGACTTAACAGCAGGAGGGAGTGGGACTCAGAAACTGGATTCAGGGGTCGGGGCAAAAAGACAGATGGTGGCCATCAAAGAAGAGAGCTGGACCCTTGTGTTGCCTTAATTTTATACTGAGTATGACATATTTGGAATGGAATATTCTGTTGGTCAGGTTTGGGTCACCTGTCTTGTGCAGGTGTGACCCTTTTTCACCCCTTTCACATACAGCATTCTACCAGCTCAAGAATGACCTTGGTTTCTATAGTAGAAAGTATAAGCAATGGCCTTTCTGCATGCTAGTGCCCATGTTATCACCTCTAGAGAGAAACACTGTCTGAAAAACATGCAGTTAACTTTCAGGAAATGAAGCTATTTAGATGAGACTTAGCTGAACAGTTAGAAAACTGGTTCTACTTTAGCTCAAAACAGAACAACTGTATATCACCTGATAAGCAAATGGTGATCCACAGATCTTCAGGCTTTGAAGATCTCAAATCTTTGAGATATTACAGTGACATTTTAGAGCTGCACCCCCCACCACTTGGAAAGGAGGATGAAATGAGATTTCTTCTTTCTTTCTTTCTTTCTTTCTTTGGAAATGGATGATGAATATACTCTGCTGACTACAGTTCAGGAAAGGAATAAATGCTGTTTAAGGCTTAGTCAAAATGTGGGCTTCAAAACAAACACTCTGATTTTTTAAAACAGTCAGACATTTAGTATAACAGACAAGTCCCATTTTTCTAAATTAAGCATGTTAGGTTGGATTCATAAAGTGTTATTTTGATTTCTGAGAAACACTGGAAATCTGATGGAAGCTATATAGCTGCTGAGTTCTAATCATCTTCATAGCTGGGCTAAGTCATTTAGCACTGCAAGCAACTTTTTTCAAAGTTGAGCCCTCAAAGGTTAAGGGAGAAGCAACATTTCTGTAATGTTGCAAGTGATTTCTTGGAAAATACATGCAGAAAAAACAGAAAAGAAGAAAATAAACTATACGAAAGAATATAAATTGACAAGTGTCATTATTCTTCCCTTGACCAGTCCTTGGTGTCTCTCAATTGTCCTACTTTTTATTTTTATTAAAGGAGGTTGCCATAGTGATACTACAGAACCTGCAAATCTGTCCCAGCTATTCATCATCAGAGATTAAAATATATTATGAAATGGGTTTTAATATATTATAAATTATACATACTGCAATACCAAATTCTGTTATAAAACAGGCTTTAAATAACATATTGTGCAGTTAGAGTAGCTGTCCTGCAGTTCAGGTGGAAGATTACTTTGTATTATAAAGTCTGAATTTTCAGTCTTACTAATAGCCCCAATAAGGAGTCATCCACTATTAAATTTTATCTACAGGCTTTTATTCATAGTCACAATTCTTCTGAGCAGTTGAGGCTGGAGGGAGACACAGAGTTAGATTCACTGCTTCTGCCTGGGCACCCAGTGTCATTCAAGGTTCTGTAGAGGAACCAAGGCTTTCAAGTAGGACCAACTGGGGCAACAAAAGAGCTATGGGAGAAATTCGCTTTTTTTGGTCATCAGCTGCAACCGAAGGGTGATGCCCGGGTGATCTCTAATGGCACAAGATGCCTTTTTGAGACCAAATGCTCATCAACAAACTTTCTGTCATTTGTCAGCAGTACTTGCTAACTGTGGAGGTCCCAGCTGAATGAAGGTTAGCAAATGTGATGTCCATCTACAACAAGGGCCAGAATGAGGATCCAGGCCTGTCAGCCTGACATCAGTTCTGAAGAAGATTATGGAGCAGATCATCATGAGTGCCATACACAGCACTTATGGGATAACCAGGTGATCAGGCCCGGTCAGCATGTGTTTAGAAAGGCAGGTCATACCTGACTAACCTGATCTCCTTCTATGACAAGGTGACCTGCTTAGTAGATGAGGGAAAGCCTGTGAATGTTGTCTACCTAGATTTTAGTAAAGTCTTTGATACTGTTCACCACACCATTCTCCTGGAGAATCTGGCTGCACATGGCTTGGATGGTGTACTCCTCACTGCATAAAACACTAGCTGGATGACCAGGCCCAAAGAGTTGTGGTGAATGGAGTTAAATCCAGTTGGCAGTCAGTCACAAGTGGTGTTCCCCAGGGCTTAGTGTTGGGGCCAGTTCTGCTTAATATCTTTATCAATGATCTGGATGAGGGGATCAAATACACCTTCAGTAAGTCTGCAGATACCACCAATTTGTGCAGGAATCTTGATCTGCTTGAGAGAAGGAAGGTTCTGCAGAGTGATCTGGACAGGCTGGATCAATGGGCCAAGGCCAGTTGTATGAGGCTCAACAAAGCCAAGTGCTGGTCCTGCACTTAGGCCAAAATAACCTCATGCAACGCTACAGGCTTGGGGAAGAGTATCTGGAAAGCTGTCTTGGGGAAAAGGACATGGGGTGTTGGTCAATATCCAGATCAACATGAGCCAGCAGTGTGCTCAGGTGGCTAAGGAGGCCACTAGCATCCTGGCTTGTATCACAAATAGTGTGGCCAGCGAAAGGAGGGAAGTGATTGTCCCCTTGTACTCAGCACTGGTGAGGCAGCACCTCAAATCCTGTGTTCAGTTTTGGGCTTCTCACTACAAGAACAACACTGAGGTGTTGGAGCATGTGTAGAGAAGGGTAACAAAGCTGACAAAGGGCCTGGAGCATACACCTCATGGGAAGCAGCTGAGGGAACTGTGGCTGTTTGGTCTGGAGAAAATGAGGCTGAGGGAAGACCTTATCACTACCCTAAAGGAGGTTGCAGTGAGACAGCTATTGGTCTCTTTTCCCAAGTAGCAAGCACTAGAATTAGAGGACATGCCCCTTGTGCTACTCCAGGGGAGGTTTAAATATTAAGAAGGAAGTTTAGATATTAAGAAATACTACTTCATGGAAAGAGTTGTCAAACACTGGCACAGGCTACCCAGGGAAGTGGTTGAGTCACCATCCCTGGAGGTATTTAAAAGATGTGTAGATGTGGTGCTTAGGGACATGGTTTAGCATTGAACTTGGCAGTATTAGGTTTGTGGTTGGACTTGATAATCTTAAAGGTCTTTCCCTACCTAAATGCTTCTGTGATTCTGTGAAACTGAGTCAAATAAATGTATTCTACTTTACCCCTCACAGAAAAGTGAGATTAGAAAGAAAAGAACAAGATTTCTTTTTAAAAAGAGTCTTGCCATAGTCTTTTCTCTACCCTCTGTTTAGAAGGGCAATGGGGACTCACACAGGAAGAGACATCTAAAATTCCCCACTGAATTCTTCCTACCATCCCATGTAGTGGCACATTTAATAACTACAAATACAGTCTTAGTTTCTGAGCTGAAGAAAGCTGCTTCTGAGCTAAAGCCTGATAGGGAAAATCTCTTCAATTCCAGGTCCCAGACATAAACTATCTGATCTTAAAATAATGGGACACCTTGCTAAGCACTAAACGCAGGAATCCACTCCATCAGCTTGGTGATAGCTGGTGTTGCACCCCATTGCTACAATCTGCTGGGATTATTAATTCCTCCAAGGGGATTTTATCCCTATAAGCAATAGGAGATGCAAAGAGGTAAAGTGGTTAAAAAAGGTCCCCTCAAGTCCCCAGAACAACAAAAGGATGCAGTCACTGGTGCAGAGATGTTTGCAACAGTTACAAAGACCTTAGCTTGCACATTGGTGATAAATGGCTCACTGAGCATCATTTGCACACAATTTGCGCACTGCACACATCAGTTGCAAAGCACATGCGGCTGCCTTATGGACACAGGCTGTAAGCTCTGTGGAAAGGCAACTCCTGTTGCCTTTTAGAGCAACATCCAGCTGCTTGCAGAGCCAATAATCAAGACTACTACAGAGCATGTAATTCAACAAATGACAATCATTTTAACAAAAAATATTTTCCCTTGCCAAGCACCAACTTTGAAGTGCCTGGTCAATTTTACACCCACTTTAAATGAAGATTTTGAGCTTAAAAATCATTGCTTGCAAAATTTGTGTTGTTAAAGTACAAACACTTGTATGATCCTAGGAAGCACAAAGAGGGGTCCAAATGTCTTATCAGTTCAGTGCCAGCACCAAAGTGTTTTCATCAATGGCCAGTTCTTTTGGGTGCTCCTCAGTGGCTGGACAATTAGTGGTCAGTCTAACAAGCATGTAAGGGCTTCATACTAGAGGATTTATACCATTCTTCAATATGCTATGTCAAATGCAGTTTTCATGATTGCACTTCAGGATTGTGGCTTTGAAGCTAGCAAGCAATAATGGGAAGAATTCTAAATGGACCGTGTCTCTAAGCAAACAAGTCACAATCATTATGACCATTGTAATCTGTCACTCTGAGACATCAGGGACTGCGAGCTTCAGCAGAGCCAAGTGATGACTTCTTTTCCTCACAGAAATTCAGTGCCTCACATATAGAAGGCTCACATGACTCCAGAGTTACACCAGAGCTCTGCATAAGTCTCTGTGGCATTTACAGCTTTTTCTGAGTAGCAGACAGGTTTTTTCCCAACTTGCTACTGGAGCAGCACAATTCATTAACCTGGCTTTTATTCATGTCAACTTGAAAGGTCAGAACCGGTAGCCTGAAATAGTTTCTACATTTTAACAATGAGGTTTTCCTGCTGATAAGCATGAAGCACTGAGGAAACCTCAAAAAATAAACATTATGCTTATAGGTCCCTTAAGCATAGTAAACTCTCCATCTGTCTTGTGGCTGCCAAGCAGAAGAAATCCGCACAGAGTCCTCCATTTGCTGCCACAGATACATCACTTTAGATCTAAGCTTTACCAGCCTTTTCTTTAGTTTTAATAGCACACCTTGTGCATTAAACACATGAGAACATGAGAGCCCTGACATCAATTGAACTTACCCTAAGTCTTCTTCAAGTAGATGTATTTGATTCGTGTGATATGTAGGTTGCTTATACTGTAATCAGATACTCTTCCTAAATAAATTCAAACTCTGAGTTTTTATGCTCTTACACAATCCAAAGGTTCAAACAGACAACAATTTCCCATTCAGAAGATCACACACAGACCCAAAAGAGTCAATTTGCTGTGCTTTCTTACACTGCCTCCTGCTCCCTTTCTTGCCTTGCCCCTGAGAAAGGCTCATGCTCCCCTAGATTACGTGGCTTTGTAGGTCAGCATTTGTTGCCTGAAGAGATGTAAATAAAGATATAAACTTTATAGGAAGCCCTGTCTGCTTCTAAATAGACAAAAAAGCCCAAAATTTCTCCTTAGACTAGATTACAGTTTAGCCTATCATGGGTATTTTTCGGCTCTATCTTCGACAGTATTTGTGAGATTTTCAGTCTACGAATAACATTTGCTCAAAGTAACAAAAATTATCACTTCTTGTTAACGTCCAATTTCAAAAGCAAATGCCTAATTGATACAGAGATTATGAATTATCGCATCCTCAAATAAGTATGCCAACTCTGAGGACCCAAACTTAGGGGCACCTATGATAAGGATCACGTCTCTCTTTGGTGTGCTGAGGCAGGCATACAAAGATCCTAATTTAACATTGAAAACTCGGGCTTCTTTTACAAGCACTATCCAGTACAAGGAGAAATCAACCCATAATTATCCCTAGTTCTCTCTCGTTAAACTAAAAACCCCATTTACACAGAACCAGTATTTTCTTGGAGCATGAGGAAAAATAAAGGCAACAATGAATCAGCATTTTTCATCAACAAATTTCACTGGCTTATGCCAGAAATTTTAAAAAAGTTTGAACCAATGCAGATCTGATAAACCCTCAGCAGGGAGAACTGACTGTCTGGGATGAGCTGCTGAATATGTGATTTGATCATCATTTCATACACACTAAATAAACCCACGTAAGTCTGGTGATATTTAAATTAAAGTAAGCATCAATTAAACTTCAAACCAACTCTAGTAAAGAAACTACCCTTGAAAAACTGGAGAAATTTAGCCAAAAAGGTAAGCGAAATAAACCAGCAGTAATTTATGGAGATATAAGTTTGACAAGTCTTCCAAAAGAATGTCTCATTCATGTTTAAACACTTTGAGCCATATGGAAAAGAAGCCATGTATTTTTCAAGGCAAACAGAGAAAGCATGGAGGGGGGAAAAAAAAAAAAAAGGATCATCAACATATGCTGCTTGGCTTACAGCTGTCATCTCATCTGACTACACAAAAGGGTGCAGCCTGGGCAGGATGCTCATGCCACCCAAGGCTGTCGATCAGTGGTGTCACGAGATAATGAGGATGCAGTCACACCTCCAGCACTTTTGAGCTTGCAGGTCAGTAGTAGTCACTTTCTTTGTATGTTGTGCGATTACAGACAAGCACCAGAAGAAATAATCCTGCAAAACCATGAATTAACATATGAAGAAAACTTATAACATTCACAGTTGGTGAGGTACTAGGTTTGCTCTGGGTGATTAAGCATGTGGCTTTATATGCATTACCAACTGTAGCCTCGCCACTTACAAAGGCTGGAGAAAGCACCTGAATACTTACTGCATGTTCAAAAATACATCACAGAGCTTGGAGGTGAGTGTGAGTGATGTCAAATGATGGTAATCAGATGTGATATTATCCCACAATACTGATAAGTGGGGAGAACGTGGCTTACACATAGTTCCCACACTTGGGCACACACTGCTGCCCGCTCCACCTTACTGTACTGAAAAATATTTAATGCAGAAGGGTTCTTCCACATTGCCAGTTGCTCATTTTCAGCATCTTCATTCAGAACTGTGAGCCCTGGGCCCAAAATCCCATTGCACAGATACTGGCACTGCTTACTGTGAAAAGAAACCTGGTAATTACTGTAAGAGACTTTTACTCTTGCTTTAAGGCTGTCTCATCTTTCCAAAGAGAGATGAAACAGCAGGCAGGCAAATGAAAGTTAGAAGTTTTCTCTGTTTGTTTTTTTTTTAAATTTAAAACGTCCATGATACAGTTGGATTCACCGAGTAGGGGGAGGAGGAGGAGTGGGAAATAGGTTTCCTACTTTCCTTACCAATGTTTCTAGAAATGATTGAACAATTTTAATCTCTGACTTCCCCAAAGAAGCAGCTTCATGTAGAGAGCAAAGACTGAAAATCACAGGACCACAGGAAAGCCCCCAATACAGTTTAAAGTCCCCTGCAATGCCAATTACTGCTATAGACAACACCCCACAGCACTGCCAAAGTTACTGCATCGATGTGTACTCTTCCTTATCAAGATCTGGCACCAACGGCAAGCCCTCTGAAGGCTGCTTTTCCTTTTCTATGGAAATTTACTGCTGGAAACCATACAAATACAAAAAACATCTCTCAGCAGCAGCAGAGAAGAAAGTGCAATGCAGGCAAGCCCCAAGCCCTCCTGAAAGCCTCTCTGAGTGCCACAGGGGCACAGCCCTCAAGGAAACTGAGCTCAGAACTGTACAAAACAGCACTTGCAGATGTTTTTTGTATGCTTCAGGTCCAGCTTGCTTCTTGGCAAGCTGCAAACATGTCTAACTTGATTGACCAAACTACAGTACCTGAACACCTTCAACTGCCTCACCACCAAGAAGTTTGTGTATTTGTTGGAGCAGATGCAGCTGGTGGTGCAGTGATCAGCTTCATCAAGACCTAGAAACACGAGTTAGTGCAAGCAAACACAAATTTGGTCTGCGTCATTATTTTGCAACCTCTAAACTGCACTGCTATCAAAATGAGATTGGCATTCCTCAAAGACTGACAAATTCCAGGAAATTATGAATTTTTGTTGACTTTTTATTAAATGGTTGGTTTAGAATTTACAGGTGTTGAAATTATAAAGACACATTGTACTAGGTTTGCTTGATAATTTTTTTGGTAGCGAGGGGGGCTACATGAGTAGTTTCTATGTGAAACTGCAAGAAGCTTCCCTTGTGTCCAATGGGGCCAATGGGTCAACGCCAGCCAGCTCCAGGATGGGACCCACTACTGGCCAAAGCAAGCCCATCAGTGACAGTGATAGCACCTCTGTGATATAATTTTTAAGAAGGAAGGGGGAGGAAAACCTATGCAACAGCAACTGCAGCCCAGTTTAATTGAACTCAGTTGGAAAATAGATGGAAGGAAGAAAAAGCCTAGTGATATCTAAGATACTCCTTCATTTCTCTTGTAATTTAAACATTCAAAATTGCATTGAAATTATGGAACAAAAAAAATGCCACAGAGCTTTAAAGTCAAATTATTTTCCTCCTGCTTCTATCAAATCCTTTCACACTGGCAGCATGCTATTGTGTGAAGAACTAAAAAAAGAACAAAATAAGCAAACAAACAAAACCAGAGAAAGCAGGAATCTCATTTAAATTCATATTATTTTTGCTATGGGAGTTGGGTGTATAGCAGTTAGGCATCACTGCTATCAGTGCAGGGCAAACATAGCAAAGGACAGGCATTGCCTCCACATCTTTATATTCAGGACAGCTAAGGTATTCAGAAAATGACAAGAAAGGCCACATATACATATGTAGAAAAACCTAGGAGATTTTTCTGGCTCTCAGTTCAGCCCACCAGTCTTGCTCAGGTCTCCCCAGGGAGAACACAGAGGAAAGGAGGGCACTTTCACAAAGCTCAGTTAGTACTAAAGCAAAGGCAATTTTCTGAGGACTGGCACTTCAGTGGTGGAAATGAGTAATTTGAGTTTGTCTTGTAACAAGAGTAAACAAAATTTTTTACCCACGTGGTAACCAAACAGCAGCTATAGAGGTTTCCCTGATTTCACACTAATGGTTGGAGGATGTTGCCTGTTCTCCAAGGGG
Source organism: Clamator glandarius (assembly GCA_033459285.1). Lineage (NCBI taxonomy): Eukaryota > Metazoa > Chordata > Aves > Cuculiformes > Cuculidae > Clamator > Clamator glandarius. Next base: position 1,831,064 of record JAUNZM010000035.1, on the reverse strand, counting down.
AGACCGAAGAAGGACAGAACATGTGGACTTTCTTCACTGTCTCTTATCAAAGGATTGAATTTCACTTGCAGCCCTCACTTATGTTATGAAAATATAAACCTCAACACAGAAACGGGACTTGATGGAGCGCACTCCAAAGTGCTTTGTCAATACATTACTCCATATATCAAAACTGCAAAACTGTGTCAGCACCAACACTGTGGGAATTATCTCCTGGTTTTCCATCAACAAATCAGATAAGAGGTGAGCTTGAAGCACTTGCATTGCAGCCTATCTTACATCTAGTCCAAAAGGCACACAGGGTAAATTCCTCTCGATGTCATTTTACAACATCAGGGGGCACTCTTTAGAAGTCCAGTTTATTTATTGAGATCAGAGGTAATACAAGTATTCAAAATCGTGCTTGATCAATCTGATAGCCTTCTGGGATGATATAACTGGCTGCGTAATTGTGAGAAGTAGATGTTGTCTACCTTGATTTCATCAAGGTTTTTGACACTATCTCTCATAACATCCTTGTAGGTAAGCTTAGGAAGTCTGGGTTAGATGAGTGGACAGTGAGGTGGATTGAGAACCAGCTGCATGGCAGAGCCCATAGGGTTGTCATTGTTGTCATGGAGTCTAGCTGGAAGCCTGTGGCCAGCAGTGTTCCCCAGGAGTTGGTACCCAGCCAAGTTTTGTTCAACTTATTTATCAATGGCCTGGATGGAGTGACAGAATGTACCCTCAGTGAGTTTGCCGGTAACACAAAACTTGGAGGAGCAGTTGATCCACCAGAAGGCTGTGCTGCTATTCAGTGAGACCTGGACAGGCTAGAGAGCTGGGCAGAGAGGAACATAATGAAGTTCAACAAAGGCAAGTGCAGTCCTGCACCTAGAGAGGGACAACCCCATGCACCTGTATAGGTTGGGTGTTGATCTGTTGGAAAGCAGCTCTATGGAGAAGGACCTGGGAGTCCCGGTGGACAAGTTAACCATGAGCCAGCAATGTGACTTTGTGGCCAAAGAGGTCAATGGCACCTTAGGGTGCATTAAGAAGACTGTGGATAGCAAGTCAAAGGAGGTTATCCTTCCCCTCTACTCTGCCCTAGTGAGGCTGCATCTGTAGTACTGTGTCCAGTTCTGGGCTCCCCAGCTCAAGAAAGACAAGGAACTACTGGATAAAGTCCAGCAGAGTGCCACAAAGATGATCAGGGGACTGGAGTATCTCTCGTATGAGAAAAGGCTGAAAGACCTGGGTCTGGTTAGCCTGGAGAAGACTGAGAGAGGATCTTGTCAACACTTATAAATATCTAAAAGGTTAGGTGTCAGGAGGATGGGACCAGACTCTTTTCAGTGGTGCCCAGCAACAGGACAAGGGGCAACAGGCACAAAATGCAACACAGGGAGTTCCATCTGAACATGGGGAAGAAAATCTTTACTGTGAGGGTGACAGAGAACTGGAACAGGCTGCCCATGGAGGCTGTGGAGTGTCCTTCTGTGGCGATATTCAAAACTCACCTGCATGCACTCCTGTGCAACATGCTCTAAGTGCATCCGCTTTAGCAGAGGTCTTGGGCTATATGACACCCAGGGATCACCTTCAACCCTACAATTCTGTGACTCGGTGATTCTGTGAAATGGGAGAAGACAATTACTCCAATCTTTGTTCAAAAATAAAGCTTTTGTTCTCTTACAAATATTCAGTAAATGACATAGAGGCAGGATGGGGCCTTCGCAACGTCCTGCAATGTCACTGTTGGGATTATTGTAACAGACACAGAAGAAACATTGGCTACATCCTGAAAACAAGGATTAAAGCAGTAGAACGAGTTATTTTCCCATATACGCCGCTAAGTATTCAAATTCCCAGTGTCCCATTATTTATTGCAAAGAACATAACAAGAAGAAAAGTGACACAAACATGAATCTATCTAGGTGCCTATGACTGGTGAAGGACAGCCCAAAAATGGATCTATGAAGAGACCACAAAATGAATTCCCTTTGTGATATAATCCTGACTCTAAGCTACAGTAGAAATGCTAATACATTAATCTATGTCTCTAATGTCACCATTCTAATTTAATACATTACTAGGGAGACAAATCTCTCAATGCATCCTGCATAAATAGCGTGCATTGTTATGATTTTCTTAATAAGCCGTGGAAAATTAACATAGGCATCTCTAGCAGCTTTGTATCCTAACACAAATGCAATTTATTGTTTCGTGGGATGTAATGCTATACATACACGCAGACAAGTTATGATATTACACTAATTTTTGCAGACAGCCTTGAGACAGCTGACGAGCTAGAAATGTAATGTGCTGTTTGATCCTGACCCTTCTCAATGCAGCTCTTCAGCATGAAGTATGACACAGGACCAGCAAAGGACAGTTTTGGCTGAAGCAGCATGGTGGAAGATGGCAATTTGCCCTTGTTGATACAGCTGCAGAATGGCGAGTTTGGGAGGCAGGGGACAAGCTTGCAGATGCAAGCTGCTCACTGCCTCCTGGGGAAACAATGCTCAGGACCTTACAGCATGGACAGACAGAAAGTGGCAGGGCAGATTGTGTTTCTGTCTTATGCATTCACACAGCAACTCTTTTCTCCACTCATACCACTGATGTAGTAGGAAACATCTGCTCATCCTAATTTTACATGTGGAAGGTAGAAGAATGTTTTTGTTGATTCCAAAACTTGATGCCAAGAAATCTGCTGGGCTCCTGGGCAGGTCTGCCCCACAGCTGGGTACTCCAAAATGGCTGGACTCTGAGAGAAGAAAATGTACTTTGCAGCAAGGGACACTGAAAATTATAACCAGGAATGGGGTCAGTCCATTAACACCTTGCAGCACCTAAATTCCACAGTCCTCTCAGTTTGACAGTGCCAAAAAATAAATGAGACAGAAAAGATCCTGGCATTAGCGTACAAATCTATGGCACCTTAAATACTGCAAGCAGAACTCAATTCACACATCAAAAAAATACAGTAGATCTGGACAAGGTATAAAGAAGGGCATCAAAAATGGCTAAAGGAGTGAAATGGCTTCTCTTAAGAGGAACCTAAAAGGAATAAGTCTCCAGCCTGGAAAGAACAATGTGGTAGCAGCTTATAGAGTCATGAGCAGCATAGAGAAGAGTGTAAGGCATGACTGCTCAGCATTTCCTGATGTGAAAACTTAAGGCTATCAAATGAAGCAAAAACTCATTAAGCTCAATAACAGACCAAAAGAGCTATTTCACAAGATGTAGCTCGTGATGATGAAGCTCAACCGAGTATGGTTGAGCTGTGCAGCTGACCCATGGGATATTACAGATGCTAAAACCTTTCTGGGAATTTGAGAAATCAATAGAAAAAAAGTCTTGCTTAGATTAGGAAAGACAGTGATGCTACCTGTGGCTCAGAAAATCCCTCAGCTACAGACCAGCAGAAATAATGAACCTCCCTGCCTTGCCTAAGCACCCTGAAGAGTCTGGCTGCACCAGTCTGATGTAGCCAGTGATTGTAATCTGGCAAGAGATGCTTCTCTGCCACCACAGTGAACAGTATTTGATTCTCTCCATATTCCTGAGTCTCAGCTCATGTGGAAAATGGACAGCTTGCCTACAGACCTGTAAAAAATTACCATTCTGTTACATGCAATTCATTTGCATTTGAAACAGTAAAGCCCAGCTCAAGGGCAGTGCTGAGACTTTGGCATATATTATGTAGTGTAAATCACAGCACTGAGAATCTCCTCATCCCCCAAAAAAGCAACAGCAGGCCTCCAGCTCTAGCTCACAGAAAAGGCCCTATCATTAAAGTTCTATCATTAATAAAACTTTCAGGCTTATTTGCCAACAGGGACTCAGCAGTATGATGATGGAACCAGGGCACATATTTGGGGAAGAAGGTGGCTGTGCCCTAAACAAAAGACAGGTGCACTCATGCTGTCCATTTGTATCTGTGAGACTTACTTGAGGCTGAGCTTCCATCCCCAAGAAGGGATGGTAGGGCAGCCTACGGCAAGGGCAGGCACTTGTCCCAAGAACAAAGCATCTCATTGCAGTGCAGCCACGCACAGGGATAAAGGCTCAGAGAAGAGCCGGGATTTGTGCAAATCTGAATGTCTAGTTGCATATGTTGCACCCTTTCTGCCCTTACATTCTTGAGGTCAGGAGCACTGGAGAGATTTGCCATGAAGACAAGCATACCGCACAGTGCCACTGCAACGTCTCCTTTCAGAGCAGTGCTTCTGACATGTTTTTATTACCCCTCTGCAGATATAGCTCTTTCCAGTGCAAACATTGTTCATTTTAGGTTATGACAACCCCAAAAAGAAAGATGTTTGTGTAAATGGGCGTATTAACTTGTTCTCTTTGGAAAACATTGAGATCATCTTGGAGAATGCAGATCTGCTGTCTGATACAGTACCTGTCGCCTAAAGCAGAAATACATGTAGTAGGGAAAAAATCGCACAGCTTTCCCAGAAATGCCACTAACTGGTACCTGGAAATAGGCCACGAGTAGCAGCATCTTTCAAGCAGTACCATGCATACAGCATCCATAAGAAATTACAAAGAGAGCAGAATGAGTGGTACTGATGAACTTGGTGCTCTTCTGTGATAATGGAGTATGGTACAACCTCTAAGTTAGGAATTATTTCAGACTCAGGACACTGTAATACTAAATGGACTTAAATTTTCATGTCTACATGTTTGGCCTTCTCTGTACTAATGAAGTGAACTTGAAAAAACTCAGAGAAACATATTTGGGTGAAAAACTGGCTGGATGGCCCAGCCCAAAAGGGGGTGGTAAATGGAGTTGACTCCAGTTGGAGGCCAGTCACAAGTGGTGTCCCCCAGGGCTCAGTGCTGGATCCAGCCCTGTTCAATGTCTTTATCAAGATCTGGATGAGGGGATCAAATGAACCCTAAGTAAGCTTGCGGATGACACTAAGCTGGAAGGAAGTATCAATCTGCTGGAAGGGGCTGGAGAACAAGTCCTGTGAGGAGTGTCTGAGGGAACTGGCGTTGTATAGCCTTGAGAAGAGGAGGCTGAGGGGAGACCTTATTGCTCTCTACAACTATCTGAAAGGAGGTTGTAGAGAGGAGGGAGCTGGCCTCTTCTCCACTCTGGCTCCACTTGTGAAAGCTGCGCTCGAGTGGGCGAACTCCTTCGTATGGTGAAGGAGTTAAAGGAGGAGGTAAAGAGGATAAGGACCATCAGGGAGTGTGAGAGGGAGATAGACCAGTGAAGTAGTGCCCTCTCACTAACTCAGCAGGCTGCTGGAGCTGGTATGTCCAAACACCATCCACCTGCAAACTGCAAGGTTGGGGGAACAAGAGATGGAGAATGGCAGCAAGTTCCTTCCAGACGAAGGAAACTTGTTCCCCTCAACCAGACAGCAAAACCCCAGATCCCCCCAGTAAATACGTACCATGTGCTGCAGGTAGAATCCAATCCTGTGGATGAGGATGGTGGCTCCCACAGCCTAGAATCTTTCCCTAGGCCACACCATCCTCAGAAAAAGATAAAAAAATCCTCCATTAAGAAGAAGAGGAGGGTGATTGTTGTAGGGGACTCCCTCCTAAAAGGAACGGAGGGACTCATTTGCAGACCAGACCCGCTCCACAGAGAGGTCTGCTGCTTACCGGGGGCATCAGTGAAGGAGGTAGCTAGAAAACTTCCTTCCCTGGTCCACGAGACAGACTACTATCCTCTGACAGTAGTCCAAACTGGCAATGATGATTTAGTAAGCAGAAAGATCAAAGCCATCAAGAAAGACTTCAGGGCCATTGGGAAAATGATGGAGGGCTCTGGGGCTCAGATAGTATTCTGCTCCATCCCAAGGCTACACAGAAAGGAGCAGGACATCAGGAAGAAGAATTCGATTAATGCCTGGCTCCAAGCCTGGTGTGAGGAGAGGGGCTTTGGCTTCTTTGATCATGGGGTGGCTCATGCACCCCCAGGCCTTGTTACTAAGGATAGGACATGTGTGTCTTCTAGGGGAATAAAGCCCTTGCTAAAAACCTAGCTAAGCTCATAAACTGAGTTTTAAACTAGATATGAAGGGGGAGGGGGTTGAGACCGAGCCTGGACGTGGGGCACTGGTGATTCAGAGCGAGTGTGCTGGGAAAAAGTGGGGGAGAACACAGCTAGGGGTGGTAAGGGAGATACAGGCACTCTGGTGATAGCTACTCCAGTTACCAGGCAATTGGGAACAAATTCTGTTCCCTCTAAGAGGGCTGAAGGCTCAGCAGCTCAGCTGAAGTGCATTTACACCAATGCACGTAGCATGGGTAATAAGAAGGAAGAGCTGGAAGCTGTTGTAGAGCAAGGAGCCTATAATGTCGTTGCCATCATGGAAACGTGGTGGGATGACTCATATAACTGGAGTACAGATATGGTGGGGTACAAACTCTTCAGGCGGGATAGGAAGGGTAGGAGAGGAGGCGAGGTAGCCCTCTTTGTAAGGGAGGACTTGGACACCGTTGAGATGGATTGTGGCGATGAGGAGTTTGAGTGCCTGTGGGTTAAAATCAGAGGAGCCCATAAGAAGGTAGATTTTGTGATGGGAGTCTGTTACAGGCCACCCAGCCAAGGAGAAGCAGCTGATGAGCTCTTCCATAAACAGCTGGGGTTAATCTCTAGATCAATGCTTCTTGTTCTTGTGGAAGACTTCAATCTTCCTGATATCTGCTGGAAGTACAATAGAGCAGAAAGGAAGCAGTCTAGGAGGTTCCTGGAGTGTGTGGAAGACAACTACCTTGCACAGCTGGTGAGTGAACCAACAAGGGAAGGTGCCCTCCTGGACCTGCTGTTTGTGAACAGAGAAGGCCTTGTGGGGGATGTGGCAGCAGGAGGACGCCTAGGACTAAGCGATCATGAGGTGATAGGGTTTTCAGTTCTAGGTGAAGTGAAGAGGGTGGTTAGCAGGACAGTAGCATTAAATTTCCAGAGGGCAGACTTTGAACTCTTCAGAAGGCTGGTTGGCAAAGTCTCATGGGAGACAGTGCTTAAGGGCAAGGGAGCCCATGAGGGCTGGGAGCTCTTCAAAAAGGAGATCCTAGCAGCCCAGGAGAAAGCCATCCCCATGTTCTGGAAAAAAAAAGCCATCAGGGGAATAAAACAGCTTGGTTGAACAGAGAGATCTTGAGTGATATCAAGAAGAAGAGGAATGTAGAAAGGAGGGTAATGGCTTCTTCTCCCAAATGACAGGGGACAGGACAAGAGGAAATGGCCACAAGCTCTGCCAGGGGAGATTTAGGTTGGATATTAGGAAAAACTTTTTCACGGAAAGGGTCATTGGGCACTGGAACAGGCTGCCCAGTGAGGTGGTTGATTCACCTTCCCTGGAGGTGTTTAAGGCACGAGTGGACGAGGTGCTAAGGGGCATGGTTTAGTGTTTGACAGGAATGGTTGGACTCCATGATCCAGTGGGTCTTTTCCAACCTGATTATTCTATGATTCTGTGATTCTCCCATGTGACAAGTGACAGGACATGAGGGAATGGCCTCAACCTCCACCAGGGCAAGTTCAGTCTTGACATCAGAAGAAAATTTTTCTCAGAAAGGGTCATTGGATACTGGAACAGCTGCCCAGGGTGTTGGTTTAAATACCCCTGGAGGTATTTAAAAGACAGGTGGATGAGGTTCATGGTTTAGTGGTTGATAAGAATGGTTGGACACAATGGTTGTTTTTATCCAAATTAGTGATTCTGTGATTCTGCGATTGTAACCCAGAAGCCAGCCTTCAACTGTTTGCAGTGTTCAAAATTAGTAGCCTTTCAAATGCGATGTTACTAGCTCTGTTCTGTCTTATGACTGTTCTTCTCCAGGACAGATGGACTCAAATCCAAAGTTTCGCTGCTGACCTGGGACGGTGGCAATACAACACGAGCTAACAGACTAACATCTGCTTTTATCACATGCAGTGAGGAAATGCAGAAAGGATCCCACTACAACAGCAACCTTGCTGCATTTGGGTAGAGCAAGTCTGTCTTTGCAAAGCCTAACCCTAGTATGCAGCTGGCTATGAAACACCACAACAAGCTGGGACTTTCCCACATCCCTACACAAATGTACAGCTGCCAAGGAATTAATTTGCACTTGGTTTTGCCTTCTTTGACCAAATGCTGTGCTGCCATACTGCACAAAATTTAAGTCAGCAGGGCAGGCTTGATCTTTTGCCAATACTATGGCAGATTTGATTTATTCTCAGCTATAATACACTACACATTTGGACTGTGGCTTCTGGCAGCTTGCTTTATTTCCAAATCAATGAGAAATTATTATTGTGGAGAAGTAGACTTGAAAAGTGGATCTCACTTGCCCTCAGGCACAGAATGCCCAGATTATTCACATGTAGACAACTCTCTTTGAGTTGTTCTAGAAGAGTAATTGCTGAGCTTTTCGAAAAATTCTAAAACTGATGCCAGATCTGGAGCAGAAAAGAAGGAAGTGATTGGTGACAGCGAACACAGTGTCACTAAGGGCAAATCATAACAGATGATTTTGGTGGCTTTCTCCAATGGGGCTATTGCAATGGCCAATAAGGAAAGCGTAACTGACATTATCTGCCTGGACTTGTGCAAAGCAGTCAACACTGACCCACGCAACGTTCTTGTCTATGAACTGGAGAGACACAGATTTGATGTATGGGCCACTCAGTGGATAAGGAATTGACTGGATGGTCACACTCAAAGTGTTGTGGTCAACGTCCAAGTAGAGACTAATTGTGAGTGGTATTCCTTAGGGGCTGATACGGGAACCAGTGTTGTTTAACAACTTTGTTTCAGAGACAAAAAATAGGATTGAATGCACCCTCATCAAGTTTGCCAACACCAAGCTGTGTGGTGCCATTGCCACACTGGAAGGAAGGGATGCCATACAGAGGGACCTGGACAGGCTTGAGAGGTGGACCTAGACAGGCTTGGGAGGTGGGCCTGTGTGAACCACATGAAGTTCAATAAGGCCAAGTGCAAGGTCCTGCACCTAGGTCACAGCAATCCCAAGCACAAATACAGGCTGGGTGGAAAATGGATTGAGAATAGCTCTGAAGGAAAGGACTTGGGGGTGCTGGTGAATGAGAAGCTCAACATGAGCCAGCGATATGTGCTTGTAGCCCAGAAAGCCAACCGTATCCTGGGCTGCATCAACAGAATTATGACCAGCAGGTTGTGGAAGGTGATTGTCTCCCTCCACTCTCTCAGGAGACCTCAACTGGAGGCACCAGCATAGGAACGACATGGATCTGCTAGCGTGAGTCTAGAGGAGGGTCACAAACATGATCAGAGGGCTGAAGCACCTCCCATACAAGTACATACTGATAGAGTTGGTCTTGTTCAGCCTCAAGAAGAGATGGCTCTGGGAATACCTTATAACAGCCTTCCAGAACTTAGATGGGGCCAGCAGGAAATCTGATGAGGGACTCTTTATCAGGGCGGGTAGGGATAGGACAAGGGGTAATGGCTTTAAGATGAAAGAGGGAAGATTTAGATTAGATATTAAGAAGAAATGTTTTACTGTGAGAGTTGTGAGGCACTGGAACATATTGCCTAGAGAAGTCATGGGGGGAACTGATGATCTTTAAGGTCCCTTGCAGCCCAAAACATCCTATCATTCTGTGACAAGAGGAAAAAATCTAAATTTTATTTGCTAGGAATCTGTTCTGGTGGAAGATTTTTTGGACAGATATGTGAGGAAATAAGCTTCTCATATAGCTTCTTTGAGAATCAATTTTAGATAAACATTATGAAACCACAAGTAGCATGATAAATGTGCACGCCATGTTTCTTCACCCAGCTGCAGCTGGGAAACCAAGCAATAAATACTATTTATTTATTTAAATAATATGCTCAGTGAAAGTATTACCAATATTTCTTAAGCTTAAAATCATCCATGAATGTATTTTATCATGAGGCTCAGCAGTTTCATAGTAATTTACAATTTTAAAAGGGTAAACTCTACTGCCCTCTTTCAAACCAACAACTGGGTAAGTGCAAAACGTTACCATATGAAGCATGATGAAATTTATTGCTGCAGTCATTAGTACATATTGATTTTGTCTGTAACAACCCAAGGGGAATACTAAGCCTATTACGCCTGTGCTGGGTGCTCTCTCACTCTTTGACAGGACACAGACATGGCAAGGCCAGCCTGCAAACTGCCACGGCTGCTCACTTCCTCCGCAGATGGGTTTTTGCATTAATCCTTTGGTTAGTTTCTTGAGTTTTCCTCCGTTTTGTGGCTATTCCATGCATTGCTTCATTTTTAAGAATTTGCAGCTCTTAGACACCTTAGGCAGCACAAATACTGATTTGTTATTTCTTGACACATGATTAAATCACGTCAACTCCTTGTTAAACATGATTTTTGCAATTTAAATCAGGTTTAGGGTCATTTTACAGTGCCAAGAGCTCTATGGCTAAACTTGAATCACAGGTTCAAAGAAAAGAACTGGCTGAGGATTTCTCTTGAAGTTATTTAATTATTTCTGCAAAATACAAGTAAAAAGGCTTTTATACAGGAAAAATTGAAGCAAAATGTGTTGTCTTGGTTTGACTTGTTTAGTAAAATAGCATTTTAGACAGATGTTGGTTTAATTTTTAACCAAAGACATGACATTTCATAGTTGTGTAGGAAAACTAAGTATTAAATTTGATTAAGGAATCAGTTATATTTCAATATTTATTTGGAAAATGTTTAATTATCGTCACTCTCTAATTAGGACAAAAGAGATGCTGAAATATTTTCCCATATTCACATGATTTTAAACAGTAGGGATCGCTCAGAAATTTCCCCTAATTAACCTTAAAAGACTGATACAGTTATTTCATTTCATTCTTTCTACCATTTTTACTTAAAAGGTATTTCTTTAATTGAACAGAAAAGCAATTTCAGTTTTAATCACACAAGTCCAGGGAATGGAGCATTATGAAAAAAACTTGCTGATTTAACTTGCAAGAAATGGGGAAATTACCAGTCTTGTGATGGCACGACCAGTTTCAGAATCACCTCCCTCCAGACAAACTCAGTGGCCGGGAGGCTACAGATGAGATTTTAAGCTTTGGAGTTGTGATAAAAATACCTCACGGTGTGTTTTGCTTTTTCAAGCCTATTGTGTCAGAAGAGCAATGTAACATAACCAAAACTATAGATGCATCACCTTGCTGATAGAGGTCAAGAATGCTGTAAGCACTGGAGAGCTAATGGCTCCAGCTGGCACAGTGAGAGTCACCAGCAATGACAAACAGCATGGTCCCAAAGAGGAGAAGGTATGTCCAGAAAGCAGGCATTTGCACTTAAGGTAGTTCCACCTTCCTGTCTTGCTTGGTTCCCTCTCTTCATCATGACTGTTCCATATAAGTTTCCCATCACTGGCTTGTGTTGTCATACACTCCCTTTGCACAGAGAAAATACTTCTTATGAAAATGTTCAACAGCTGCTTGCAGTAGATGGCTTATGATGGCACACCTTTTATTTCACTTAGTTTAACTAACATGTTATTGGTGATGGTTTGCTCAAATTGCCATGTATATAATTGCCACTGCGGATATTGCAAGAGTTCCTTAGAGGTCATTAGGATAAAAGACCACAGGAAAAAAAAAGAAAAAAAAACCCAAAAAACCAATCACAGCAACTGTATAACTGTATAACCACTTTTTATCTACTACCCCTCCCCACTGCTCCTGTGCTCACAATCTTGGTGCTCACCACATTACTCTCACAACAGGCACAAAGAGACAAGTCACTCAAGCAGCCCTGCCTTTGGGCGTTTTCTATCTCATGTCCTTAGGATGGCTTATCTCACTATGTAGAGCTATTTCTTACATATTTCTATGGATGTCACAGGAACCTCAGCTGACAAGGCAGGAACTCAGTTTTATGCAGCCTTAGGAAGCTGAAAAACCTCCTCACTGCCAGCCAGTGTTTGCAATTTGTGTTTGTCCCAGTTTAGCCCCCACCCTGGCCAGATCAGCAGCTAAACTGGGCAGCTGTAGACCCAGTTTCCTCCCTCCAGGGAAAGCAGAAAGGAAAATGAAAATGAGATAAAGACTTTCAGGCTGGAAATGAAAACTAAAACAGCTTTAAGGAAACAATAATAATGAAAAGGAAAATAAGAATGTCATAAAATATATACAAGTATAAAAAACCAATTCAAACTTCCTCCATGACTGCACATCACCACTGATGTTGCAAGGCAGGTGTGGGGAAAGTCCCATACTGGACTCAGCAGAAGGCAGAAGCTGGATTCAGGAACACATGCATCAGGTTCAGGGGTGAACAGACAGAGAAGGTCCATACTGGATACTGGCCATCGAGGAAGAGGTTTTGAACCTTGTGATCCCAAAGCTTTTATGCTGGGTATGACATGTATGGTCTGGAATACTTTGTTAGTCTGTCTTGGGTCACCCATCCTGTCCACTACTCCTTGCAGATGCAACTGCCTTCTCCACCAGCTCTGAGAAGGCCTCAGTTTACCCAGAAATAAGCACGACAATGACCTCTCTACACAACAATGCTCTTCTACTATAGTATTATTCACTTCTATACACATTCCCTGTCTGAAAAATGTGTTGGTAACTTTCAGAAACTGAAGTGACTCAGAAGAAACTTAGCTCAAATCAGAGCGGTGCTCTATTTTGCTCCTTTCTTTTATTTCCCCCTCTACTATGCAGCAGCACAAGCAAGGACCAAATCCTACAGCTTGTAGCAGGAGCTGCAATGACCATGATATGATGTCTCTGTAGGGATCTACCATAGCACCCACAAGCAAGTTAATACACCACTTTGAATATATCCTCTAGTGAGCGTCAGCTAGTACAGTGGTTTACTTCCACCCCAACTCCCCCACATTTTTCATCACTGCTGAGCATTTCCCTGTACTCTCCTAGGGCCCATCATGCAGCAATGAAACCAGCCACAGCACACAGAGGTACAGGTACAAGGGGAAGGGCAAGAGAGGGAATGGAAACTACAAGCCTGCAGAGCAGACAATCATTTTAAGCTCTGCTTTTAAAGTCAAGCTAATCTTTGTCCCCTGCTTCGTGCACATGATTTGCTTACTAGGGGTGCTCAGGCTAGTCTATAACTACTGGGACATTTTAGATTGGTCTGGAAAGGTGTTCTTAGAGCATATCTTCCCACAGGGCCCATGAGACCAACAGGCATCCTCAAGGAAATGAAATACATGGGCACCACTGGGAAGTTACGTTACTCAGTACATCTGCGACAGTATGTGCATGGCTATATCATGCCTCTCTGCTTGGAAAATAACAACCTAAAATCAAGTTATCCATCACTCAGATTATTTTTCATTTTCCATCCATCTTCACAGATGTATTTCAAATTTTGCGTGTGTGTTTTGTCATTGTTTGGGGTTTAGTGTTTTTTTCTGTCATTTGCGGTCATTCTTCCCGCTCATATAGCAGCCTGTGGCTGGACACTCAAAATCCCCCAGGAGGTCACAAAGTAATGTCACTATTTATTGCTTACCACCTGCAGGCCCCTCATCACTATAGTTTCTGTGAATTAGTCCATTGGTGATGTCTAAACGAAGTCACTTACAAATCGCAGTATTGCTGGGCAGCACAGCTCCCCAATATGGGTAATGACTACATGTAAACACAGACTGCACAGGAGGGATGATGTGTCGAATTCACCATTGCTACTGTCCAGACACTACAACACAGATTTAATTTTATCTCATGCATGTAGGATCTACTGTGCTGCTCAAAGCAGAGAATGTCTGCCCGGATTGCCTGTGCTCACAGAATCACAGAATCACAGAATAACCAGGTTGGAAGAGACCCACCAGATCGTCGAGTCCAACCATTCCCACCAATCCCTAAATCATGCCCCTAAGTACCTCATCCACCCTCACCTTAAACACCTCCAGGGACAGTGACTCAACCACCTCCTTGGGCAGAGTGTTCCAATGTCTAACCACCCTTTCCATGAAGAATTTTTTCCTTATCTCAAGCCTGAAACTCCCCTGGCGGAGCTTGAGGCCATTCCCTCTCGTCCTGCCCCCTGTCACTTGGGAGAAGAGGCCAGCTCCCTCCTCTCCACAACCTCCTTTCAGGTAATTGTAGAGAGTAATAAGGTCTCCCCTCAGCCTCCTCTTATTCAGGTTAAACAACCCCAGCTCTCTCAGTCGCTCCTCATAAGACTTGTTCTCCAGCCCCTTCACCAGCTTTGTTGCTCTTCTCTGGACTCGCTCCAGAGCCACAACATCCCTCTTGTGGTGAGGGGCCCAGAAATGAACACAGTACTCGAGGTGCGGTCTCACTAGTGCAGAGTACAGAGGGAGAATAACCTCTCTGGACCTGCTGGTCAAGCCGTTTCTGATAAAGGCCAAGATGCCACTGGCCTTCTTGGCCACCTGGGCACATTGCTGGCTCATGTTCAGTCGGCTGTCAACCAACACCCCCAGGTCCTTCTCCTCCTGGCAGCTTTCCAGCCAGGCTTCTCCTAGTCTGTACCTCTGCTCAGGGCTGTTGTGCCCCAAGTGCAGGACTGGGCATTTGGCCGTGTTAAACCTCATGCCGTTGGTCTCAGCCCAGCAGTCCAGCCTGTTCAGGTCCCTTTGCAGAGCCTCCCTACCCTCCAGCAGATCCACACTTCCACCCAGCTTGGTGTCGTCTGCAAACTTGCTAAGGGAGGACTCAATGCCTTCATCCAGGTCGTTGATAAAGACATTAAACAGGACTGGACCCAGCACTGAGCCCTGGGGAACCCCACTTATCACTGGCCTCCATCTGGATTTAACTCCATTTACCACCACCCTCTGGGCCTGGTCATTCAACCAGTTTTTCACCCAGGAGAGTGTGCACCCATCCAGGCCAGAGGCCGACAGTTTCCGAAGCAGAATGCTGTGAGAAACTGTATCAAAGGCTTTACTAAAGTCCAGGAAGACCACATCCACAGCCTTTCCCTCGTCCAAGAGTTTAGTCACTCGGTCATAGAAGGTGATCAGATTACTCTGGCAAGACCTGCCTTTCATGAACCCCTGTTGACTGGGCCTGATCACCCGGTTCTCTTGCAAGTGCTTCTTGATAGCACTCAAAATCACCCACTCCATGACTTTCCCCGGTACTGAGGTCAGACTGACAGGCCTGTAGTTCCCTGGATCCTCCTTGTGACCCTTCTTATAGATGGGCACGACATCAGCCAGCCTCCAGTCCAGCAGAACCTCCCCAGTCATCCAGGACTGTTGGAAGATGATGGAAAGGAGTTTGGCCAGCACATCCACCAGTTTCTTCAAAACTCTTGGGTGGACTCCATCCGGCCCCATAGACTTGTGGGAGTCTAGCTGGGCAAGCAAGTCTCTAACCACCTCCTCTTGGACCTTGGGAACCTCATACTTCTCATCCAACCCCTGGGGTTGTGCACAGAGGGAACAATTTTCCTTACTGTTAAAGACTGAGGCAAAGTAGGCATTGAGCACTTCAGCCTTGTCTTCGTCCCCTGTTACTGTTGTTCCCTCTGCATCTACTAGGGACTGGAGATTCTCCCTAGCCCTCCTTTTACTGTTGATGTATTTGTAGAAAGACTTTTTGTTGTCTTTCACAGACTTGGCCAATCACATTTCTAGTTGGGCCTTAGCCCTCCTGACTTTTTCCCTGCACATTCTCACTTCCACCCTATAGTCCACCCAGAATGCCTGCTCCTTCCTCCAAAGCTCATAGACCTTCCTCTTCCTATTGATGTCTCTTAGGACCTCTCTACTCAACCATGCTGGTTTCTTACCCCGACGGCTACTTTTCCGGAACTTGGGGACGGCTTTCTCCTGAGCTGCTAGGAGTTCCTTCTTGAAGAGCGCCCAGCCCTCATGGACACCTTTGCCCTCAAGGAGCACCTCCCATGGGACTTTTCCGACCAGCCTTCTGAACAGTCCAAAGTCTCCTCTCTGAAAGTTGAGGGCGACTGTTCTGCTAACCTCCACCTTCTTCATCTCACCCTGCACTGAGAACTCTATCATCTCATGATCGCTTTGCCCCAAGCGTCCTCCAACCTTCACATCCCCCACCAGTCCTTTTCTGTTCACAAACAGCAGGTCCAGGAGGGCACCTTCCCTTGTGGGTTCGCTCACCAGCTGTGTGAGGAAATTGTCTTCCACACACTCCAGGAACCTCCGGGACTGCTTCCTTTCTGCTGTATTATACTCCCAGCCTATATCTGGGAAATTGAAGTCTCCCACAAGGACTAGAGGTAGCGATTTTGAGACTACACTCAGTTGTTTGTAGAAGAGCTCATCATCTGCTTCTTCTTGGCTGGGTGGCCTATAGCAGACTCCCATCACAATTCCTTCCTGCCCATGGGCTCCTCTGATTTTCACCCACAGGCACTCAGTCCCTTCCTGACCGTAGTCCAACTCGAGGGTATCAAAGCCCTCTCTAACATAGAGGGCTGCCCCGCCTCCTCTTCTGCCCTTCCTGTCCTTCCTCTTCTTCCTCCTTACATTCCCTATAAATGAACAAAAGTGGGGAAATCATCATGGAACTGGAGAGCTTCAGTTCCTTGGAGGAAGCATTTAGCCTGTCTGTATAGAGTCACAGTAACTGGGGGTTTACTAATCTTACTTACACACAATGCTCAACTACATCAAGACACCTCAAAGAGTAAAAACACAGCTCAGGATAGGAGATATCACCTTGTAACTAGAAAGCAAGAGTAGGCAGAGAAAAACTTTTTGTGCTTTCCCCGTAAGATCTGGCATGAATTTGACATCTTTGGAGACCTCAATCACTGTAGACTTCTCCAAGCAGCTATCAAGATGCAAGAAGAAGTTCATGTTGCTTCTCAAATTGTATCCAGATACACCTCAAAATATTTCCTTCCATAAGCCATTCCATGAAACCTCTGTGTTCCTCAGCATTTCCTTACACAGCATCTGCAAGATGGTCTGGTCACCCTAACTGCCCTACAACAATCTAGCAGCTGCACAGCTCAGGGAGCAGCACCACTTGACAGCAGGAAGGCAGTTAATATTCAGACTATCATTTGGGGAAGCTTTGTCCCAAGACACCTCACACTCTAGCTGGATTGTGCTGCAGAGATGCTAACTTGCATTGCTAGTGGTGAGGCATCTAGGGACTTGCTGGAAAGCCCTTATACCCTGGTTGCAAAAGACTTTAGTCCCGTATTCACAGCCATTTAACCCATGTGAAATGAAACCATGCCTTACACTGCAGGACTGGAAAACACAGAACAAAGAGCTGCAATTTTTCTCCCTGAAAGCCAGAGTTAATTTCATAAGCATTTGCATCCACACTCCACAACCCAGAGCATCAAGACAGAATAAGCACTAGGTAGTCATTCTGGAAACACCCACACCACAGACCTTCAGAGGAACCATGGTAGAAAGAGCAAGATAAAACCCTTTTTTTTTAAAAAAAAACCCCAAACACTAGTTTTGCCATGATTGTTGTTCTAAGAGTTTGAAGTAAGGTACCTTTTGAAAACAACCTTTCCAAGTGTATTGATTTTTTCTTGCTTGCAGAAAATCCCAAGTTAGGGCTCCCATTGATTTATGTCATATTTAAAAGCCTAGTTATCTTGAGTTATTCCAGTACATTTCAAGCCAAGCAATTAATTCTTGTTTTTTAAAAACTACCTAGCACATAAAAAGTTTCTGGAGTGACACACAGCAGTACAGAAATAAATCTCTTGGAAAGATATTAAGCATTCCCATGCCAACATTTTTCACATATTGAACTGCTCTGATGTTAGCAGCCTTTGTAGCACATGTACACATATGTATGACACATCTGGAACATTTTGTCACATCAGTGGCATTTGGATGTCTAGCATGAGAAACTTGTTGGCAGTCAATCTGAAAACACATCCTATTCACCTGTCACATAAATGATTTTCCTGCAGAGGTACCCAAACAAGAAGGAGTTAATTATTTGACCACATAGTTACAAGAACATTACTCTTCCCCCTTCTGTTAAGACTTAATAGAAAAAAGAATCAAAGGCAATATATTCTAGCAGCTGAAATAGTGATACTAGCATGCACTGCTAACCTGCTGAGAACCTGCAGGTCTTCGCAGTGGTTTGGCAGTCATTCCCAACATCAATATCTGCAAGAATTTTCCATTAAATATCCCAAACTTTATATTTATTTAAATGCTGAGGACCTTTTTCAACCACTTCAAATCTGTGCTTAAGCACCTCCAGGAGTAGGAAGTACAAGTGCCCTCACCTTGTTCAAAAGCACACCCTTAGTTTTTTTGCCAGGCATGTTCTTCACGAGCGGTCAGGTATGAAGAATTGCATGCAACATGGAGACAGCACCATCTTTAGCCTTGCGTTTCAAACTACAGTAATGAGAGTTCAGAGATCAGCCATAAGAAAAGCTATGATTACCGTCTTCTTTTCCAAATTCTTACTACAAGATATTAAGTGCAAAGAATCCTTTCCAGCATTATTTGGCTACCTGAGTCAAGGACAAGAAGTTGTGGTGGGGTAAGTGCCTATGGCACATCTAGAAAGCAAATGCACAACTACTTAGGAAATGCCACATCAGCCATCTAAAGACATACTATAATAGTTAAGCCTTTTCCCAGGATGTTTACTGTCCTCTGCATTCCTAATTAACAACACATAAAGAAACATCCAGATTGGGGTCATCAATACAAACATCTTACCGGTTTGGGATGGTTGCAGGTATAACAGCTTACTGTCAGGTTAACTGCAAATGCACTGAAACAGGTCTCACTCCACAGTCAGAGTTATTGGAACCCCATTATACAAAGAATCAGACTAAAAAAAAAAATTAAAAAAAAAAAAACAAAACAAAAAGCTCACAAAAATGCAAAAGTAACCAAGGTCAGGGAGTGACCTAAATCAGCCTGGCACAAATTAAACATCATTTTTCTGATGATGTTTCAGCCCAGCTATGCCATGACATATGCTGCAGGTTGACTCTGGATGCTTTTGTGTGTGTGTGCGTGCTTTGGAGTAAAACTTGAAACCACAGCAGCACACAGAAGTTGTCAGAAAAGAGGTGGGGGTCTACCCATGCAGCCCTCCTGGATAAAGATGGCAGTCAGGGCATGGGAAAGGAAACAGCTAAAAACCCTACTGCACCAGGTCTATGAGTACTGGAGGAAAACCAATTCTGCACAAGCTCAGCAGCCTCCTCACTCCCATCCCAACTAAACATTTTCCCATATCCCACACAATATGAGCAGCTTCTCACAGCACCAAGACCCAGCCCCAGACTTATTTGAAGGGCCACCCACAAATGCCACACCATGGGGCAATGCAAGGGAAATATAGGCTGCTGTGCCAGTTGCTGCTGTCCCTTTTCATATAAAACACAGAAGAACACAGTCTTTCCAGTTCATGTACAGTAACAAAAATATCTAATTCCTTCTTAATGCAGCCAGCAAGTGGCATATACCCCCAAGAAGCACATACCTGCTTCACTTCAAGGCGTTCCAGGAACAGCTAAGTCACCCTTGTACAACTAAAACATTCATCCAATAACCTTTCATCCAAAATCCTCATAGCCATTGCCCCAACTCCACCTTCCCCAGGTTCAAATGAGCATTGCATAGCTGGATCCCACTGGGGCTGACTGCTCCAGCACGTATGGCTGTGATTTTACAGCCCCTGCTAACATCACTGAGCCTGAAAACCCAAAGCAAATCCAGGCAAAAACCTTCTAAACTGACAACCAAGATAAAAACCAGAAAGCTTACTTTTTCACTGATGGTATGATTTGAGACTAGTATCAAAATCTCAAGAAAGGTAGTGCTTCATCAGACTGTGATTTTCATGCTTGCCTGATAAACAGCTAAAAAAATCTCTGGTGTTTGCCCAGTACTGAAGTGTTTTATAAAAAAATAAAAACAACAAAACAAACAAACTCTAGCTAAATATTGTCTTTATTTAAGAGTTCATCAAGGATCCTTTTAAATATGCCCTTTAGTTTCATATTTTTAAATTTTTACTTTGCAGCTCCAGCATCTAAAACATATATTTTATCTATTTGCTGATTGTGAGTGCTGGATTGCTCTACAATTACAGGGAACCCTGCAGCTGCAGGGCTCCAGCAGGCTTTTAGAAAAGCAGCAAATGCCATGAGAGTGTGAGCCCTGGCAAGACTGTAGATCTGTCACAGCAATAATAGCTTTTTCCTCCATGATCTTCATAAAATTAATGAAGTTTCATGAAGAATTTATTTTACTTATTGTATTTTGATTTGTGCATTAGAAATAAGCCTGGAAAATCAGCTATGGGTATATACAGGGACTGGCTATGTCTCTGGACAGAATTGTTCCTCTGTTCATCAATGCTGCATGACCAAGGAGGCCCGTGGAGTCAGCAGAGCTCTTTTCACTAGAGAGCAGGTCATAGGACCATGTTCCTTGACATGCCCTGTTTTCAGTTATTACCTCAAGCATTGAGTCCATGGGACCTGATGAGCAGAATATATGGGTGTGGAAAAATAACAAAAATGAGGGAAATGAGAACCCCAGGTTTCTCCAAAGTTTTACATACACACCACCAGTCTGGGTATATTGAAGCAATTTTACTGTGATATTAAAGAAAATACACCAGGAAAGGAACACCATTACCACAGAAGAAGCTTATTCCGGTCAGTTGGTACCTTCTGCCTCACTGGAGTGGAGCGTGAAGTGCTATAACGTGATGGCACAATCAGCATCTGTTACCATTATGGGCATGGAACAGTGAAGATAACCACATAGCTGCTATCAAGGAAGATGGATCGCAGCTCCTGCCTCAGCAACTGTAGTCAAATCATGTCCTCTTCCTGAACTTTGCTTATTACAATGTCATTGTAATGCTAAAACACGCCTCCATCCCAAAGGCTACCTGCCTCCAAGTGACAGCAACCTCCATTTGGGAATGTGCTCTAAGTTTCTGTTGGCTATATCTTTAAACGCAAAGTGAGAGGCTTTTACACCAATCAAGAATAAAAGAATGTATGACTTAAGTCTCTCAAGCTCTATCTAAACTATAGAAACCTTATAAAAATTAAACACAAAGGGGAAGACCTCCACTGAAACATCTGGGATCTGTCAACAGGCTGGACATATATTCCCCACCCCTATAAGGAAGCCTACTGGATATTAAGTCTTTGTTATATGTGCTTATCCTCTAACATCACACCAGCTGTTAGTGCTTATCTATGCTGAGGGTATGACTACATAGAACCCCAAACCTGTTTGCACAGTCTGTGTCTTATCATCAGCTACTATTGAGATCTTATCCTTTCATGAATTTTATGTAATAAATTTTGCTTTCACATATGCAAGTTCCTGTAAACTTTAATAGTTGTTGTAAGGGAACAGAAGCGGTTTGTCCCAGTGACACTGTCAGTGTGATCCTGGCAAGCTGGACAATTTCTAAAGGACTCGAGGTGGTCCCACTTCTATAAAGGATTTGTCCCAGTGCTGCTGTCAGTATAATCCTGGTAGGATGGTCAAATTGTAAAGAATCTGAGGTGATTCCCCTGTATTCCCTTACTTCGATAACAAAGCCACAGCAAGTCCTGAAGGATCTGGCTGCTGAAGTGCTCTCTGACTGGAAAAGGGGAAATATAACCCACATTTTTTAAAAAGGCTAAAAGGAAGAGCCAGGGAACTGCAGGCTGGTTAGTCTCACCTCTGTGCCCAGCAAGATCATGGAAGAGAGCCTTCTGGAAACTCTGTTGAGGCAAATGTAAAAGAAGGAGGTGATTTGTGACAGCCAACACAGTTTCACTAAGGGCAAATCATGCTGGATGAATTTGGTGGTCTTCTACAATGGGGCTACAGTACTGGCCGATATGGAAAGAGGAACTGACATCATATAACCTGGACTTGTGCAAAGCAGTTGACACTGACCCACACAACATTCTTGTCTCTAAATTGGAGAGACATGAATTTGATGGATGGGTGACTTGGTGGATAAGGAATCGACTGGATGGTCACACTTAAAGAGTTGTGGTCAACATCGTAGTAGAGACCAGTTGTGAGTGATGTTCCTTAGGGGCTGATATGGGGATCAGTGTTTCTTAACGTTTCTTCTTGCAAACATGGACAGTGGGGTTGAGTGCACCCTCACCAAATTTGCCAGTACCAAGCTGTGTAGTGCTGTTGACACACTGAAGGGAAGGGATGCCATCCAGAGGGACCTGGACAGGCTTGAGAGGTGGGCCTGTGTGAACCACATGAAGTTCAACAAGGCCAAGTGCAAGGTCCTGCACCTGGGTTGGGGAAATCCCAAGCACAAATGTAGGCTCAGTGGACAATGGATTGTAGCTCTGAAGAAAAGGCCTTGGGGGTGCTGGTGGATGAGAAGCTTAACAAGAGCCAGCAATGTGTGCTTGCATCACTGAAAACCAACCATATCATGAGTGGCATCCAAAGAAGTGTGACCAGCAGGGTGAGGGAGGGGATTCTGCGCCTCTACTCCGCCCTCATGAGACCTCAGCTGGAGCCCTGCACTCATTTCTGGAGTCCTCAGCATAGGAAGGACATGGATCTGCTAGAGCGAGTCCAGAGGAGGGCCACAAATATGATCAGAGGGCTAAAGCACCTCCTACACAAAGACATGCTGAGAGGGCTGGTCTTGCTAAGCCTAGAGAAGAGAAGGCTCTGGGAGGACCTTATAGCAGCCTTCAAGTATTTAAGGGAACCTCCAGGAAAGCTGGGGAAGGGCTGTCTTTCTGAGAGTGTAGGACAAGGTAGTAATGGTTTTAAGATGAAAGAGGGAAGATTTAGATTAGGTGTTAGGAAGAAATGTTTTACTCTGAGGGTGGTGGGTACTGGAACATATTGCCTAGAGAAGTCATGGATGCCCCATCTCTGGAAGTGTTCAAAGTGAGGCTGGATGAGGCTTTGAGCATCTTTATCTAGTGGAAGGTGTCCCTACTGATGGCAGAGGGGTTGGAACCAGATGATCTTTAAGGTCCATTTCAATCCAAACCACTCCATGATTCTATGGTTTCCTAGGGTCCCGATGGATAACCCTCAGGAATTTTGATGTTCCAGTTTAAAATGCCTTCACCCACAGAGGCCCGTGCTGGAGACAACACCTTGTACCTCCAGAAGCAGGATGAAACATGGTCCCAGACCTCAGTCCTTGTGTATAAACCTTCCATCTTTGTTTCAAGCACTGGCAAATGTGTTTCTGCACTTAGACACAGGCTTATGGCCTGGGGTAACTGGAACACAGGTACATGTCTCTTTTGGCAATTGCATGCAAGCAGAAAAAGGCAGACTTCCTCCTAGTCACACATAATACATATATTTGATTTCCCCTTTGGATTTAGATTTCATGCTGAGAATGGCGACCTGGAAGGAAAGGTTTCAAGAAGATAGTCTCTTGTCTGTGGGCAGTGGAAAGGCTTTTACAAAGAGGAGCAAAGTCTGACAGCAAAGCTTTGCTTTGAATTATTCTGATGTACTTCTGCTTGCTTTGCTGAGCCATTCAGCCAAGGTGGTGGCACCTCTGGTAAAAGATATAAATTCAGTTTATCCCAAGTCAAGACTCTTTTGACAGTGTCAATAACTGGTGAGCGATCTCTCTCTCTTTATCTCAATTCATGACCTTTTTTTCACCTCATTTTAACCCCCAGGCCTGTTGGGGAGGTGAGTGAGTGAGTAGCCAGGTGGGTGCCTGGCAGCCAGCCACTGCCAGTTTGTCACACCAGCATCAAAACCGCAACACCACCAAGAGAGGACTCAGAAGGAGCTCCCATGTGTGGAGAACAAAAATTAGTCTAATAACAAGTCAGTGACAAAATCTGAAGTTTAACCAGTTGCAAGCCTTTTCCAGGGATATTTGTGCTTGTGACCTCACTAGTAGAGAGCTAACTGCAGACTTGTTGATTCTTATTTGTAAGAAAGCCAGCTTCTCTGTTCTCTTGCATCTGTTTGTTGGGGGACTGGAGTACACCCTGACTTACCACCTTACTCAAAATTCCAGGACTGTGGAATAAAAATCATTTGCTGTTAGTCAGCCAAAGCTGTCTTTTCTCTCTCTCTATTGATTACTCCTGAAAAATCAATTGACATTTGGCACAGTCTTATTTATAATTATTCAAGTCAGCAGCAACATAATTTAGAAACTGGCTACTAGGCATCTGTTGGTAATGAATCGAATCCATGGCTAATTCAAATTCATAGACTAAAAAATTACATTTAAATAATGTTGAGGTTGTGACAACCTGACAAAAGACTGTAAATTCACTGTGAAAACTTTTCCTCCCTCCATGGCTGACAGAAAAGCATGGAAAAGACATGACAAGGGGCTGGCATTTGCTGCTTCCCCCATGATCACACAACACCTTTGGGTTCATACATAGGTGATATCATCTTTGTGTTGAGCTGAACCACATCCCTCCTGCTCCCTACTCGCTAATTTCCAGTGGTGTCACTTTATTCATGTAATGGATGTATATAACAGATTGCTTGGCCTGGTACAAAGCCAATAGAGTGGTGTGTAAACCTCCCCTTGTTTTGTGGGTTAGGGAGATGTGGTGTGTTTATCCAACTGTTGTGTGGAAGCAAGAAAGACCAAAGACCTCAGCCATTTCCTGGGGGGCATGAATAAACCTAACACCAAGTTCCTACAGAGAGTGTTAGAGATTGACTACGGCATATTTTTTGTCAGCTAACACTTCAGTAAAGCCACCAAGTGATCAAGTAGCCTGGCTGCACAGAAGCCTTCACCCCAAAGCAGCAGCTCCTGCTCCGAAGATATGCCTGAGACTGTGTTATTGGCAGACGAGCTCAAAGAACTGCACAATCCACAAACATATTGTTTGAAGAAGAGCTAAGTTTCTCTAGTGAAAGTCCTCCCTGCAGCCTTCATGAGGCTCTTCCTCCATGGAGTGTCAGTGCCAGAGACTTCAGGCTAAATGTGAATCCTACCCCCTTGCCACATGAAAGGGACTGACATCTGAGTTTAAAACTCACAGAACCGTCATCTCACTATCATTAACCTGATTAAGACTGAACTGCACATGTAAACACGTTAAGTGAATTATTAAACATCTTAGGTATTCAGCAGTAGGGTGATAAAAGGCAGCCCTTCATGGTAGCCTATCTTATACATATATATATTGCCAAAAAAAAAAAACCAGACAAAGCTTATGGTTTTGTACTATATCACAAACACTATGAGCTTTGCAGTGTAATTTCAATCATGAGAAAATGCACTGTCAAGCCCTCATTCAAACCCTTAATTATCAGTGCTTAACCACCACATACTATTGAAGGAAACTATAATTCACTTTGAAAAAGATCTAGTTTATACCTATAATTAAATTAATCATAATTAATTCCAACATCTACTGCTATAACTATTAAAGGAGAGAAATGTTAAAGAAATGCACTGATAGGGATTGCTTACAGTACTGCTATGATGGAAAAGCTAGTGTGCTGCTCCAGGTTTCCCATTGGTTCTGCATCCAGGTATTTAGCAAAGGACACTAAACTCTCTAGCTTCATTTTACTCTGCTGTGGTTTTTTTTTTTTCAATATGGCCTTCTTCCCAGCCTAAGCTGCATTCAGATCTGAGATATTTACTAGGTAACACTTCTAAGATCTGGCCTCTCCTGTCTGCCTAGCAAGTTCATCTTTTGATGGAGCTATTCTGTATCCCTTCTGCCAACTCCAAATGCTGCCAAGGGATCATCTTTCCAGACTGTTGCTTGAAGCAGCATCACGTCCCCTTGGCAGCCTTCATGGACCCCTAATCCCATGCAGAAGAGCCTTTATATAAGGGCCTCCATTATTTGTTACAGCACAGGCTTTCTGCCTGAATGTGGAAAATAGTATTATCCCCTCCACCTACTGCTGCCTTACTGCCTCTGCTGCAATTTTCTGTGTATTCTTGCCATCCCCTCTGCAGTCTCTGAGCAACACTGGGAAAAGCTAACTGCAAAGGAAACCCAGGCAGAGGAAAGCTCTCAGGGAGCAGCAGTCAGAGGTAGTGGCAAGTAATCAAGGAAAAGAGGGTGGAGAGAAGTCACAGTTTCTTCTCTTCCTTTAAGCAAATTGACAGGCAGCCTGAAGGGAAAGGGAATATTCCCCTGCAAATTCTGTGTTACAGTGGCAGTGAGGTGCACTAACAGATCATAGCATTTTATTACCGAGTACTGTTTAACAGTAGGGGGCTTTTCAAGCATCAGTATCAAATATTGTGTAATCTGCTAAGTAATAAACTATTAAAAGAATACAGCGTACATCATAGTTCTTGCCTTGCACAGTTTGCTCATTGGCTTTTATACACGTCTGCTTTCTAATTTCATCACCAGAATACATCAAGCTGCTTTTATTCTCTTCTTTTGACAGGACTGGCTTATTCCTGTTTTGTGCTTGAAAGGCAGCTCCTTTTCAGTGTACAGGTTCATATCTTTTAGCAGCCTTCAAACAAATCCAAGTCTTTGGGGCTTTCAGTACATTATCAGCCAGCAGAGCTGCCTCTGTTTTTCTTCTTGTTTGTAGCTCTGTGCATTGCTCCTCTGGCTTCATCTGCAGTGAAACCAAAATCTTAATGGTTCTTTCACGATTTCTGCTTGCCCCCTCTGCCATATGAATGGGCTTTCTAAGAAAACACGTGTCTGAATATTTTAGAAAGGTCAAAGAAAGGACATTTTGTGCTTTAACACCATCTTGCAGGGCAGACAAGTAAACCACTGTTGTTCAAACATGCAGTTATTCATTAATATCAAATAAAAGATGAGCTGAGATCCTTCACCTGATCAGGCCTGAATTGCCTGCACAGGGCTGTCCTGAGAAGTATCTGCAACTTGAAGTCCCTGCTGAAGCTCTTCCACATTTCAAGAATCCTTCAGTGGAAGGATTACTACAGTTGACAGAAAACTGAAGTAAAAATCTTTCAAAAATCTAAAGGAAACGTTGTCTTAAATGTTCTGTTTGTCCCAATGTCACCGTTTTGATGTTTCCATAATCTTCTGCCCTAAACCCACAAATTTCAACAGTCTTTGTGGCAAAGTCTGGGAGGTAGGAGGTGGTGCCATTGCTTTTTTTCCTCACAAGCTGGGACCTTTTTATTCCTTCTGCTGAGACAATCCCACATATAAAACTCAAACACCCTAGTTTCAGAATCAGATGGTTTTCACCTTTGTAATAGATCAAGAATATATTGCTAAAAATTAATGTCCCCTCCAAAACTGTTACCCTCCAGAAAGCCTTGTTATGTGCACATACTGCGTTTATCCTACTCAGAAATCCAGAGAGAAGCAGGCAAAACAAGTGTCATCTTGAAAATTCTTTCTCTAGAATGCTTACCTGAATGTTTCATGATGAAGCTTCTTTTTTCTGTTGTGGTTATTACAACTGCAACTTTAACAGACCCTACAAGCAAAGCCTCTAAGTTGATTATGAAAAAAATCCCTTAGGAAACATGTTTAATCGTTTCTACTTATCCCTCCAAGACTGTTTTTTCTGGGTGAAGAGACCCTAACCTGACTCAAGACACCTTGCAGTCATTTGTACAAGCCAATGAGTGAACTACTTGGGTAAAGAACACAAATCTTCCACCACATCTTCCACTGGCACATTTTCCCAAAAGCTTTAAATAAGAGAGAGATTCAGTAGGAGGTAATATATCAAGATGAACAGCATCAGTTAGCGAGGTGTGAGGTCCGTGATTTCCCAGGGAGCTGCACACTTGCAGGTGAGATATTTCAACCCATCTGATATGGCCACTGCTGGCAGAAATAAAAATTTTCTTGATAATCTTTCCTAACAGCTCAGCAAGCCAGAGCTGATCTTATGCTGCCACTTTTAAAGTCAGCCCTTTGAAATAAAAAAAAATACAGACACATGGGCTTGGGCCACCAAACTAGTAGAGTGGCAATCATCTCTCCTAAAATGAACATTTATCATTACTGTCAGACAGGTTCACGCACATCCATTGCTGGGACAGGTGAAGGGAGGCGTAAAACCATCACTTGTAATGTTGACTTCTGAGGTCCAGCAGCAGCTCACCTGTGGAACCCCATGTGTTTGACACATTTTCTGATATGCATTTAGCCTTGGGTTATGTTTTGCATCAAAAAAGCAGGGCACTTTCTGAGATGGTAGTATCCGCAGAGCTTTGCATCTCCAGCAGGGATAGTTCTCCAGATTTCAGCAGAACTGCTCTGCTTCTCACTGGGTGCAACCTTGGTCTGTCACTGTTGGGCAAGGGGTCATGCAAGAGATCCTGTGGTGCAAATACCAGATATAAAAGGCAGTGGCTGACCTACTCTGCAATGTCACTTTGATTGTAAAAGCACTATTCACCTTCTGCCTGGAGGGTTTTTTTTGTTTAGAGAATATTCACGTGTATCCTTAAGAGCTGTAATAAGCCAATGGCAGTGATTAATTATCTACAACAGTTCTGTAATAGATGAATGCATATGATATCCCATCTATCAGGGAAATAACCACTTCTTTAAAGTCCATGATCAATCAAGTGAAAAGACACAGGATTTGTTGACAATGCCAGATGCACTTAAGATGAGAAGGTCTTTAGCTGGTAAAGAGACTGCCATTTTAAAGAAATTATTTACTGAAAATACGATGCTTCCAGCTCCATTCTGCACCCCCTCTTGCTCTGAGCCCTTTCAGTAAGCAGCCTGATTACAATCAACACATCAAACACTGAATGTGAAGAGTAGGATTTTTGCCACAAATGGAAGAATTATTTGCTTATTTGCCATTTATATTCCTCCCATTCCAGTCAAAGCTGCAGGTTGTTTTGATGGCTTCTCTAATTTAGCTATTTATATGAGGCATCACACTAGAGCTCAAAGGGACTGGAGCTCTGAGCCTGGAGCCCACAAAGTACCTCTGAGTTCACACTTGCTAATATATATGCCAGCCAAAGTCACCAAAAAAAAAAGTGTTTTAAATGTTTTTACCCTAAAACTGGGCTGGTTGTTCAAGATTTCAGTATTTTTTCACATTCCTCCCTTAATGACACGCTGAACAGGGTATTTTTTATTTTGTTTTTTATTTGGAAGATTTTTTTCAGTGGTGTATTTCAAACGTAAAAATAGCTTTGAAGTATCTGTTCTGAAATGCCCCATTTATTTTTTTCTAGAGACTAAGACTGGACCTGAGCTGATGGAGGGCAAGGGATTTGTCTTTTGCCAGCTGAGCAAGCTCTGGAATTAAAGTTTTATCTAAGTGCCTCTTAAACTTCACATTTTATTTTAATTTACACCTGTCCATGTAAGATGAAATACCCTGGCCTCAACATTCCTCTTCTCCTTTCTTTGTCCACCTAGGTAGTGCAGACAAATTATTTTACAATAGCAAAGCCCCTAAGAAGAAAAAGAAAAGGGGAGTTTGTACATCCCTGGGAGAGGACTAGCGTGAAGGGGCTGTTATTTGCAAAGTGTAACTTCTGGCTAATGCAGTACAATGTGAAAACACCTAATGAAGGTGATTCCCTGTAGAAAACATTTTGCTCCAGGTGCTGGCAATCCTTACAGCCAGAGTCTGTAATTAGCAGCCACCTATGTGGTAACCTCAGTGTCCCCCCTCTTTATTTGTGCCAGAGCGGTGGGATGCCCTGCTCAGAGCAGCACTAGAGAAGTTTTAGCTTCTGCCTTTCTCTGTGACCTTGTAAAGGTCATCTATACCCCAGGGCCAACAAAGCTCTAAGGTGAAGATTTTTAGTTGTACTCAAGGGCACTTAGATTTCATGTCAATTGGGAAGGATTTGGATACCAAACTGCCTTAGCAGAAAATGAATTCTGAGATGCATAAGTAGCCCTGTTAGAGTTAAACAGGTTCCCCTCAGATTTAAAATCAGGTATCTTCCCAAGTAGGTATTTTTTCAGAGTTTGTTATTTTGTCTGAGAGTTCATCGTTACAGGGAGCTCTGCTACAGGCTGGCTCGATACCCTGCTGCTCCACCACCACCACATCTTCACCTCCATTTGTCCTTCCTATGCCTCATGCTCACCCACACTTGCTCTATCCTTTCTACCCAGGCTGGATGTTTGTTAGCTCCTCCTCAAGTCAGTTCTGCTTAGTAACACAAGTGCAAAATACAGCTGTTTTCATAGTGAGTCAGTGAGGTGAAGTGGATCAGTGCTGTATGTGATACATGCCAAGACAAGTAGAGCAATGCACGTGTTCCTGGGGCAGGAAAATCTCCCTGTTTGGCAGACAGTCAGGAAACCAAATCAGCCACCTCACAGAACGTTTCCCCTGGACTGTAAATGCCTTTGAATGGATTTGTTCTCCTATCTGTTCACGTTGGGCATTATCCAAAGGGCTTCTTGATATTTAAGCCACTCTGGGCTGGGATCTTTACTTACACAGTGGTACAAACTGGACTCATTTGCAGAGAGGAGGAGCTCTCCTCATGGCAGAACCAACGAAGGGCCTGAAAAGGGTGCATGTGTTTTGAAACCTCATTAATCCAGGGCATTTTATGACAGTGTAATTAGCACTAGAGGCTGAGAGGAGTGGCAAAATACATTTATCTCAACAAAGGAGGATAAAACCTATAATTCTCACCTGAATTATGGTTTTCAAAACCCTCTCTAAGGAGACAGATGTTATGCCAGACCTTGCTATTATAGATTGCATTTTTTGTGAAAATAACAAATTGCTAATTAGTTATGGATACCTTTTGCAAAACAGACAATGTTATTGCAAGAGAAGTTTTGATCATAAACAATTTCTTTGCTCTGAGGTTAGCCCTTCATCCCTCTGAGTGCACTTACCTATGCACAACGATCACAAATCACTCCCCGGTACAGCAGCGATAAAGTCAGTGCAAAGCTGCCATTCATTGATAATGTATCAGTATATCAGAACTAGGGAACACCTGCAGAAACTGGTACAGAATCTGATTAAACAGAAAGAAAATAAGATCCCAAAAGGGTTCAGACAAATTCACAAGAAGCATGTGAATGGTGCAGTCTGTGAGAACCATTTAAGAAAGGGATCTTACCAATATGGAGGGATTCCACCTTAAAAACGCCATACCTAATGAAGCATCCCTATCCTCTTCCCCCCAAACACACACATGCACAAATTCACGGCTACCAACAGTTAATGACAGATTTGTTAATTAACAGCATGAGGCAAAGCCAAGGTT